>OU015493.1:207536117-207844471 GCA_907164885.2 Dolomedes plantarius
CGCGCGCCTGTGGCGCCACTTCAAAGCGCTTTTTAAGGCTTGGAGATTTCGACGATTTCAAGTTCGGCATTTGTGTTTTTCTTGTGGTTTTTTCAAAAAAACGATCAATTATGCCTCGTCGAAAACAGCGATCATCTTTTGATCAAGTATCCGAGTTCGACAGAGGAAGGATAGTGGCCTACCGAGATTGTGGATTATCTTTCAGGGAAATCGGTAGTCGTGTTCGACGAAACCAAACAACTGTAATGCGGATATGTGATCGTTGGATACAGGAGGGTACGACGGACCGGCGTGTTCGATCGCATCCACCTCAGCGCACCACTTCACGTGATGACAGGCAAATTGTGCGCCTGGCAGTGACGGATCGTTCAGTCACATCACGAACCATAGCACAGCACATGCAGTCTGTAACGCATCATCCAGTGTCAGCGCGTACCATTCGACGCCGTTTACAGCAGAGTGGTCTGTCCGCAAGACGTCCGTTGCTTTGTCTACCCTTGACGCAGAACCACAGACGTCTCCGCCGCCAATGGTGCGATGACAGAAGGATGTGGACGGCAGAATGGAATGAAATTGTCTTTACTGACGACTCACGCTTCTGTCTGCAACACCACGATGGTCGCATTCGAGTCTGGAGACACCGTGAAGAGAGGTTGCTGAACAGCTGCGTTATTCACCACCACACTGGTCCTGCACCGGGTATTATGGTATGGGGCGGTATTGGATATCACTCTCGCACACCATTCTCGTACGCATTGCCGGTACTTTAAACAGCTAGCGCTACATCTCCGAGGTGTTGGAGCCAGTTGTCCTTCCTTACCTTCAGAGCTTGCCCACAGCCATATTTCAACAGGATAATGCGCGACCACACGTAGCACGCATTGTCCAACGGTTCTTCGTCAATCGCCAGATTGAATTGCTTCCCTCACCGCCTCGCTCTCCGGATCTTTCGCCGATAGAAAACATGTGGTCCATGGTTGCTCTACGATTGACCCAGATTCCATCCCCAGCTGCCACAGCAGATCAACTTTGGCAACGTGTGGAAGCTGCTTGGTCTGCTGTACCCCAAGAACTCATCCAAAGTCTCTTTGAATCAATGCCGATGCGTGTGGCAGCGGTGATCTCCAACAATGGCGGCTACTCTGGCTACTGATTTTGGCAGGAACCACACTTCACAGAAGTCTATAAATTTAATCATTTGATACTTGGTCAACATGTTATCTACAAAATAAATTTTGTTGTGATATCTCTTGTCTTTCTTGGTGTTGCAATTTGGGTGGTCAGCAGTGTATATATATATATATATACACTGCTCAAAAAAATTTGGGGAGCAAGCAAAGAAGTTCAGAAAACCGTGCGAGACAGCCACGTACTGGCATAAAATGGATAGTACACGCGTATCAATGCGCAATACAGAAAAAAAGACGTAAAAAAATTTGTAATTAAGCTTTTATTCTTTGAAAATTTGGAAAATACATGAAAAGATGATTTAGGGAAACAATTGGGTTACATGTAAACGATAAAAAAATGTATTGTTTAGAAATTATGCAAGATTTTTAGTATGGCTTGTGGTCTCCTCGAACAGCTAAGACTGCTGCACACCTGTTTTCCATGGATGCGATGATGTTTTTGATAAGACTTTGGGGTTCCACTCCTCAAGAACTGCAATCTCAAAGTCTCGGAGAGTAAAAGGAGGCCTTGGTCTCGCAGCAATGCGTCGTCCGAGCATACCCAAACATGCTCGATTGGATTCAGGTCAGGAGAGCACGCTGGCCATTCCATACGCTGTATTGTTTCAGATTCAAGCATGTTCTCCACAAGACGAGCTGTATGCGGTCTGGCATTATCATGCTGGAAAACAAAGGAATCTCCAATGGATGCAGCGTAAGGTATGACATGAGGTCTCAGTATCTCGTCTGCATACCTTCGGGCCGTCAAAGTACCATTCCGAATGATATGCAGGTCCGTACGTCCACCTATGCGGATTCCACCCCATACCATAAAAACAGCTCGTTTGTATTGTGACCTTTCACGAACGATTGTGGGGTTATTTTGAGTGCCCCTTTCCCTCCATACCAACACACGTCGGGTGTCACACTCCAGACTGAATCGGGACTCGTCTGTAAACAGCACTTGGTTCCAATCATGTTGCTCCCAATCTGGACGTTCACCAGCCCCTCTTCTTCGGGCCTTACGGTGGCGTAAGGTCAACGGAATGCAGACCATTGGCCTACGTGCATAGACACCTCCCTGATGAAGCCTATTACGTACTGTTTGGCTGGACACCCTTCATCCTGTTGCCAAGAGCAACTGTCTTTGCAACTGAGTAGCATTGTCTGTTCTGTTTCGACGAGCTGTTAACAGTATATATCGGTCATCAGTTGCAGTAGTGGCGCAAGGCCGACCTTGCCCTGGTGGACGTCTAACATTCCCAATTTCTTGGAATCGATTCCACAGCCTTGCAACGACACTTCTGGCGACTCCAACAGCGTCCGCGACACTATGTTTTGTTTGCCCGGATTCAAGTCTGCCTATAATACGCCATGCCATGGATTCCGGTAAATCACGTTGTTGAGATATTTTCAAGTCACCTTTATCGGTCAAACGTATCGGCACTGTGTCGGTCAAACGTGTCAAGCCGAAATGCTTGGGACAAATGAAAAAGGTTTAACCCTTTCAGAGGAAATAACCTTTTCCTGGTTTTTCCTGATTTTTTAACCTAAACAATCTTGAAAATTTTTCCAATTAAAGGTTGCATAATGTTTTTACTTCTTTAAACTGATAACAGATGGCAATACTAGCCACTTTCTGCTCTTTTAATACATTGAATGCAAGTGAAAAGAAGACTAGATTTAGGCGTTTGCACTTTGCGAATGGCGCCCCTGAAAGGGTTTTAAGATGATGTGGGCCTCAAAAATAAGAAAACCTTCAAAATCGATTTTCGTAGAAACGTAGGTTTATTTCGAAAAAGTGTAGCACAAACAAAAATCAAGAACGACAATATTATCAGTGTTTTCTTCCTAACACTTTTTGTTCTGGAACATTCAACTTACCAGACACTGAATAACTGCACAAATGAATAAGTGTTCCCCGAAAGCGAAATATAACCTGTTTCACACCCACCGAGCAAATCACCTCGGACCAAACTACTTACTTACCAGACTACTTCTCAGGCATGGTGTAGTCGGCTGCTAAAATACTCACTGCTATTATGGGGGGGGGAGGTGGAAATGATGCATCTGTGCGTGATTCGATATTTATTTACCGTTATATTGGCAGGGCCTGTGCCGCACAAATATTCGGGTCGCGAATTTGACTTGCTTGGTATAGGTGAACCTACTCTGCCTCCTGGCGCCACCTCATGAACGCCTGTAGTCTATAATGTCTTAAACTTGATGTGCATGAAATAAATTCTTATTTGAAAGTCCTTTTACATGTAGCAAACTATTCCAATCATTAATAAATCTGCAATGTTTATCTTAGTGTCCGGGCATCCTAGTTTGTTAGCGCGGCGGAATCGGGCGCTGAGGAAGCTCGATTCGAATCCCGACAGGCGCCTGTGAATGCTTTCGTATATACGCCGGGTATGCGAACGTTAAATTCATCGGTTAGAAAGTCTCTCCGATTGGTATGCCGGTGAAAGGAGATTACGTACCCACCCCCACAGGTCGACCCTAGGGGTGCTCAGCCCAAAAGGATGTGACATGAGGAGGTGGCGTTGGAGCACCTATGGGGTGCCCCCATACAAGCAACTAACCAATCTCGCAAGAGATTATCGATAGGCAGTGAACCTGCGTTGTTAGTAAAAAAATGTAGTTTATCCTGCTTCCGTTTAACCAGGAAACTTTTTATTTCGATACATTGAGTTCGTGGAACCCTTTTGTTTGCCATAAAAAATATTGAAGCCACACAGTGCAAAAACTTCTTTTAGTTTTTGCTGTGATAATTTTTTATACCTATCCTTAACACGTGTGATTAAAAAAAGTATATCGAGTGTTTGCTGCTAATTTTGTATTCCATTTATATGTGCTAACATATTTATTTTTCTGCAAAAATTTCTGGTCGTTTGGATATTCATCTTTTCCTTTAGCGATAATGCACACTATATTTTCATAGCATTATTTTTATGTTGTCCTTTTCCACTATTTATCGCTTGATTTATGATTAATTTTTTAAAACTGATATTTTGAGAAAGGAATCAGTAATCCGTCGGCATGTAGATATCTAAATAATGATGTCTGGTGATACAAAATTTGCAAATAGATAAATCTCGAAGCTTTTGGATTTATTTGAAGTGCATTCCTATTTCAAATCCCTCTATATATGGAAAATATATCAAATTCAATGATAAGTTTGCAAAGTTTATGTCTGCTTCATTTGACTGTAGAAACTTTTTTAATTTAATCTTCTCGTTTCAAGAAAACTAAAATGTGTTCGCTGGAAAAAATCTTTGAAATCTCTGTATGTAAATAATATTGTAATAACATTTTGTTTTGATGTTTGTGCCAGTGCTAAGCCTCCTTGAGGAAAAATATAGAATTTTTTATAAGACGATATTTGTAAGAATTTCTATGTACAAATGAAGAAATATTTCTTTTTCCGGCCAAATATCTTAAGCCTTACATATGTTTTTCTTCAATATTCAGTAATATACAATGCAAATGATGCATCCTTATAAATTAATTACTATTGACTTCATTCTTCCAATCACAGTATTTATTGTTAAATTTATACAACTGATTTTAAGAGAAATGATCAGTGATTGCTCCATCCCGTGAGTACCTATGCAATTATACCTAATATTGCAGAAACTGTTCATAGTTTAATGAATTGTAGATAAGGTTGAAGTTTACTTTTATTTAATGTCCATCTACGTACAGCAAAATGTATCACCCTCTCCGATAAGACCGCAGTGTGAATTTTGATTTCCCTTGATTCAATAAAATTGTACTAACTAATGTTTTGTTTTCAAAATTTTGATGATGTGTTTGTTGCAAAATTTCTTTTGAGGTCTATCTGTATAAGAAATAATTTTTTGTTTGGCGATTTGTTGTAGTTGTTGTTGTTTCTAATGCCCCCTGGCGGGAAGTATCACAGACCATGTCCATAGCGACGAGAGGGCTGGGGTGTGCAGATCCGATTTTACACTGGTTATCAAAAATTAAGGAAAATTTACAAAAATATCGATTACTCAAAAAGTTACGCGTAGAATTTAATGAAACTGATACACATTATACAACACATAGGTCGGTATAAAATAGCATAAAAAGAAATCGCCAGATAATTATGGTGTTATAGAAACTAGCATATGTAGACAATGAACAAATCGGATTTGTCAGTTTGGTATAGGAAAAGTACTTTTAATATGACGTATGATTCCCCCCGAGAAGCAATACAGCACATACAGCGATGGGTGATGGTGTCAGTTATGCGGTCTAGGAGTTCAGTAGGAAGTGAGAGCCATTGCTCTTGCAAAGCAGTTGAAAGCGTGGCTAGGGTCCTAGGAGGAGGATTGAGAGCAGCTATACACCGTCCTAAAGCGTCCCAAACATACTCTATACGATTCAGGTCCAATGATCGAGCTGGCCACTCCATGCGCTGAATTGTTTCCTCCTCAAGATAAGCATCCATGATGCGAGCCCTGTGCGGTCTCGCGTTATCGTCCTGTAGCACGAAAGCATCACCTATTGCCCCGGCATAAGAGCGCACATAAGCATCAAGAATGTCATCTCTATAGGTGTGAGCATTCACATTTCCACGGGGAAAGACATGGAGGTCTATGCGTCCACCCAAAGAGATACAACCCCAAGCACAGAAACTGCCTGATCCGTATGCATCTCTTTCACGGATTTGTGATGGACAAAAACGAGTTCCAGGTTCTCTCCAAATCAAAATACGCCTACTATCGCTTTGGAGGCTAAACCTGGACTCATCCGTAAAGAGAACCGCCCTCCATTGATCACGCGTCCAGTGGACATGTTGACGTTCCCACTGCAAACGTTCCCGCCTATGGCGTGACGTGAAGAAGAGGCAAATTTCTGGTCGCCTCGCAAAAAGACCACCTTCGTGAAGCCTTCTCCGCAGGGTTGATGTTGATACCAACATTCCAGAGCTTGCAGCGAGGGAGGATCTGCAGTCGGAGTTGCGGTTCTATTCCTTCGTGCACATAATGACAAATATCGGTCATCTGCACTCGTCGTAGCTTATGGCCGTCCTTGGCTGAAACTCCTGGAGGCCGACTTCGTGGTTAGAAATTGCTGCCAAAGTCTATGAACCCCAGACGGACTCACATCTGGCCACTTCTGTCTGACTTTGTCCTGCCTCTAGTCTCCCAATAGCTCACCATAGCAGTTCTTCGGTCAAATGATGTCTGGAGGTCATTGTTACAATTTGGCTATGCCAGATGTCTAATCTGAGTCTCGCAGCAACAATTGCCGCCTTGCTCTGTGACGTGCACTTTTATGCTCCTCGCAAATCACGTATTCCGACTGCAGCGCCACTATTTTGCATAATGTTGTATTGTTCAGCACCTTTTACTTAACAAAATATTCAACTTTTAAACAGATTGGCCTAGTTTTGAACGTGTTATCCCTCTTTTCGTGATTTTTCCTTTATTTTTGATAACTAGAGGATAATGGTATCCCGAGGATCAGAGTCCGATTGAGTCATGGTCCACCTCAATTTTGAACGAGCATCTCCAGGTACTACGTCTGGAGGGATCGTACCTTCTCCTACTCTCTCTGAACTCATAGAGGAATTTTCCGGTATACTGATTTAACGCACCCTTATCCCACGTAGACACGAACGTATTGAATGACGCTTGTCGAGATTCAACCTCAGTACCCTCAGCTCCGAAAGCCGACACGCCACTATTTGACTACCTCGGGCCCCGTTTTGAGATTTGACCTGTGCAAGTTTAAATCATCTTGGATACAATATGTATAACTTCAGTGTTTATTGCTTATATGTAAAATGTTTCCCTATATATACCTTGGGTATTTACATTTATGAATATTTCTTTTTCTACATATATTCCGGTAACATTATATAAAAATGCACTCATGTCCATAAATTAAGGATAATTCAGAATCACTCGGAAATAGAACTCTAAAGTAAAAATTTCACCCGTAGAATTATCACACACATCTTCAAGAATAATATGCAAATTACAGGAAGCCACCAGATGACGCCGATAGTACGTCATAATGACGAGAGTGTAAGAGAGGGGTATATAAGGAATGGTGGCAAAGAAGTAAAATTGTTCACAAGCGTTCTGTAAGACGCTCAGTGCCATAATCGAATAGTTATGACACAGAGGGCGCATCTGGAGGATTTTTTACGTGGTAGAATTATCGGCCGCCTGGAATGTGGACGTACTCAGATGGATGTATCCGAGGAACTTGGAATTGTCCATAGTGTCATCTCTAGGCTTTGGCAACGATTCCAAGATGATGGAAATATCAGTAGACGTTACAGTACAGGTCGCCCCCGAGTTACAACGCCGAATGAAGACCGGTATTTTGCAGTAACTGCCAAAAGAAGCAGACTGAGCACAGCATCCGACCTGTCTTTTCAGCTATCTGCAGCCACGGGTACCACAGTTTAAAGGCAAACCTTGTAGAGAAATATTGGTCTATATATTCGCAGGCCTGTCAGATGTGTTCCGCTCACGGCAACTCACTGTCGGCAGCGATTAGCCTGGAGTAGAGAACATGAAATGTAAACATCGTCACAAAGGGCTTGTGTGATGTTTTTCGACGATTCCACGTTTCGTTTGCAGTCTGATTCACGTCGGACTTTCATATGGAGAACGCCAGGTACCCGTTACCACACAACATCATTGAACGACACCGTTATGGTGGTGCAGGATTGATCGTTTGGGGTGGAATTATACTGGGCTCCAGAACAGATCTGCATGTTCAAATCGGAGCCATGGATGGCCACATTTATCGGAACATCATTCTGGAACAACATGTACATTTGTTTAGGGGTGCCATGGGCGCAGGATTTGTGTTTATGGATGACAACGCCCGTCCTCACCGATGGAACATCGTAAACGAATGCCTTCAATCTTAGGATATCACCCGTTTGGAATGGCTACCATTCTTACCTGACTTAAATCCGATAGGGCATGTGTAGGGCATGCTTGGCCGACGAATTGCAACCCGTCAACCACCTCTTACATGTGTACCGGAACTTGGGAGAGCATTGTTTGCTGAGTGGAGTAATCTTCCCGAAGATCAGCTCGATAATTTGATACTCAGTATGACTAGGCGTTGTACGGACAGTATTTCATCGCATGGGAGACATACAATGTATTAACCATCATAACATCCATGTAATATTAAGTTTTTGTAAAGGAGATATTTTTTAAAATTTATCCAGGGGGCAAAAATCGAAGTTTTTATGAATGGTATCATACATACACCATTGTTCTTGTTCTTGATCTTTTGTTTAATAAATGGGCTTTATGAATAAGTCACGTTTGTTTTGTTTCTGAACCTTTATTTGCCGGAGCTGGCATTATCCTTAATTTATGGACATGAGTGTACAGTGGTACCTCGACTTACGAGTTTAATTCGTTCCATGACTTAGCTCGTAACTCGAAATACTCGTATCTCGAATCAATTTTCCCCATTGAAATGAATGGAAATGCCATTAATTCGTTCCGGGATCCCCCAAAATACCGAAACTTTTTTGTTATATGTTTTTAAATAAGAAAAACGTGCTTATAAACGACGAACATAGTATAAAAACGCAATACAATAGAATGTACTGCAGTAAATTTGTTTTATTAAGCGTAATGCACAACATTTACCTTGTAGATCAGACTTGAATATACTGATGGAAGGGGAGGAGAAAGGTTGAACTGAAAAATTAAATCTTATTAGTTTATTTTTTATCTTTTCGCCCCTCTTTCCTCACTTTTGCTTTTATTACCAGCTACTCTTTTAAAGTGAACGAGTGAGACACGGAAGCTGGGCGATTGTTGCATCGTTCACTGTGGCTGTAATGTCCACATTCTTCTTTCTGAGAATCCGAAGAACGTTTTTTCAGAATCCAATCTCTTGATTTAAGACTGGATAGTAGTCTCAATAATATTATACAATTGTATAAAAATTGTACATAAAGGTTGTACTAAATATCATATGCTTCATCATATGTGTTCATATCATATGTGTTCTCATTTTATGAGCACGTAACATGACATTTGCTGCTTAAACTAGCGGTGGGATATCTGAAGCTTGCTCGCAACCTGCATTTTAGCTCGTAACTCGAAGCAAAAAATCTTCCGAGAGAATGCTCGTATCTCGAAAAACTCGTAAGACGAGACACTCGTAAGTCGAGGTACCACTGTATATCCAAAAAAAAATAATAATTAGGAAAAAATTGTAAATCTGAATAATTTCATATCTACTGTTATCAGTATTGTTGAATTTCAGATAAATTTGTTAAAGTTGCAATATAATGCAAAGTGTATTGTAAAGTGATCAGTGGGTATATAAACAACTAGCTGAAAACCCGCGCTTCGCTACGGAGTACATTCAAATTGAATACAACGGTCAACGTATGCAATTTATGCCAAAAAATAAATATATAT
Source organism: Dolomedes plantarius (assembly GCA_907164885.2). Lineage (NCBI taxonomy): Eukaryota > Metazoa > Arthropoda > Arachnida > Araneae > Dolomedidae > Dolomedes > Dolomedes plantarius. The sequence continues at coordinate 207,545,719 of OU015493.1, forward strand.
ATTTATAATAAATGCGATGATCAATGTATACAATTGATGTAAAATATATATCTATCTATATATATATATATATATATTTATAAAAAAATCGTAAGGGATATGCATTTTTTTTGGATAATATCCAATCGTCTGCTGCATTAGAAAGAGAAAAAATATTTTTTTTTTTGTCTATTTAGTTGTTACGCACGTGACGATAAATTTATTGAAAGTACCAGAAAAAGAAATCACGTGATCGGCATTTAATAAATTAAATTCTAAAAATTAATCTTTAAAAATTCCGGTAAAATCAGGAAATAGAGGTAAAAATTCGAAAAAAATTTCATTTTGAAGGCATTTTTATGATCTTTCTCGTGATATAAATTTTATAACCCTCAATGTATTATTTTAAATGCAAACGTAAAAAAAGTTTCAAAAACAGCTTAAAAATTTAATTTAAAAAAATCTAAGAATAATTTTTGAAAAATCTTTCTTAGTGCACCCCTACACTATTAGAAGAATCGCCATGCAAAATTTCAGCCCTTTAGGTCCAGCGGTTTGGTCTGTGCGTTGTATGTCAGTCAGTCAGTGAATGAATGAGTCAGTTAAGGAACTGTTTTATATATATAGATTGTACGTATTCCATTGAAACTTTCCTGATTAAGCTAATTTATTAAGAATGAAACAGCTGAATTATTCTTATGATTGTGTATACAAAATTTGTTACGAAGACCTGTGGATAGTTCTTTGCTGATACATTAAAAGTTCCTCTAGGTATACCATGTATATTTATATGCAAATATTTCTTTTTCCTTTATCACTGCTATTTCCTCAACATGTCACGCCACAATTTAAATTACAAATTTTCCGGCAAATTTTAACATTTTTTTTTATTTGGCATATACCGCACTTTTTATGAGATTTGGCCATATTTCTCCACCTTGAATTTCTCAAATACATATTACGCAAATCCAGTACATTTAATGTCAAAAGTGAAGAGGTTTATTTATCTGTTTGTTTCCCAAATTTAGTCTTTACATTGATTCATCCAGTATTTATAAGACTGTTTTCGTTAAATAAATTGCCACATATTCTAAATGGAAATTTTTTGGGAATTGTTAATAATTTTTTTCTTCTATATATGCCGAAGTTTTTCGAGAATGTGCTTACCTTATTTCTCCTGTATATTTTTCGCAGATTCAGCTCAGACATATTTCTGAATTTTAAGAGGTCAATATTTATTTCTCACTCATCTATATATGAGGCGTTGAAAGGCAAAGTGGTGTAAGTCACATTTTGAACTTTTTTTCATTTGAGGGCAAATATGTAATCTCCATGTTCAATTTATAGTGGAATTGTAAATAGTTATTATTTGCAGTATTGTAATAATTGTTATGAATTATAATTTGTTCAATTTAGGGTAGAATTTTTGGTAGTTTTTTCAGTTAAACTCTTTTGACTTACACCACTTGACTTACTGACTTACACCACTTTGCCTTTCAACGCCTCATATGTAAAACGCGTATGTATGCGACACAAAAATCGACGGTATTTCTACACTCCGAATGGCAACGGTGCAACTAGCGGATGTAAACATTAGCGGCCACCCGCAATTTACAACCGCGTGTATGTTATGGCGACATTTGTTGCAACCGCTGATCTTTTGACAAAATATGTTTAGACCCATCAAATCTAGTGTTTAGTCATGGAGAGTTGTATGTAGGTTTATCTAGAGTCCGTTCTTTTGATTGTGTCACTGTAGTATCTCCTACTTCTGAAATACTCAACTGTGTATATCAAGAAGTTTTATGAATATCGTAGTTGTAATCCACACTATATTTTAGTACTCGCTGAATTTTTACTCAATTTTATAAGTGAATAAATTTTCCCAACAATTTATTATTTGATATGATTAAGTGGAGATATCTGAATTGTGAACAATAGTACGTAGAAAGAGTGATGTAATACACGTTATATTTTAGTACTCGCTGAATTTTTACTCAATTTTATAAGTGAATAAATTTTCCCAACAATTTATTATTTGATATGATTAAGTGGAGATATCTAAATTGCGAACAATAGTACGTACAAAGAGTGATGTAATACACATTATATTTTAGTACTCGCTGAATTTTTACTCAATTTTATAAGTGAATAAATTTTCCCAACAATTTATTATTTGATATGATTAAGTGGAGATATCTAAATTGTGAACAATAGTACATACAAAGAGTGATATAATACACATTATATTTTAGTACTCGTTGAAATTTTACTCCATTTTTTAAGTGAAAAAAATTTTCCGCAACAATTTCTTATTTGATGTAATGATAAAGTGTAGATATCTTAATTTTGAAAAAAAAATCTACATGCAGAGAGAGATATGATTTTTTAAATCATTGGTGTTGGGTTTCTCAGTCTTATCTTTGACTCTGTTCTGAAGTAGTGAAAATTCATATTTTTTTAATCACGATGTTTTCGAATCATCCTTATAGAGAATTTTGCATTGATTATAAAATTTTTGGCTGAGATCGCACTACCCCTTAACAACGTACATTTATGATGGCAGGTAATGGTAGCATTCCTTACATATGTTACTTTAAGTCGAGTTGTTTTGCAAGAGAAAATATAAAACTAAAAGCGACCATGCTGGTCGCGCAGCGGCTAGTACTCTTTATATTGAGTCTTACACAGTATCCAAAACTGTTTCATCGTCATTTCACGAATAATACAAATTTTCTCTCTATCTCTCTATTCTAAAAAAAAAATAACTGCCACTGCTGTCGAAGCCGCTGTCAAAAGCTCGTCACGCTATCTCCTCCGAAACCTCTGGGGGTATGGGTCGAGATTGATACCAATAGATGCAGAACAATGTGGGGAAGAAAGTAAGACATGTGTCATCTTCGTCGGACTTGATTTTTTCTTTTTTTTAATTTTATGTTTTGTGGGAAAATATTGACTTTTCCATCTTCAGATTACGATAACTCGCAAAAAAAATGATCGTAGAATTTTGATCTTTTTTTACAGTTTAAGACTACAGACATTTCTCTTTCAAACTAGACCTCATTTGTTTTAAAATATTTCAAAACAGTCTAATATTTTCATCAAAAAATGAAACACAGTTTTTCAAGAAATATCGCCCCCTATGTGGATGTAATATCGATGCTCCTCGAGTTTTTATCTTGCAAAGAAAATATTTCCATCATCTGGAAGCTGAAAGCTTTCATATAAATCTCACTTCAAGTCTATATCTTAAATTTTCGATTTTTAATTGAATTTTAAGGCTGATTATTCAACAGTGATGAAACTTCCATCGCATGAAGGATGACAACAGTAAATGGATGGAAGCTGTTACATTGCCCGAGAATCACCAATATATATCTCGCTATTAGCCATAACAGAGGTGTAGCGAGCCTAGGGGCGGAGCCCTTAGTAATTAATTAAAAAACATAATTGATTTTCAAACATGTCCTGATTTTTCTTATGTCTTTTCATTTTGTTTACACCTGCAATTTGTGTTATGACTATTAATACACTATTTTTAATAAATCAACTTTTTCGGAAGCCGTTAATCGTGAAATCCTTGCTTCTTTAGAGTCATTGGAACATTATACATAAAATGAATGATTAAACGCCACATTAAACGCAACATTTTTAACCAAAGGTTAAAAATGTTGAGGCATCATTACGATGGGCAATGATACATTTTTTCCCGACAAATTGCCTTTTGTCTTTTATATATTCAATTTGATTATAAATATATTTCCTTTTGTATTAATTTGGTTTCAAAATTCAGCGTATACAACGCAACATTAAATTCCTCAAAAGAATATGCAAAAGAAGTTAAAAAATTTTTTAGTGATAAAAACAAATAAAAAAAATAGTAAATAAAATAGTAAAAAAATAGTAATAAAAACAAATCAAAGGAACGATATGGTCTTCACGCACTTTTTAGAAGCTTAAAGATCTCTTAAATGATATAATTGTAGAAAAATAATGTAACAGCCCCCCACAAGAAAGACATCGTATCAATTAAAAATATTTGACTGAATTTAATATATTTATTTTAAGTTATTCATTAAAATATATCACATACACAAGTGTATGTAATGAGTAGCAGTTTCATTTTAAGGAGTTTCTTTAAATCAGAGGCTTACCTTGATTTTATTCGCCTTCGACATGTCCATGGCTCCACACTTTTTAATGGCGTCGATGTTTGGAATTGGTAAAATCGTTATAAAGGATATTTTATAAGTATTTTATTGTTGCTAAATCTCAAAACATATAGTTTGTAAATTTAAATAAATTAAATTGTTATAAGCTGTACAAAACAGATTTTTTTGAGCTACGAGAGATTTAAGAAACAATACATAGTGTATTAATAATCATAGTGTAAAATAGTGTATTGATAGTCATAACAGATATTGTAGGTATAAACAAAATAAAAGGAGTCGCATATTCAGAAAGAGTGATTTTAGGATAACAAAATAATTCGGAAACATAAAATAATTCCAGGAACATAAATTTGAGTACACAAAGTTCGATCTTTATTGATTTAGCTTTGCTACTTTACACTTTCCTTTATTTGACCCTTTCCGGCTTTCAAAATAATATCTTTTAGACAAAAGGTTGAAAAATTTACCCTTAAAAAATTTGACTAGTAAGCTGTGATCGCTTTTTTCTCGTAGAATTCAATAATATATATATATATATATATATATATATATATATATATATATATATATATATATATATATATAATTTCTTTGTGATATTCGAGATTTTCAACATTCTATGCATTTACGAAAACATCTGGTATCCAAACCTTTGTGCTCCGAGTATAATGTCCGAAACAGTCGAGCATCTTTTGTAAAAATACGATTTAAAATAAAAAAATTTCAGATGCTTCCTATACATAGAAACAGACAAATCCAACGCACACATGTATGCAATTGAGTTTGAATTGGTCTGATAGGGTTTATGGGTTTTCGAAATACAGGAAAAATATTCAATTTAAAACCACACAATTCACATGCCTCTTAGAAATAGGAATTGATAAATCTAACAAACACATGCATACATTTTTCATTCAATTTAGACTGAAAAAGAAATTTTTCACTATGAACGATAAATGAGGGAGATAAATACGCTTATTTCGTACTGTATAACTTCCGACTAGCGTTGAGACATCGACAACAAAACATCGATGTTTTGAAACATCGATATTCAATATTAAAACATCGATGATAATAAAACATCGCCCAAAAAACCATCGATATTTTTAAATATCGATGGTTTCGAACATCCATTTTTTAAAACTGGTTTAGTAATCTCTAACATTAATGTTGCTTCTGTTATTTGGAGGGGGGGAGGGATTATTTAGTTTTACTCTCTGATTGGGCTGACAAAAATGACAAAAACTTGGTTGCTAGAGTCAGTGCGTATCACAGAATTTACATGATACATTTTATTATTTTTACCAGAAAATTGAGGAAGAACTTATTTCTATGAAAACAATTGATAGGACCAAAGCCATAAAAAAAAATCGCGATGTTTTCTAATTTAAATTGGCTGAACGTGAAAAATTATTGTAATATTTATTTACAAGTTGGAGAATAATTTACGTCCAGGAGGTTTAAGTAATTTAGTAAAATAAAATTGAAGTTGTTACAGTTGACAAGTGTTTAAAACCCTCGTCTTCAATAATTGAAATCAGCTGAGAATCTCTACAAATCATGTGCAGAATAGCTTGGCAAACTTTTCTGTGCATATCTCCACCAAACTTTTTTATTATGGGGCTTTTTAAATAATAAAAAACAGCAACATCGAGACGGCATAAAACATCGAGCACAAAAAAATCGATGTTAAAAAAACATTGGATTCAATAAATCGATGTTTTGAAAACATCGACATCTATGTCGCATCACTACAGAGATCGAGATGTGTTCGGCAATAAAATGATATTTATTAATAATTGGTTTTTCCGCTGAATTGTAGTTGTCAGGACAGAAGAGTTCTTAGGACGCTGACCTCTGTTAGAGGAGACCAGAGGTTCGAGTCCCACGTGGTCTAAAGATTAAAGGCTTCTTTCAGTAGCGCACCCAAGGGGGGTGGGGCAAGGGACCCTTCCCCCCCAAAGAAATAGAAATTGCATTGTGAATTTTGATTTTGCATTAAAAATAATTTTATCCGATCATCTCCCCCCCCCCCTATGCATTATAAATATTTTTATCCGTTCATCTCGCCCCCCTCCCCCATAAGAAAAAATCCTGGGTGCGCCACAGACTTCTTTCGTACTGAGGCTTTAATTATGATTTTAAAAATTCTCCTTCCTTCTGCATTCTGAAAATTTTTGTATTAGAAGTTTTTTCTCAAATGCCGATACTTTCAGCCTTTTCCATTTTGGAGATTTAAGCTTAGGGACTAGAAAAAATATTTACCTTAATGCCGCTCAGGTTTCAACGAATTTTTTCATAATTTTCCCCACCATCGTTTTCAAAGGAATTTTCGTATTGCTACTACTCCTTTACGATGATCGGAATACAGTTTTACATATACATACACGCGCACACACATACACATACACACACACACACACACACACACACACACACATATATATATATATATATATATATATATATATATATATATGTATATATATGTATATATATATATATATATATATATATATATATATATATATATATATATATATATATATATATATATATATATATATATATATATATATGTATATATATATGTATATATATATATATATATATATATATATATATATATATATATATATATATATATATATATATATATATATATATATGTGTGTATATCTTATATATATATTTCTTCTGTCCGTGTGTATGTAACTGAACTCCTCCTAAACGACTGGACTGATTTTTATGAAATTTTGTGTGTGCGATTAAGTTGATTCGAGAATGGTTTAGATTCACAATTTGATCCGATAGGAAATGTTTTTATATTTTTAATTAATTAATAAAAATCCAACAATTTATAAGGGGGTGCGTCCGGTAAATGGAAACTGTTACAGTTTATGGAATCACCCCTCTGGATAATGGCTTCCACGTTAGGTTTAGTTAGTAAACAGCGAGCGAAAAGATAAAAATAAAGAAAATCAAAAAGTTTCAAATCATATATTAAACCAGAATAATAAATGAAAATAATAATCTTTGAAGTCAGATTTTATACTCTAAAATAGATCAGATCCAAAGGCATATTGATATTCTCGACACGCAATGGAAAATTCGAATCAACCACGCTAAGTGACACGAGATCTTTTTTAATCGCTACTGCAGTCCCCCTCGCCTATATCTTTGTGCCTATTGAAGAGCTAAAGACTAAGATTCTATCCTGCTAACTTATTTCTGACTAAAACTCCTCTGACATTTATAATCACCAGCCCACAACAACTTTCCAATAGCGAATATGTTTCACTTTACTCAGTAGAACGCCGTGTAATCATGGCGCATTCGGAAAGTCGCCCATTCGGAAAGTACCGTGTTCTCGGCCAGTGTTCGAATCCAGAGTTGTGTAACTTTTGCTAGACCTGTTATTTCGGGCTTTTTTTTAAGAATTTTTTATTTCAGCTTTTATTTTATTATTTTTTTAATTATTATTTTATTTTATTTTATTATTTTTTAATTTTAATTTTATTTTATGATTTTTTTAATTATTATTTTATTTTATTTTATTATTTTTTAATTTTAATTTTATGATTTTTTTAAAGTATTATTTTTATTTATTTTTATTTTTTTTCAGCTTTTTTATGATGAAATACCGAATATAGCTGAAATCTGAGGAGTTTATTATGCATTTATACATTTTTAATTGGGTTTTCATATTATTAATATGTATAACATTTCGTATACTTTTTTTTCTATGTTATTTATACTGCGTTTAGTTTTTTAATGGATTTTTATAGGTTTATTATAAATTTATATATTTTATGTTTTACTTTTCAGAATTTTTTGCTCCAATCATAAAGGGTAAATCTTTTCTATGTTACTTATACTGTGTTTAGTTTTTAAATTGATTTTGGTTAACAAATATTCTTAAAATTCCGGGCATCGCCGAGTACTTCAGCTACAATTACAACCTTTGAACAGGACAACGTCTGTCGGGTCCGCTAGTATATATATATATATGTATATATATACATATATATATATATATATATATGTGTGTTTGTGTGTGTGTGTGTGTATGTATGTGTGTGTGTGTATCTTAAAGATTTCCTGGAGAAAAAAATTATATATCGGGGACAGATGATTTTTCTATATGATTATGTTACTCTAAAATTCTGGTTGTAGTGAAAACGAAAAAAGGCTTTTGTCATGAATTTTTTCGGCCCCCAAAAGGATATAGTAATACATCAATCTCACACACACACAAGTATGTACTTTAAATCGTATTTTGACTGAAAGGTGTATTTAACTTCATAAATTGCCAATAATCGGAATAGAATGACGCATATTTCGTAGTGTATTACCTCCTATAGCTATCGCGATGTCTTTGGAAATACTACGTTATTTATTTATCATTGGATATATTATTGTCGATTATTGACAATTATTTACATTTTATCGGCGTCTCGTCACTTGACTCTGTTCTAAATTACGGGATCGGGTCGTAGGGGGTAATGCTGGCCACCTGTACGGTGCCCCCTTAAATGAGTGGCCAGAAGTCTCGTCCTTTGCTGTGAAGAAACGGCGTCATAGCCAATCTTCTGGGCATTTGTAATAAATAAATAAAATAAATAAATATATCATTGAATTTACCACCTCGCAAGTGTATCGACGGTGGAGTGCTGAGATCGGTGGACAATGGTTGCAGAGGTCGCGACTTCGAAATCTGCGGTCTCCGAAGTATTTTGCACATGTTTGTGTCGCAGGGTTCAAATATAAATACCAATAATTTTAGCTTCCGGCACTGCAAGATCGTAACATTCATTGCTAAAAATATATTCAGGAATTTCGTTGAGATTTCAATAAGTGATCTAACTCATGGCACATTAGTCCTAATTGCTTTTCAGCATTGTGAACTAAGTATTGCGGTGTCCATCTCCGCTTTCATGGCCGTTGGTTTGGGGGCATACAGCATATGTCTCGGTCAGGGGGTCAGCCTGACGCGGGACCCTCGGAGTTAGTTCCCAAGCATGCTTGGACCTCTTTTTACCGACCCACTCAATGGATGAAAGGCATGAGTCAACCTTGCCGAGTCGCAGGGTCGAACACTGGACCTTTGGTGTGGCAGCTTGATACTTTTAACCACTACGCCACCGGTCGTCTTCACTTCGCTACGGAGTACATTCAAATTAAATACAACGGTCAATGTATGCAATTAATGCCAAAAAATATAAATATATATATATATATATATATATATATATATATATATATATATATATATATATATATATATATATATTTATAATAAATACGATAATCAATGTATACAATTGATGTACAAAAAACCATATTTATAAAAAAATCGTAAGGGATATTTTTATAGACAAAATAATGTCCAATCGTCTGCCGCATTAACAAGAAAAAAATATTTTTTTTGTCTATTTAGTTTTTATGCACGTGACGATAAATTTATTTAAAGTACCAGAAAAAGAAATCACGTGATCGGCATTTAATAAATTAAATTCTAAAAAATTAATCTTTAAAAATTCACCAAAAATCAGACAAGGGAGGTAAAGATTCGAAAAAGATCTCATTTTGAAGGAATTTATACGATCTTTCTCGTGATATAAATTTTATAACCCTCAAATTATTATTTTAAATGCAAACTTAAAAAAAGTTACAAAAACAGCTTAAAAATTTAATTTAAAAAAATCTAAGAAGAATTTTTCAAAAATCATTCTTAGTGCTCCCCTACACTATAAGAAGAATCGCCATGCAAAATTTCAGCCCTTTAGGTCCAGCGGTTTAGTCTGTGCGTTGTATGTCAGTCAGTGAATGAGTCAGTTACGGAACTGTTTTATATATATAAAGAAATTTACGTTGTCCTTCGCCTAGGAATTCTTGTGATGCTAGTACTTCACACTGAATGGACACACAGTTATAAATGATATGTTTTTGAACTAAATATTAATCGAACAAAAATGACAATTTCCGAAACACATGATTTTTCAATACGATACTTTTTATTTCAATAGCATGGTGACGTCATGCCAAAGATATTAACATCTTCATATTGCGATGTGTTACATCAGCCTCCGCGATGGCAGTCTTTTTGGTTAAATGGTTTACTGGTCCACGCCGAACGATTGTCGCAGTTATACTTGTCGTAGCAGGTCTCGATATTTCCATACTTGCATTTGCATTGCCCGAAAAGCTTTACTCCCCAATAACACCCGCAGTAGGTGAAATCACCGCAGCACTGGCATTCCTTTTTGTAGGGATCGCATTCTCCCCCTTGGGGTATACATGTCCTGAAAGGAAAATTATTGGACAGATTACAATGACAGCAGTTTAAGTGCTGCGAAGGAACGGGTTTTCCTCTTTTCCATGTTTTTATTAACTCGCTTTCTCGTTTGTTTGTGTGTTTGTCCAGTACAAATCTTGCAATCGATTTTTAACTAAATTCCCGACTAGCTAGACATTTGGAACTTTTAGAATAGCTCAGAACACGATGACAATGCATTTTTTGATACTTTTAGACATCTTTAAGCAGAATTGAATTAACTTTCAGTTATTTTCAGTTAATTCTGTTCTGTAGACTGGTGAGGCCATCTATCGGCTGGGACGGGAACGAAAAGTTAAACGCAAGTTAACTTCCAAATAACTTTATTTTCTTTCAAGTGGATGGGATAATTCATCAAAAAAAATTATAAAAGTATTTATTAATACATAGAATAGTCAAGTTTATATGATTCAACAGAAAATTTAAAAACATGGTACCTAAAAAGTTATTTTTATCTTGTAATTATTATTGAAATAAAGGGCATTCGAAACAGGTCATGGGGGAGGAATTAATCTTTTTATTGAAGAAAAAAAGCATAATGTCATTTATAAATAGTTTATTGAAATCACTAGTTCTTAACATTTGCAAAAAAAAAAAAAAAAAAAAAAAAATCATTTAAAATAAAATTAAGCAATGAATCTTAGCTTTTTTATGCAAAACAAATATCAAACCATAAATGTATTAAATCCATTTCTAACCGCTAACCGTGCAAAAGAAAAAATATCATCAAGTTTACTTATCTGTGAAATACTTTTATTGGTCAGCAATCACAAAATCGAGCACAAAAAATAGACAAAAAGCTTTGTTTTTCAGTTGTTGAGATTGACACGTTCAAAATTAATCTAGTGCAAATTATCCCGATCCGTGTATTTATAGGCTTAGGGCATAAACTAGTATTTTCCTGCAACCTGACAAAAACCGCCCGCACCGACGCGATTTGATGGGATGATGGGTTAAAACATGTTAAAACAAAAACGAACAATGTATTTCCCAACTGGTTGCGACGTGGTGTAGCGCTTTTAAAACCAATATGGTTTTGTTTATTTCCAGTTATACTTGTAAAATGCATTTTTAATTCTAAGTAGTTACCTAGCATAATGAAAATATTTTTATATTAATTATTTTACTAATAAATTGGTTTAAAAATTTTTTTTAACCGGGTGGCTGACTTTCCGCCCCCCTTGACTTGCCGCCAAGGGGGGCGGCAAGTCAGCCACCCGGAAAGTCAAGAAAAAAATATCAAGAAAAAAATATCAAGAAAAAATTATCAAGAAAAAAATAATGCAAGAAATAACGAGAAAGGAAAGGAACATACAGTTCTCAAAAATTTATGTGTAGTTCCAGCTATTTCCAAGTCTTTCTATATATAAAGGGTATTTTCTAGGACATGTTTAAAGAGAATATATACATATATATATATATATATATATATATATATATATATATATATATATATATATATATATATATATATATATATATATATATATATATATAGCTCTCTACTTCCTAATAACTCTTAACTAACTGTAAAAACAGCTACTAGTTCATAGTCTGATATATGTTTGATTAAACTGAAAATATTAATGCATTTTAGTCTTTTTTAAATTGGTTCGTTACTATAGAACGTTTCTTTCATACTTAATTTTTTCGGTACTGATTTGTCGTTCGAAAAATGAATATCAATATGTTTACGCAGCCCGATAAACTCTTCAAGCTATGCGAACCGAATAATTTGCAAGGTGCTGCCATCTGTTAGATTTATGTTTAAGTAATTGCTAATACTTACTTTTTCTCTCGTGCTGATGGCAGTAGTGATTCTAGCTCTAGAAAGAGAATTTACTTCAAAACTCAGCATTAAATGAAACTAAACACAAAGCATGTTTAAACTGCAAGATTAACTACCTTATTTTTTAATAATGATTTTTTAGGGGTCAAAATATTTTAAGTCAATTGAATGTTTCTTTAAATTGAAATTCCATATTCTTCACGAGAAATCCGTTGTAAAGCTTATCAGCGATGATTTTACATAAATTCTTTAGAGTATATTTTTAAATAAAAATATATTTCTCTGAATTACAAAATTATTCTATAATCATGGCATTTATTTTTTAAAAATTACACGTAAAATGCAAAAATGCTAAACAATCTCACACTGTTGTTTTTGACACTAAAAATCTGCTGTAGCAATTGATTTTGTTCCGAACCTATTTATATTTTTATTTTACATTAAATTGCTATCGTCGTCTCCCGGAACCGGCATTCGAACCCAGATTTACGAAACTTCGAGGCTTGTATTATATCAGTTGCACTATATCTTTAATGTGAGATATTTCCAATTCTCTAACACCATTATTCCCATTCTTTACCTCTAAGAACTCTTCTCTCTGAGACAAACGAGGCTTTTGTAAATTTTCCGTAGAAGCAATCACACCTAATGCACCTCGGTCGGATGATGAAAAATATTCGCTAGTTCAAAACTAGTGACCACCTTTTATTTCCATTGTGGATTCTTAGAAACTGTGTTTTCGTGTGTTGCACTAAGCATGCATTTATATTACTGAGCCAGCTTGCTGAAGAATTTAAAAATTCTATACCATCAAGCTTTCGTTCAATCCGTTCCTTCAGTTCTGTCAGAATTGAGAAATGTCGTACACATCGCGAACTAACATTCCCAGAAGCTTTCATTTGAGTTACTTTCGAGATTAGCAACAGCACTGGCAAGCGAAGGACAATCCATTGCTATTACCTGGTTAGTATCAAGCCCCTTTTAAGTTGGAACTTTAGCATCGGGACTGGCAAGCGAAGGACAATCCATTGCCGTTGCCTGATTAGTATCAAACCCCTTTTAAGTTGGAACTTTAGCATCGGGACTGGCAAGCGAAGGACAATCCATTGCTGTTGCCTGATTAGTATCAAACCCCTTTTAAGTTGGAACTTTAGAAGCGGGACTGGCAAGCGAAGGACAATCCATTGCTGTTGCCTGATTAGTATCAAACCCCTTTTAAGTTGGAACTTTAGCATCGGGACTGGCAAGCGAAGGACAATCCATTGCTGTTACCTGATTAGTATCAAACCCCTTTTAAGTTGGAACTTTAGCATCGGCACTGGCAAGCGAAGGACAATCCATTGCTGTTGCCTGATTAGTATCAAACCCCTTTTAAGTTGAAACTTTAGAAGCGGGACTGGCAAGCGAAGGACAATCCATTGCTGTTACCTGATTAGTATCAAACCCCTTTTAAGGTGGAACTTTAGCATCGGGACTGGCAAGCGAAGGAAAATCCATTGCTGTTGCCTGATTAGTATCAAACCCCTTTTAAGTATGAATCTTTACATTTCACTTCTTGAACAAACGATCTATCTTCCCCTGCATGAATCTTTGCTGACGGTAGGAGGTGGCTACTGAGTACGTCTTGGTAATCTTCAGTGTTCTGTGTGCCATTTAGAGAAGCAATATCAGTAGTGCCATTATAGAAGACCAAACCATAACAGATACCCCTCCGCTGTGTCAGCTGCCCAAAATTTGCCAGTAACTTTTCCTTCATTCTAACCATCTGAACCATCTTGGTAGAATTTCTGCTTATCTGAAAAGACATCCGTTCGTCCACCGAGGGGGGGCATTCGGAAACATGTGATCGATGTCGTTTGTGATGCTGTTTCAGTTGGGGCCGGGAGACGCATTTTCCGAAGCACAATGCGCTGTACGCTTCGGGATCTCTCAGCCTACACAAGTAGAAACTTGACGCATTTCTTCACGAAACCTCACAGACAAGCAATTCATTTCCCTCGAGTCTCCAAATTTCGGTCATCTCCTCACCAGGTGGATGTTAGTTGCGAGGAATATCTACAACTCAATGCAAGTAATCATTTTTGTGTCTTTTGTGAACTACTAAGCTACGACACATATATACGGGACCCAAAAAAAAATTTTAACATATCGAGCTAATTAGTAAACAGATTCACGCATGTAGTTTTGTTTTAATTTATGAGACAGCTAATATTTGAATACTTTGCATTCTTTTATTTTACTTTCAAGCAGTCGATGACACGAAGGATTCTGAGAGTTTCTTCTCGACTGACATCTGACTTCCTCTTGGCTCCCTGCTTTGCATTTCTTTACTTTAGTCTCACTTGGAAAATCGAAAAGTCTCAGTACTTTTTAGAAACATCTTATACACTCTCTGAAGATTTCATGCTCCAGTTGCATTCAAAAGGTTTTGATAGCTTAGAACAGGATTTAGAATTCTATATTAAGTTTCTCAGTGCAACAAGGTATCTGAATATTTAATAAAAGCTAACAAAATCGAACTCTCTATTCTACAGTGTTATAGTAGGTGAAATTGTGGAATAGAGATGTCATTACATTTCTTCATACGTATACTCCATCTGTGTGTATGAAAAGTAATTTCGCCTGTTTTCTTCTCAAGAAATACCCTGAGCTATGTAGTCTGCACTCTTGCTTCCGGAGGTATGAAACAGCACTAAAAATGTTCATTCAATACATGAACAAAATCATAATTACGCAGATTTCATAGGTAAGGGCAGTGCTTGGCCGATCCACCGAGGTGTCTGGGGCAAGTTTTGAAAACGGTGCCTTTACAAACATTAGGAGATTCTAAGTAATGAATGTAACACTATTCAATATAGCCTACTTAATAGAATAACTGGCATTTTGGGGAAAATATATATTGAATTGAAAGTTTTATTTATTTTAAAAAATTAATATCAACACATACTAAACTTAAAAAAAAAGCTGAAAAAGGAAATAAATTTGAATATAATCTGTTACGTAATAAAAATAATTACTTAATCATTCTTCGAGATTTTATTGCCACCTATTGCTCGATGGAATCTTTATAGTTTATTGTTTTAGATATTGTCGTTTTGTAGAAAATTGTTGGTAGAACGTTCTTGGATTGTTGTTCGTAGTTAATTCCTTAAGATTGTTAGTTTAGAAAAAATTGCGCTCGTCTGCTTCTACAGTAAAATGTTGTGTTAATAGAAGTCTTAGAGTAATGTCTGGATGTATGCAGCACGAAATGTTTTACTTCCTTTTGTAAAATAAGGCATCCATTCATAAGTTCCTCTTTCAGACGAATTGCCAATCTATCGGTTTTCTATTCCTCCTTTAGAATTAAGCATGAGGCGTTAAAATATTTTTTTCTATTATGGTATTATTCATATTTAAAACTATTCTTCATTATAAAAACATTAAAAAATACTGCAATTTGATGTTGGTGATTCATCAAATATATCACAGAATTAAATCGCATAAACTAACTAACTCATGGCACAACAGTCCGAATTGGTTTTAAGCACTGCGGACCAAAACTGTACTATATTAGTACTATATTCCTCAAACTGTACTATATTAACTGTACTATATTGTTTAGTATGTTCTATTAGATTTAATTTGAACATTTTCTTCTACATTTATTTATCTATAAAAATATCCGTTGCAATTTTTTTTTATAAATATATATTATTTTTTAATATATATTATTTTTTTATAAATATGTATATTTTTTTCACTAATTGCATACATTGACCGTTATATTTAATTTGAATGTACTCCGTAGCGAAGTACGGGTATTCAGCGAGTTAGTTATAAAAGGCGCAGGCGTACAGTGACAACAACCGTCGTGTGTCGTCTACAAACACAGGACACTAGTTATTAGGGGACGCATTTATTTCTCTTTATCTCAAATTCAGTAAATATTCGTAAATATTTGGGAAATGTTGCGGATTCCGTCGCATATTGTATTAAATTATTAATGTTTTTCGTTATTCGTTAAATATTACTTATATTTTCTGTGTCTCATTTTGACTGCTATTTCAAATCGGCGACCGAGGCGGTAGTCTCGCATATGGGACCGGCCATGGTAAGTAAGGACATTGCATATAGGATAACGCGAAATGAAAGAAACAGAGTCGATTGTTGTGGTGAATTAATTTAGTAGTAATGAAGTTGAGAGTAATATGTGTAGATGAAGTACGAAATATTGTCATAATAATTGAATGAATTAAATATAGGTGTCGTAGAGAATTAATTTAGTAGTCAAGAAGTTGTGAGTAATGTGTAAATGCACGAGGAAATATTTAGTAACTTGTAGCGTATTATTTATGTGTTATAATAATCAATAAATTAATTTGTCAGTGTAAACCAGAGTTGTTTCTATCATTTGGGAATCACAACAATTAATCAATGTACTAACCACAATCTTAAATCAACAAAATTACAAAATCATAATCCTTAATAGTAGATATTTAATATATAATAACCCCCTCAATTAAATTCTTTCTCTTTTTCACTGCCACATCGATACTGCAGAGAAAAGTACTAGGGTTGAAAATTAGGTTAATATAAAACTAGTTCTATAGCTCAATTTTTATATATACAGATAGTTCTTGAAGAATATATGATGTCTTGTAGAGAGGAGAAATACAGTCGAACCCCGTTATATCGAACCCGGTATATAACGAACTCACGGATATAACGAATGAAAATTTTGGTCCCGCCGTTTTCCTATTCTGCGTAATTTAATTAGTATTGTGTCAGTTTAATGTAATCGATTTTAGTCGATTTAATTCATTGATGATCATTTTCAATAGATTTTATCGTTTTTAAATACTTCATTAATCAATGCACATTGCAACTAATACGTTATACATTTTGTGAACTCTAGCGTTTTACTAAACGGTTCGGATATAGCGAATAAAACATTTAGTCCCTTTAAGTTCGTTATAACGGGGTTCAACTGTATATATTTCAGGTTTCAAATGTCTTAAAAGCAAAGAGAGCGGACAGAAATAGTAGTCATTACCTTCTTTACTGCCAGCATTTATAGCACTCACAGCTGCAAAAAGACAAACGAAAGCCGCAACAAACTTCATTTTTCTAGGAAATGATGAAGTTCCGTTAATTAAAAAAAATCCATTACTTAAAAAAAAATATAGAGTCCGAATGAAGTGAGAATAATTTGAAAAAGGGAAATTTTTCAGTTCAGCGAAAATTATTAATTTTAAATCTTTATTAATGAAATATTGTTGTTCATATTTATATAAAGTAAGAAATCTAAATAAAAAATAAAATCTCATGTTTAGTGTTTCTTCTCGAGAAGCAATTATGAAGAATTTCTCTAGAAAAAAATATAATTTGTTTTTCTCATTTCTCGAGAATTATAATGTTGTTTCTTCTCGAGAATAACACTTTTTATTTTTTGAAAAGACAGACAAAATAGTTTTTAAAGTAAATCCCCTCCCCCTTTTTAAATTTTCTTGATAAAAAAATTTTGTTTTCCCAGAGAAAAAAAAATTACTGAATTGATTAAACCAGATTAAAATCACAACTTTATTTCAACGAAAGAAAGAGGACCATTTTCATTAAAACAACTGCGACATTTTTAGCTGGGAACCAATCAAATGTCGGGATAATTCTTATTACAGAAATATTTTCCCGGAAGAAATATATTTTAAAACCTAGCTTGTTATTACACATCCTTATGTTATATTTTGATTAAAATCTTTTATAATAACTTTTATGAAAGCTAGCGAGGACTTAAATCTACTTAATTTTACATCTTCTTGAGATTAAATCAGCATTAACTGTGTTGTTGTTGTCTCTAATGCCCCCTGGCCGGAAGTACTCCAGACCAGGTAGAGGGATCAGGGATGCGTCTCCGGTTTTGTAATGGCAACACTAGGCCGATTTAGCTAGGTGCCACCCCAATTTCGACCGAGCACCCCCAGGGGCGACATAATATGCGGGGAGATCGTATCCTCTCTTTGACCTCACAGAGGGACTTTCCGGTGTGCAGATTTAACGTGGCTATATTCGGCCTGCGAATTTCAAATAAGTACATGGATCTTGCAACCGAAGGCGGGGTTAACCGTAACAGCCAATGCGCACTTGTTCTTTACTACGCGTGAATTTGGACTCTGAAACTTTTATGTTTGGACTTTTATGTTTGTTTATATTCTATTTATCTAGTCACTCATCCTGTGTGTAGCGTTTGTTAGTTTTCTCGCTCGCTTATAAATTGGAAAGAAAATCAAATATTTTTCTGTATAAAAAAATAAATAATAAAGTTACGTAAGGCCGTAAGGCCGTTACGGTAAGCCCCACCCTCATTTGCAAGATGCATGTACGTATTTGAAATTCGCATCCGGCCTAGACACGGAGTTATATAATGGCGGTTGTCGGGATTCGATCCGAGCACCGTCAGCACCGAAAGCCGACGTGCTACCACTACGCTACCCCGGGGCACAATAAATGTGTAAATTTCTCAACTATTGTGTGTTGTTAAAAATATGACATTAGTCCATTCAAACAATTTCAAGTGAATTTATCTTCGATGATCTGTGTTTAAAATAACACTTATGATCATTTACAGAACTGAATATAATTTTAATTAATTTGAAACGCTAACTTGCGCTAAAACAATAACAACAATAAGAAACAATACATTGGATTATTTTAACACTCAATTAATAGTATACACAGTTTACCCATTTTTACAAGAGCAACAACATGTTAATAGTAAGCAATTTTTAGCCATTTAAAAAAATTATTATTTATTGAAACTGAATGACGCAAAACTTTATATATTAGGAGTAGCCGACAGGTAGATATCGCGATATTATTCTGCCAATGCTAGGAAAAATGTACCATGACACTGTGTAGTTCATTGTTTCCTTTATTCTTAACGTAAATATACTAAACAATGAACTCCCCATTAACTAGATCCGACGAGGTTTTCTACACTAAACTATTTATTACAACACAGTTAGACTACATAAATACCGTACTCAATTGCTAGAAGTCAACGGGGAATTATCTACGGTGTGTGTTAAACCCGGTAGTTATATTACGGAAACACTACCAGAATTCAGCCACGCCGCTGCTTTTACGTACGCCACACTAACCTTTCTGTCTTCACTTTATCATTAGGTCGCTGCAACGATAGCTAACTTCAAAACGCCTTCCGTAAATTTGATAATGTCCGGCTTCTATACGGCAATGTGGTCTTTACTCTAATTGTTTTTCGTTCGCCGCTCACCTCAGTCCTACCTCGCCTCGTAGTGTTTTTCTCTCACTGTCAAGCGTGTACGCTACCCACGGGGATTCTCGTCTAGTAGGAAAGCGCCGCTCATTTGCATAGGGCTATTTTTAAGCATATTAGCATTGTAATTTTTTTAAAGAAACGGTCTTACTGGTTTGGTGCTTTGGAATGTTTAATAAATATGCTTTTTTTAAAATAAAATAAGATACTAATAATTATAACATGTTAAGTCGAAACTAAAATAATTCGTCATTAGAACTTGATCATATATCTTTTGAAAATTATTGTTTTCTCTAAACTTAACTTTTTTCCTTTGTCTGCAAGGTCTTCTTTAACTTGGTCCAACGCAGTGACTATTTAACATTCGAAAACAAGTGCATTGTATCGAAGATAAGAATTTCTGTATTAAAATTTAAACATAGTTCTAAAACATGGCGAAAAGCTAATGATAATTTATATGGCATCTCTCACTAGATACGATAACAAAAATAACAAGCTGGTGGAAGCGAAAGTGAAAAAAAAATTAAATTTTTGAACACAATTTATCAAAGCTGCCATCTTATTCTAAATTCTTCCTTTTTTAATAACATCGTAATGAAAATTTTTGATCAAAATAAAAAGCTAAATTTCATGCTTTCGTTATTAAACTACATCTTCATCCTGAGAAAAAAAATAAATCTAAATTTACTAGTCACTTTTGCGTGTTAACTTCTTACGGAAGTAACTTCTTACGAAAAAGACTTAAATCTAAGCAAATTGTTCAGGGAAGATCAATTTGCGCTTTAGAAGAAAAAAAAAATGAATTATTGTGAGCTATAGGCAAATGATCATTTTAAACATTCTTTCTAACAGTTCTGTTTTCATTAACTAAGATTAAGTGAGATTGTAGATTTCAGATCTCTACTACGTCTAATAGTTTTATTTGGCTTCTTTTAAAAAATATTCATATTTGGTTTAATTTAAAAAGGAAGAGAACATGAAGTTATTCCTTACAAAAGAAATTTTTATTCTGGACAAATAGATTAGATAAACAAAATTTGTTATTTGCGTGTAAAGTGTAAACGGAAACATTGCAAACTATAAGCAAATGATCATTTTATGATTTAAGAACAATCTGTTACTGCTAACTAAAATCAGAAATTACAGATGTCAGTACTTTTCTGAGTCCAAATTTTTTCTTTGGCTTCCTTTTTGAAAGTAATTAATATTGGGGCTCTATTTTGTAAAAAAAGAAGATCAATTTTCGCTTTAGAGGAAAAAAAATTGAATTATTGTGAGCTGTGGGCAAATGATCATTTTAAACTTTTTTTTCCAACAGTTCTGTTTTCATTAATTAAGATTAAGTGAGATTGTAGATTTTAGATCTCTACTACGTATAATAGTTTTATTTGGCTTCTTTTAAAAAATATTCATATTTGGTTTAATTTAAAAAGGAAGAGAACATGAAGTTATTCCTTACAAAAGAAATTTTTATTCTGGACTAATAGATTAGATAAACAAAATTTGTTATTTGCGTGTAAAGTGTAAACGGAAACATTGCAAACTATAAGCAAATGATCATTTTATGATTTAAGAACAATCTTACTGCTAACTAAAATCAGAAATTACAGATGTCAGTACTTTTCTGAGTCCACATTTTTTCTTTGGCTTCCTTTTTGAAAGTAATTAATATTGGGGCTCTATTTTGCAACAAAAGAAGATCAATTTTCGATTTAGAGGAAAAAAAATTGAATTATTGTGAGCTATAGGCAAATGATCATCTTAAAGTTTTTTTTCCAACAGTTCTGTTTTCATTAACTAAGATTAAGTAAGATTGTAGATTTCAGATCTCTACTACGTCTAAAAGTTTTATTTGGCTTGTTTTAAAAATATTCATATTTGGTTTAATTTAAAAAGAAAGAAAACATGAAGTTATTCCTTACAAAAGAAATTTAATTCTGGGCAAATAGATTAGGCAAGCAAAATTTATTATTTGCTTGTAAAGTGTAAACGGAAAGATTTCAAACTATAAACAAATGATCATTTTATGATTTAAAAACAATATGTTACTGCTAACTAAAATCAGAAATTACAGACGTCAGTACTTTTTTGCGTCAAAATTTTTTCTATGGCTTCATTTTTGAAAGTAATTAACATTGGGGCTCTATTTTGTGAAAAAGAAGATCAATTTTCGGTTTAGAGGAAAAAAATGAATTATTGTGAGCTATAGGCAAATGATCATTTTAAACTTTTTTTTCCAACAGTTCTGTTTTCGTTAACTGAGATTAAGTGAGATTGTAGATTTCAGATCTCTACTACGTCCAAAAGTTTTATTTGGCTTCTTTTAAAAAATATTCATATTTGGTTTAATTTAAAAAGGAAGAGAACATGAAGTTATTCCTTACAAAAGAAATTTTTATTCTGGACAAATAGATTAGATAAACAAAATTTGTTATTTGCGTGTAAAGTGTAAACGGAAACATTGCAAACTATAAGCAAATGATCATTTTATGATTTAAAAACAATCTGCTAATGCTAACTAAAATCAGAAATTACAGATGTCAGTACTTTTCTGAGTCAAAATTTTTTCTTTGGCTTCATTTTTGAAAGTAATTAATATTGGGCTCCATTTTGTAAAAAAGAAAATCAAGCTACAGCTTACAAAATAAATTTAATTCTAGGCAAATGGAATGAGTAGGCGAAATTTGTTACTTAGGAGTACAGAGGAAATTGAAAGTGTACGGATTATTAGTAATCTTTATTTGTAATTTTCTTTCTAACGGCAATACGCTTATACATACCGAAATTCAAGGTTATAAAGTTAACTAGTAGGTAACCCGTCATTTTGACGTCATAATGGAAAAAGTATATGAAAGTTAAAAAATATCCCGAAATATCTAAAATATTGCATTTAATCCACACCTTGTAAAAGCAAACCCTTTCATTATTTTTTATTTATTTAGTTTTTCATGCGATTGGAGTAGTAGACTGCCATCCAACCCGTCATTTTGACTTCATAATACTAAAAATGACGTCATAATGGAAAAAGTATATGAAAGTTAAAAAATATCCTGAATTATCTAACAATATTACATTTAATCCACACCTTGTAAAAGCAAACCCTATCATTATTTTTTATTTATTTAGTTTTTCATGCGATTGGAGTAGTAGACTGCCATCCATTTTTTTACAGTTCACTGCGTGATTCATTCACATTCAAGTTTGTTTACTTTCAGAATTCATCGCAAAAGTAAACAGATTTTTAAAAACTGTTAAATATACAGCTAAAAACATCCAATTTTTTTAGTTCTGAATGTTTTATAGAAAAATAGGCTGGACAAACGTGATTTGATGGAGAAGATATTTGTTTTTAGGTAAGAAAAAATTGTGATCCACATGTGAAATTGAAATTAAGCCTAACCGGCGGTTTGTTTACTGAGGGCTTCAATTGAAAGATGAGTACAGCCCGGAAGTGTCATACAGAGACAACGGCTATTATATATAGGATTAGAGTATCAGTCTTTTACATAATAGTTAAACAAAACAACAACGTTTTAGGTAGCTAACGAAAAACCATTAAATTAATGAAAATTATTTCTAGAATCACTCATTTTGCATCATTGGGCATACTTACTCAGCGAATCTCCAAAACGTTTCAATCAGATACCGAAATAGAGGACTGAAGTTGATTTTTATAGTACTTCAAGAAAAATTGTTAGCCTCATGTTTATTTTGAAATACTGTCGCTATTCTTATGTCAATTTCTGGAAGATTCAATTATGAAATAAAAGAGAAAAATAATGGAATTGTGGCTTGTTACGTGCGATTCATACCACCTGTTTTTGAAAACTAATTTTGTCCTGATGTCTACCATTATTTGTATGTCTGAAATTTTACAATGCAACAATATTCTTGAAATACCCACCTGCTATGTCATCGTTAGTTGTTTAGTAGAATTAGATTGGCCAATGTCTGGTTAGTGGAAAATATTAAAAACATGAGATGCTTTCACTAAACACTGTCAATTTCATGTGTGTGTGTGTGTGCTCCAAATAATTCTATACAAGCTTATATATTTTAAATTTTACGAATTTGAATATTACATTATTCGACGCTGAAAATGTTTGAATAAATTTCAAAAATATATTTATAAGTAAACTTCAAACTGTTTTCAGTTTAATTTTACATTTATAATAAAGTAGACACGTTATGAAATTTATTCTGTCAACTAGCTGAATACCCGTGCTTCGATAGGGAACTACATTCAAATTAAATACAACGATCAATGTATACAATTACTGGCAAAAGAAAACAAAAAAATATATTAATAAATAAATCGTATCGGTTATTTATATAGACAAAATAATGTAGAAGAAAATATTGAAATTAAATCTAAAAGAACATACTAAAAAATATTATAGTACAGTTAATATACGTAGTACAGCTTGAGGAACATTTCTTTTACCATATTGTAATATTTTTTTCGATAATGTCCAATTGTCTGCCGCATTAGAAAGAGAAAAAATATTTTTTTGTCAATTTACTTCGTTGTTATGCACATGACGCGAAATTAGTTTAAAGTATCACAAAAAGAAAACGAGCCAAGTGATCAGCATTTAATAAATTAAATTTAAAAACGAATCTTTAAAAATTCACCAAAAATCACAAAATGGAGGTGACGATTCGGAAAAGATTTCATTTTAAAGGAAGGTTTATGATTTTTCTCGTGATATAAATTTTATAATCCTCAGATTATTATTTTATATGCAAAATTTAAAGAATGTTACAAAAACAGCTTAATAATTTAATTTTAAAAATCTAAGAAGAGTTTTCCAAAATCTTTCTTAGTGCACCCCTACACTATAAGAAGAGTCGCCATGCAAAATGTCAGCCCTTTAGATCCAGCGGTTTGGTCTGTGCGTTATCAGTCAGTCAGTCAGTCAGTTACGGAACTGTTTTATATATATAGATTAATTAGCTGAAACCCCGTACTTCGCTACGGAGTACATTCAAATTAAATACAACGGTCAATGTATGCAATTATTGCCAAAAATATGTATAAATATAATTATAATAAATTCAACGATCAATGTATGCAATTGATGAAAAAAAAAACGAAAAAATATATTTATGAAAAAATCGTAAAGGATATTTTTATAGACAAAATAATGTAGAAGAAAATATTCAAATTAAATCTAATAGGACATACTAAAGAACACAGTACAGTTAATATAGTACAGTTTGAGGAACATATCTTTTATTCTATTTTAATTTTTTTTTATAATGTCCAATCGTCTGCTACATTAGAAAGAAAAAAAAATTTTTTTTGTCTATTTCGTTATTATACAAGTGACGCAAAATTAGTTTAAAGTATCACAAAAAGAAAAAAACCACGTGATCAGCATTTCATAAATTAAATTCTAAAAATGAATCTTTAAAAATTAACCAAAAATCAGAAAATGGAGGTAAAGATTCAAAAAGATTTCATTTTAAAGGAATTTTTATATCTTTCTCGTGATATAAATTTCATAACCCTCTAATTATTATTTTAAATGCAAACTAAAAAGAATGTTACAAAAAACAGCTTAGAAATTTAATTTAAAAAATCTAAGAAGAATTTTTCAAAATTTGTTCTTAGTGCACCCCTACACTGTAAGAAGAATCGCCATGCAAAATTCCAGCCCTTTAGGTCCAGCTTGTTTGGTCTATGCGTTATCTGTCAGTCAGTCAGTGAGTCAGTCAGTTGCGGAACTGTTTAATATATATAGATTAGTATGTGTAGAATACTTTAGCTGTAAATACCTCAACATATTAGGCCCTAACCTAAGTTAGTCACGGCTCGCAGCAAGCTAGCTATGAAATTGCCGTATTTTATATTAAATTTTATAACCAAGAATCAGCTTCTTTTACAGACTGTTTTCCACTATATTTTAAGATTGCTTGTTTGTTGCTGCTGTTACTAATGTTCCCTCGCCGGATAAATCCTAACCAGGCCAATAAGTGTGGAGGGTGAAAGGATGCAGCTCCTGTTTTCGCACTGGTCACAAAAATTAGGAATTTGACTTTTTGCACGGTGCCGGAGCAATTTAGACCGACTACCCTTAGGGCCTGTTCACATAGCATTTGTCAGCGTCAACGTAAAATGCTTTAACCAATCATATACCAATCATTCACCCATTCAACCAATCAGCGCCAATGGAATCATTAACGCGGACGCTGACGGATACTGTGTGAACAGGCCCTTAGGGTCGACATCTGTAGGGCTCGTATCCTCCTTCAGCCCTACAAACTACAATAGACATGTCGAACTCGCGTCCCGCGGGACGCATGCGGCAGTGAGCTATTGTTCGTGTGGCCCACGCCTAGCCAATATAACGGTATGTAAATATTGAGTCACATTACGCGCCGTAAGGTGCACAATCCCCCCCCCCCACACACACACACTAGCAGTGAGAATTTCAGCAGCCGACTACGACATTCTAGATCAGTAGGGTGGTGCGCAAGTAGTCATGTACGAAGTGATTTGTTCGGAGGGTGACATCGAACAAATATGTAACAATAAGGGCCCCCATTATTATTAATTTTCCTAAATTAACATGTATTCTAAATTATCCTTGTTTCAATCTCAGTAAAGCACAGCCCTATTTCAAAAACGAAATCGAAATTACCGAAAATTCTATTCTTTTCAATGCACACGCGGTAAAGTTATTTTAACATGATTCAGAACCCCGTGATCTCGATTCCCCCTTCGAAGAATCATATGACTTTCGACTCATATACCACATGGTCGGGGTCAGCCAATTAAAAGAATTCGAAACAGCTAGCGCCCTCATAGTATATAAAAGATTAAACAGCGATTTAAGCGCGCTTTCTGTCTGTTTCCTTTTCCCTGTCCCGGTGTCGTCCTTCTCTTGCTTTGCTATCTTCGCGCGATGTATGCCGCCGCTGTCCGTTCCATTATGTGGTGTCCAGTATATTCAAGTTCCGGCAGGTCCGGGCTAGTGTGTTTGCGTCCTTTGGCCAAGTTACGTGTACTTTGATGTCTGCTGAAATGCCGTCCAGAGTGTCGTCGTTTTGTTACTGGAATAAATAAATTTAATGGATAACATGTGCCTTTTCTCTAATGTGTCTACAGTACGGTGAGTCCGGTTGTTT
The DNA here is from genome assembly GCA_907164885.2 of Dolomedes plantarius. Taxonomy (NCBI): domain Eukaryota; kingdom Metazoa; phylum Arthropoda; class Arachnida; order Araneae; family Dolomedidae; genus Dolomedes; species Dolomedes plantarius. The sequence goes on from OU015493.1 coordinate 207,572,403, forward strand.
ATACTCACGACTACATATTCAACAGCGATTGTCTTCTATATGTGTTCCCATTTCGTTAAATTCATTGTATGTGTTAATATATATATATATATATATATATATATATATAGCTTTTTTCTAAACAAATAGGTGGGTATATTAAGTTTTTTCAAATAAAGGTGAGCATTTTTAAATATGTTTTCCCACGTCACGTCAAAAAACTCGCAATTTAAATAAAATACTTTTTGTTATATACACTCATGGACAAAAAAATTAGCGCACCAAGAAATAATTGCTTGATTTTAGTCCAGTTTCTAAGCGCACGAGGAAAAATGGACTGCAGCGGAATGGAACCAGGTCGTCTTTAGCGACGAATCCAGATTCAATCTCGGCAGTGATGACAATCGTGTTCGTGTGTGGAGAGCCCGTGGTGAACGCTTCAATCCTGCCTTTGCTGTACAGCGACACATCGCTCCCACAGCTGGTGTGATGGTATGGGGTGCCATTGCCTACAATACACGGTCACCCATAGTATTGTTCCGTGGCACCATGACAGCCCAGCGGTATGTTCATGAAATTCTGCAACCACATGTGTTGCCACTCATGCAACTGCTCCCAGGAGCCATTTTTCAACAAGACAATGCTCGGCCTCATACGGAAAGGGTGTCACAAGACTGTCTCTGCACTGTTACTACCCTTCCTTGGCCTGCCCGATCCCCAGATTTGTCTCCAATCGAGCATATCTGGGATCATTTGGGACGACGAGTTGGGCATCCCACAAGTTTGAACAAACTAGAGGCAAGGTTACAGCAAATATGGAACGAAATGTCTCAAGACATCATACAGAACTTGTAGGACTCAATGCCCGATCGTATCGCATCGTGCATTCGCGCTAGAGGCGGTCCAACGGAGTATTAACTCCTCCGTTCTTTTGCCTTTTTCTCTGAAATAAATTATCCTTTTTCTATGATTTTCTTATCATTTACTTATATCAAAGTAGTCATTACGTATGTAAAATTTCGTTTCATTTTGACGACTCCTTCTTGGTGCGCTAATTCTTTTGTCCATGAGTGTATTAACAATTGATTCGTAAGTTTCTTAAAATTTCAGTTAAGTTAAGATAAAATAATTCTTAAAAAAATGGTTGGGATACGCACCCTTAGAAAAAAAGCTATATATATATATATATATATATATATATATATATATATTGATTGAGAGTGTACCAGTAAAAAGTATTCTGTTTGTAGCTGTCTTACATTTCAACTCACATTAAAAACTGCTGCAATCATTCATTTGAAAAGAACTGAACAAAAAACATATTTACTCGTTTGATAAACGAGACGGCAAGAGATGATTCGAAGTTTGATACAATAAGAAATATGTTCAGAGCAAATCCAGTTTCACCGTATTTAACTGCATGCTTTAATATTTAAGAACCACAAGAGAGAACACCCTTGTTACAAAATAACTGTTATCGGCTCACGAGAGGTATTTCCTGCACTCGTTCAAAATGGATTTTCTAAGCGATATTCAAATATAATGCCCTTTTAACTTTCGATAATGATGCAGAAACATAATTACTCCTAGACCGAATATCGTAAAACTCGTTTTAAGCCGAACAGGTGTTCCCGACATCCGATGAAATGTAAAAGTAATACACTTGCCGTTGAAAGGAGACTTAAAATAAATAATTGGGGGGAATTTTCATTATTCTTACAATGCCTGATCCCGCACTTGTTGACAGCTTGTCGTGCATTTCTAGATAGAATGCTGTTATTAGGGCGGACATAACATTGCAAAGGAGATGAATTCCTTTACACAATGCACGGCATTAAAGATTGACGGTGTAATACTCTCATATTCAGTCAATAAATTCGGGTTCAATGCTGGGAATTTTGAAACCGTCACAGTTCAGTGGAATGTGAACTGTATTAGATATGAATACGCATAAAATATTCCATCATTCTCAAAATACATATTTTGTTCATTATGTTTCGCATTAAGTAAGGTAAATTGGGGTAACTGGGCCCTAGATTTTCATCTTTTTTTATATACTATACTTTTAACACATTGAAATTATACTAACATGTATAATTTTCAAAAATCCTTTGTATCACATGCATTTTAGTAAGTCTTAGGGAGGCTGTTTCAGCTAAGATATTAATTTTTATTATACATTTATGAAATATAAATATTGTATATATTTTTAAATATAGGTGTGTCAAGTTACCCTGATAATGGGCTAACACCTAGGTATATTTATTGTCGGGAATCCGGCAAAAGATTCCATTGAAAAATTTAAAAAGAGTGAAATTGCGCAGGAGCGCTCTATAGAAATGAAGCCAAAAATATTTATAAAAACTACTTATTAAATTTAACTAGAAATACGTGAAAAATACTAAGGTATGTGCGTGGAGGTGAGGTAAAAAAAAGTCACTGAAACATTGTTAAACTTGAAACGGTTTAATTATCCGTTCATAAAAATAACAAAGTAGCAAAATATAAAACAGTTACGTGAGTCCTGCTTAGAATAGAACATCGCAGGATTAGAAATACGGTTGGCGTTTCCTCGGTCGGGACAGGCGCGGCATCTTCATTCCTCCATTGGCGGCGAGTTAGGACATCGGCAGGGAACGGCACTTGAACAGGAGCGGCAGGCGGAATCAGATTTGACGAGCGGGATCAGATTGATGAAAGTCTTGAAAAATCTTCCTTATATTCACGGCGGCTGGCGCGAACGTCCAATTACAGATCGGGCGAAGTACGCATGTACTTACGATATTTGCATGTACGATATTTGCATGTACGATATTTGCGTACATTTACATTTTACACAAAATTTAAATACTGATGCAATGCGATACAATTTTAATCTCATACGATTTGTATGACGCGTTACATGTTAAATTCCGTTATGGAAGGCAAATATTTTTAAAGTTAAAATAATAAGATTGTAAAGGAAAATGAAAGGGTGAATGAATCGTGACAACGATTCACATAGGCGTTTAACCGATAAGAATTGTTTACAGTATGGCGCGGTGCCGGAAAGCTTTAAGAACGTGGGTGAACAGGTGAGGAAATTAAAAATTTTTTTAAATATTCCTAACAAGTGGCCCCCTTCAACCACTGGGTTTAAAGTAGAGTAAAAGGTTAACATAAAATATACAAGACATTTAGTCTAACAATACAATATACACAAGTATTTAAATTTTACAATTTGAAAATTTTGAAGAATCCAGATAACCATATAGATAAGGGAGATATAAATTAAATTTTCCCTATTGGAATCGCTGGTTACCATGGCTTAATATCTTAAGACCTGGATTTTAAATTTTAAATTAAATAATGGTTAAATAAAAAATTTCTTATTAAATAAGTTAACCCTCTCTAAAACTTGAGGTTTAGTAAAATTGTCAGCAGGATTTGCCTTAGTTTTTATATATTTAATTTCAAAGGTTTTATCCAAGACCAAGTTTCTTAAAAAATGAAACTTTACATCAATGTACTTAGTCCGGACATTTTCGATCGCTGACTTCGAAAAGTTTATTGCGGCTTCATTGTCGCAATATAATGTAAAATTTTCGAACTTAGTATCAATTAAATTAAATTTATTAAACTCTAATAAAATGTTTTTAAACCATACCAGCTCCTTTGCAGCTTCAGTCAACGTCACGTACTCAGCTTCCATCGTTGAAAGAGTGACGCTTTTATGCTTGAAGGTTCGCCAAAATAGTGGTGATTCATCAACTAAAAGGAGTATTCCACCTACCGACACCCGGTCGTCTCGATTCGAGGCAAAGTCCGAGTCACTGAAGCAGTGAATGTCCGGTGTTTCCACTCTTGATAAGTTCAGCTTGAGATGTCGTGTGTCGTAAACGTAACCTAATAACCTTAGTAGTAAGTGCCAGTGATATTGTCCAGGATTTTCTTGAAATTGTGAAAAATTATTCACGGCATAGGCGATATCCGGACGTGTCTTCAAAGCAATATAAGAGAGGCATCCTATTAGGCTCCGATATGGACATTTACGCATTTCGTCGATTTCCTGTTCAGTGGTAGGTCGTTGATTGCGTGAGAGTATCGTTCCCTTTGAGATTGGTAAGGAGCTGTGAGGAATTTTAAAATGTTTAAACGTGTCATAAACCTTTTCAATGTAGTCAGTTTGGTTGATAGATAGGAGGTCTTTTTCCTGTATAAAATTTATACCTAATAACCTTTTGGTTTTTCCTAGGATTTTAATATCAAATTTAGATTTTAGCAATTTTATACCATTATCTATATCCGCACTGGATTTTCCAAAAAGTACCATATCATCAACATACAATATCAAAAGAATACTATTTGAAAATACATAAAGGCAGTTACACCATTCGAATTTAACAAAGTTCAATTCTAAAAGAGTTTTATTAATTTCAAAGAACCATTCTCGGCCTGATTGGTGTAAGCCATAAAGTGCTTTCTTAAGCTTACAAACAAAGTTTGGTTTAATATCTACTCCCTCGGGAGGTTTCATATAAATATCATAACTCAAATCTGCATAAAGGTAAGCATTTTTCACGTCAAGTTGACAATTGAGCCATTTACAAGTTTGAACAAGAACAGAAAAGAAAAACCGTAAAATTGAAAAATTAACTACCGGGCTGAAAACTTCATCGTAAGTTTCGCCTTTACGTTGCTTATAACCTTGAGCAACAAGTCTGGCTTTAAACCTTACGACATCAGAGTTTTCGTTAGCTTTTAGGGTAAAAACCCAACGGCTACCGATTACATTAACATTATTAGGTTTTGGGACAAGATCCCATACTTTTCGTTCATTAATAATAGAGAGTTCGTCTTTAATAGCTCTTAGCCAATGTTCACTTTGAGGTGAAAAAATAGCTTCCTCATAAGAATTAGGTACATTCAAAGTCTGTAATTGTCAAAAGTCTTTAACATCGTTACCTACAACATTTATATTTGAGGTTTCTAAATTGCCTGGTACAACACCTGTATAAGTATTTTTACCACTAAAATCAAAGAATATAGGATCAAATTTAAGATTCTTAGATTCACAAAATTCTTTAGCTTTTACAGATGAGTTAAGTGTAACGTCTGATCCCTGAAGATCATAATAAACGTCTACCCTCGATCGGTCTTTACGTAAAACAGCGCGTCTATTCCAAGTCATATCGCCGCTTGTACTTGGTTGTATCGCGACGGTTTGGGTAGGTTCTTTTTCAACAGGTTCTGTTTGATGTTCCTCAATTGATTCGTCATCTGAGCTTAAATTTTGGTCATTGCGGTAAGTAAAAACGTGGGAAGGGTCCAGTTCGCTTCCAGATTTAGTAAAGCTTTTAGTTGGTTCGCCGAACCTAACATCACTGGTTTCCACTATTTTATTCTCGGCAGGAATCCACACTCTATAACCACGTGTTAACATGGCATATCCTACCATTATCCCTTTCTTTGCTCGCATATCTAGTTTGGTACGGAGCTGCTTGGGTACAACAACAAAAGCATTAGAACCAAAAATTTGTAAATGTTTGACTGATGGCGTTTGGCCCCCGTAAAGCTCAAAAGGGGTTTTCTCTTGGTGAGAATGGCACACACGGTTCCAAACATATGTAAAACATAGAACGGCTTCTGACCAGAAACTATCATTTAGTGAACTGTCCTCTAGCATGACCTTTATAGCATCTACCGCCGTTAGATTGAATCGTTCCGCCACACCATTTTGCTGAGGCGTGTAAACGTTGCTGCGTTCTGCTCGAATGCCCTGATTTTCTAAAAAGTTTTTAAATTTTTCATGCACAAACTCTAAGCCGTTGTCCGTTCGGACATTAATAATTTTCCTATTTAAAAATCGTTCCGCCCGTTTTTGGAATTTAGTAAAATATTCAAACACTTGGGTTTTATCTTTTAGAGGGTAAACTGTTGTCTTCTTAGAGTGGTCATCCACAAAAGTTAAGAAATAACGATGTCCGTGAAAGGATTTAACTGGAAAAGGGCCGCATAAATCAGAATGAATCAGCTGTAAAGGAAATTGAGACCTTGGACCGCCTATACTTTTATGAGGTTGGCGTTTAGCTTTAGCGATTTGACACTTGTCGCAATTAAATTTGAAATGTTTAAAATACGGCAGACCTCTTACCGATTTGTTTCTGCTAGTGTTGATTAGAAATTTAGAATTAATATGGCAAAATTTTCGATGCCAAACTTTAAAATTTGTTAGATTCACATCGTTTGCGTTGGCTGAAATTTCGGATTTTATGCGCTTCACTTTCGGAAAGCATTTATATAAACCATTTAATTTCTTAGCAACAAACAATCGTTCACCCGATTGAGAGTAGACATTTATCTTACTTTTACCACCAACAAACTTTGCCTTAGCGTCATCAAATTTAGATCCCGCGATTAAGTTTCTGTTTATACTGGGTGAATACATAACATTAAGTAATGTCACCTCTTGAGACTGATCAGGATCATCATGAAAAGTTAATTTGACATTGCCAACTCCTTCAATGGGGTAAGTAGCGTCACCCACAGCCACGCTCATTTCCTTATTGTGAACTGGTTTAAAAGTATTAAAAAGTGACTTGTCACCTGAAAAGTGAGCTGTAGCAGCTGTGTCAAAAATCCAAGCATTTGGATCCGCTACGGTATTTAAATTTGTTTCTATTCCTAAACTCATCTCAACATTCGCCGCAAAATCTTTATCTTTACTTTTAATTTTACTTCTACACACTGTGGCATTGTGATTTCCTTTCCCGCATTTTGTGCATTTTTCAACTTTAGCTTTATTCTTTTTAGAATTTTGTTTTTTATTAAACTTTACACTATAAATACTAGAATTTTGCGTTTCGAGATCAGAGCAACTCTGCTTAATTCTCGATTCTTCGCACAGTAATTCTTTTAAAACATCGTCGTATTTAAAGTCCTTATCTTCCCATCGATAGATAGTTTGTATGATTCCAGCAAATTCAACAGGTAAAAACCGAATAAGTTGAAAAGATTGGAACACCTCATCGAGGTCGTAACCTGCATCTTTCACTTGTATGATGATTTTCCTCAATCTAGCAGCATACATGCCTACAGACTCACCGTCTGGCCGGGTATTAAAAAACGTGTCTAAAAGACCAATTAACCGAGCCCTAGATTTTGGTTGAAAGAAATCTCTTAAAGTTTCCCAGGCTACGCGAGGATCTTCAGTTTCAGATATTAAATTTCTTAATTCTTTACTAGTATTCAGATAAATTGTAGAATAACCGCGTTGTACGCGAACTCTAAAATCTTTCTGTTCCTTCGCAGAAGCGGTAGCTGCGGGTGGCTCTTCTATCCCTTTAACAATTGACCATGCATCACGGTCAAGCAGTATAGCCTTTAAATCTTCTGACCATGAGACATAGTTGTCTCTGGTTAAAGGTTCAATCGTTACTCTTTGATCATAGTCACACATCATGAATTTATACAATATTACATACAAAGACAAATATAGGAAAGTTAAATATTTTCTTGACCCCCCACTAAAACATACTCAAACTCCAGCACATACAATGAAATTTTTAAATACACACAATAAAATTTTTCACACTAAATTGGGATTTAAACAAATTGGGAATTGGCTTCTTAAATTTTTATAGAGATTAATTTTTTTTCTGACGGCCCATAACCCTTGTCGGGAATCCGGCAAAAGATTCCATTGAAAAATTTAAAAAGAGTGAAATTGCGCAGGAGCGCTCTATAGAAATGAAGCCAAAAATATTTATAAAAACTACTTATTAAATTTAACTAGAAATACGTGAAAAATACTAAGGTATGTGCGTGGAGGTGAGGTAAAAAAAAGTCACTGAAACATTGTTAAACTTGAAACGGTTTAATTATCCGTTCATAAAAATAACAAAGTAGCAAAATATAAAACAGTTACGTGAGTCCTGCTTAGAATAGAACATCGCAGGATTAGAAATACGGTTGGCGTTTCCTCGGTCGGGACAGGCGCGGCATCTTCATTCCTCCATTGGCGGCGAGTTAGGACATCGGCAGGGAACGGCACTTGAACAGGAGCGGCAGGCGGAATCAGATTTGACGAGCGGGATCAGATTGATGAAAGTCTTGAAAAATCTTCCTTATATTCACGGCGGCTGGCGCGAACGTCCAATTACAGATCGGGCGAAGTACGCATGTACTTACGATATTTGCATGTACGATATTTGCATGTACGATATTTGCGTACATTTACATTTTACACAAAATTTAAATACTGATGCAATGCGATACAATTTTAATCTCATACGATTTGTATGACGCGTTACATGTTAAATTCCGTTATGGAAGGCAAATATTTTTAAAGTTAAAATAATAAGATTGTAAAGGAAAATGAAAGGGTGAATGAATCGTGACAACGATTCACATAGGCGTTTAACCGATAAGAATTGTTTACAGTATGGCGCGGTGCCGGAAAGCTTTAAGAACGTGGGTGAACAGGTGAGGAAATTAAAAATTTTTTTAAATATTCCTAACATTTATCATAAGAAAAAACAGAATCTGGGACTGGATAACTGGGTCCAATGCTTGTATGCCCAGAAAAAGAAAAGACAAATTCTAACCTCATTTAAAAATAATTTTTCAAAGCAGTTACAAAATGGCTGTTGTTTTGTTGATGTCTGCTTACCAGTGTTGCCACAACAGAGTGCAATCCCCACCTAATATGTAAAGGAAAAATCTGGGAGGGGAATGGCCCAGTTACCCTATGGACACAGTTACACCAACTTACCTTACATTAAGTTTTTCCTTTAACTACTTTTCCAATCATCCTTGTGTTTCACTTTAGTTTTCCCAGCATGCAACATAAAGAGGGTTGCCATACGAGGGTTGATTTGTTGGTCAAGTGTTATAGTCAACTTTTGCGACACAAGATATCCTAGGGATTAAAGTTTGAAGTCAGTTGAGAACGGCTACAAACATCCATGCCAGCAGTGAGACTCGAACCCACAGGCTCTGATGCCAAAAACGCCAGCGTCCTGTCTAGCGTTCGGCGTTAAACCAGGGACCTAGAATTTAAAATCCGAATCTAGAAGGGTATAAATATCTACGCCCCAAGAGCGAGACTCGAAACCATAGGTTCTGCCGAACACCGCATCTTAGCCATTCGGCCAATGTCCATCACCCACGTCAATAGGACTTTGGAAAAAGCTGTGCAGTGGAATTTCTGCCTATAAAAAGCTTTACTTTGAAGAGTTTTATCGCTTTCACTCCGGAAGCAATGCATGATCTCTACATTCAGTAAAACATGTGGCCGAGTTAAATGATAAAACGTTTGGTAAGCGGTCTCGGTGGATTGGTCGGAGTCACTACTTCGATGGCTACACCGATTTATATTTCGAGGAATAAACCTACAAAAGGTTGAAGTGAGACACGCTCGACACCTAGTAACATAACAACTATTTATTTGACATTAATAACAGCGAGTTAAACTGCTCGTGTCGACCCGAGGCGTATATACAATTCCCCAACACATATGACAGTTCGTTAAAGAGTGCGTATGAAAAAGTCTGTTGGATTGTGGGTTGAGCGTGGACTTGCTTCCCATTGCTCTGCTTCACCGTCCTTTTGCCGTTTGCGGGTTACCAAGGAGTAAGCTGGTGTGTTGCCGCACTGTCTTTTAAATGGCAGGACTCACTCATTTATTCTTTGACAGAAGACGCGTATTAAGTTTTTAAAAAAATCTCGATGAAATAATGGTAAATAATTACAAGATAAAAAGAACTTTTTCTATACCATGTTTTTAAATTTTCTGTTGAATCATATAAACTAGACAATTCTAGGTATTAATTAATACTTTTTAAAAATTTTTTGATGAATTATCCCATCAACTTGATAGAAAATGAAGTGGATTGGAAGTTAACTTGCGTTTAACTTTTCGTTCCCGTACCGGCCGATAGACGGCTGCACCAGTCTACAAAACAAAATTAACTGAAAATAACTGAAAATAAATTTAAGTCTACTTAAAGATGTTTAAAAGCATTGAAATAATGCATTGTCATCGGGTTCTGACCTATTCTAAAAGTTTCAAATGTATAGCTAGTCGGGAAGTTAGTTAAAAATCGATTGCAAGATTTTTATGGGATAAACACACAAACAAACAAGAAAGCGATTTAATAAAAACATGGTAAAAATAATAACGACTTCAGCAAGTAAGACTTGCCCTGGTCTTAAATCTGACTCCAATGATGACGTCTTCAATAATACACATAGCCTATGAGCAAAGAGGCGAGGACATCCCTTCCATAAGCAGAAAGATACTCCTATTTCCATTTCTAATTATCGCTTTCTCTTAATACAAAATTTCTATTTTTTTATCAAAGTTTAGAATAGACCATGATATTAAAACAGTTCGTTCTTTCAATACTTTTCAATAGATGCCTATTCCTTAGGAGAGGACAGTTTTGTAGCACATTCTTAAAAATGTCAGCTCTCTATATTATTACGATTGCTTGTGCTTCGTGATTTATTTTGTATTCTCTTTAGACAGTCTGTCATGAGGAGCCGTTTTCTGATGAGAGGAGAAACGCTTTACTTAGTTCAAACATATTTCGTATTCTTTTGTTCAAAAATATTTCGTACAAGTGAATCATGATTAAAAAACGCTCTAAAAACATATTTGAGACAACACAGCCTAGTACCAAAAGAGCAGTGTCGTCCTCGATTTCGGGAGTAAATTTAAGTTATCTATATATATAAAACAGTTCCGTAACTGACTGACTAACAGATAACGCGCAGACCAAACCGCTGGCCCAAAAGGGCTTACATTTTGCATGCCAATTCTTCTTATAATGTAGGGGTGCACTAAGAAGGAATTTAAAAAAATTCTTAGATTTCTTTAAAATTAAACTTTTAACCTGTTTTTGTAACATTCTTTAAAGTTTTCACTTAAAATAATAATCTGAGGGTTATAAAATTTACATCACGAGAAAGATCCTAAAAATTTCTTTAAAATGAAATCTTTTTTGAATCTTCACCTCCATTTTCTGATTTTTGGTGAATTTTTAAAGACTAATTTTTATAATTTAATTTATTAAATGCCTATCACGTGGTATCTGTAAGGTATACACAAGATTCGATTCAGAAGAATCGAACTTTTGAATTAATGAATTAAAGAAGCTGCTTCAGATATGCTAATTTCGGCATACGCTCTTAGTATAAATACCACGCAGCGTCATTAAGAAAAAAAGGGGATTTTGCTATGGAAAAGATTTCCAAATGTGAGGAATATTTAGAAGGGGTGACGGAAGCGATAATCTTAAAAATAGTTATCCAACGTTTGAAGCCAAGTGTTCAAGATTTTTTAGATAATCAAACAATTACAAGCAAGGTTACCCTCCTTCAAGCTTTAGCTAAATATGACAATAGACATTTCTTCGCTACCCCTCACCGTTATTCAGGTACGAGACGTTTTATACAGCCGCGCCAAAATTTTTCGCGAGTTTCAAACCAGCAGCGTGAGCAGTACCGCAGGCAAAATAATAGAAGCGCACGGCGTTATAATGAAATTAGTGCTCTTAAAGTAAATAATATGGAAGCACCTTACTTGCACTGGTAAGTTGATTCACATGATATGGTTCAACCTGTTGAAACTGTGTGGTCAAATGTATTATTTTGTCCGAGCAGTAATCATTATTTTGAGAATAGTGAAAGTCAGGGTATTTTTGTGGCTTATAAAGAAAGTGAGTCTAGCTGGAATGATGAGGTAATTCCAGTACAAATTTCTGAAAATAGTGCCGATACTAATGCTAGTGGTTTAGAAAATAAATCATCTGACACTTCTATTAATGCTATACCTGATATTATTGATGCTATACCTGATATTTTAGATGTTATTCACACATCTGTTAATGAAGGAAATTTAGTAGATGACGAAGTATGCGTTACGGAAGTTAGTGAATACTTATTAGTTGACGACAATAAAAATTCTTTAAACGATAGTAGGAACTCGCTAGGTAATGATGATATTATTTCAAGTTTCCATCCGAATGAGGATGCTGTAGGCCAGGTTGATAATATGGTTTTAAATAAAGTACATGAAAACCATACTGAGAGTCAGGATGAAAAGTTGACACAGAGTTATACTGTAAGTAGTTTAGCTGATGCTTCGGAAGTTATAGACGCAGGTTGCATTAAAACGCACCAGTACGAAAAGCTTAATCTTCCTAAAACTGAAGCAGTGTTAAAGAATTTAAATGATAACGATTCTGATATCGCAAGTTTCAAAGAGACTTTTTCGTCAAAAGAGGATAAAACTAAAGTTAAGGGGGATAAAAAACGTGAAAAAGAGCTTTCAGGTTCCAGCATTAAAACTGCAAATGCTGAAGTAATTAAGGCGGTAAACAAGAAGTTGCATAAGCACCAATACCAAAAACAGAGTCAGTTTGTTGAAAAACATGACACAAGTAGAGAGATAAAGCCAGTAACTAAACACGTTGGTGCGGCGTATAAATTTGACAAAATAGAATCTGCATTAAAATCTAATACCGATACAAGCAAAAGTACGAAGAAAGGTAAATTGTGCACTACAAAAACTCCATCAAAGGAGGAATGCGTCGCTGATAAGGTACACACGGTTATCAAAAGGAAGAATGACAATTTTAAAGTTCCTTTGCATAAGTACAGGAAACGGAAGATTTCTGCCGCCCAGCAAGGCTGGCCTCCTCCCAAGAGACCTCCTGTCCATCGTCAAGCCGGACCAGCGCCTCAGGACCAACGTCCTGCTGCACGAAGGATGCCCACACGGTCAACGAACCCCTTTACTAGGACTGCGACCATCAAGAGAGGTTCCACGGATTGGACAGACTGGTGCAAGGAAGTTGCTGCATTCATGAGGAACAAGTCTTGTATCAATTCTTTTATTCTAACTCCCACCCTTTAATAAAACCGAACCAAATTGGTTTGAAGTTCCCCATTGTATATACTGTGTAAACATTTTGAGGGGAAGGAGTGAGCCACTGAAAAAAAAAGGCATACTGTTGTTTTATAAATTTTTGAAGGGGACATGTAGTGACTAAAAAAAAATACATACTGCACAATATACCAATTAACCACTAATGTACTAACTTCACAAAAAATAACACATGTACATTATAAATTGGGGGAGAGCAGATACAGTCAAGAAATGTCATGCTGTGCAATTGTGTTGTCACTTTTAATTAAAATAGATATTCTAGGGCGCAGTTGGCCATCCCAGTGTCCGCAACTCTGCAAATCCACTGTTTGATGGTGTCACCTGGACCCTTCGGGGTTAGTTTTGTAAAATGGTAGTGGCGTTTTTCCCCCACACAACGTGTGGAAGGTTTTTTTGGCTTTGCCACCCATTATGTAAAAAGTCAGACCAGCACGCGTTTTCAATTAGTTAACTGAAGCCGTTCAGACCTCAGTTACCTAATTTTTTTTTCGAGGGAGGCCAGTGTAAGGTATACACAAGATTCGATTCACAAGAATCGAACTTTTGAATTAATGAATTACAGAAGCTGCTTCAGATATGCTAATTTCGGCATACGCTCTTAGTATAAATACCACGCAGCGTCATTAAGAAAAAAAGGGGAGGTTGTTAAGGTTGAAAAGGTGTTATCCTGCGCTAGTGCTTAGAGGGCCAGAAGTTTACGTGGCAGTACTGCTGGTTTGACTTACTGTTCGTGAGTATAGAAAATATATTGTTTTTGAAAGCTGTATTTATATTCCGTACAAGTGTACGTATGCTTATTGCTGTAAAAGCCAATTATATGTGCAACGAATTCAATAAACATTGTTTCATGTATAAACTGTGTTTGTTTCAAATTCAGATAGAGTGCCACTTCAAATTATATACACCCAGGTCTGGGTAGAAGTGAGCATAGATTCTCTATATATCTTTTCTTTTCGTGACGTTTTAAACTAATTTTGAGTCATGTGTATAACAACGGAATAGACATAAATATTTTTTTTAATGCGGCAGACGATTGGACCTTTTCCCAAAAATATTAAAATACATTAAAAGAAATGTTCCTCAAACTGTACTATTTACTGTATTCTTTAGTATGTTCTAATTAGATTTAATTTCAATATTTCCTTCTACATTATATTGTGTAGAAAAATATCCGTTATGATTTTTTATAAATATATTTTTTCGTATTAATTGCGTATATTGACCGTTGTATTTATAATATATATATATATATATATATATATATATATATATTGCTTTAACTGCATGCATTGACCGTTGCATTTAATTTGAATGTACTCCGAAGCAAAGCATGGGTACTCAGCTAGTTTATTATATAATTAAAAATAATTATGAACATCTATTACCGGAAGATTACTTTTTATTGCCTCCGCCAATTATTGGCGAAATGAGCCAATTTCTAAATTTTGTGGCGCTTCCGCTGAGGAGCGAACTTCCGCTGAGGTACGACATCTAATTCACTGGCGCGCAAACATTTTTCAACGGCGAGCCACTTTCTTTAAATAAAAAATCACTCGACCTCCCCCCCTCCTCCCAAAGAATATTTTTCTGGCAGTTACATCTTTTTTTAAATTAGTGAAATGGTATCTTAAAAAATGACAAACTATTTTAAAAACCGATGAATTGTAGATTTTTTGTATACATTTTTTACATTGCATAATAACAATAAAAAAATTCTTCATTAGCTGTTACACTTGTTATTGGCAAATCTCATATGATTCAAACTTCATCTTTAAATACCAATGTGTACCTTTAATGAAATAAATCAATATGATATAAATTTACTTAAAACTAGCCGCTACCCGTCCCACTTTTTTCGCGACCCGCAATTTGCGCACCACTGGTCTAACTTCTGCGCCGGTAATCTGCAACATAGCACGTGGAAGGATTCTTGTCCCTTGTTAAATGCTTTCAACCTCAAGGCTGCGGAATAGTAGTCAGTATTGGATTCGCTCAGCCTAAGGTTTGCCCAGGGAAAAAATGTTTCGAGTGATGGGTCGATTTGTACAGAAATAAATAAATGAATATATATATATATATATATATATATATATATATATATATATATATATATATATATATATATATATATAAATATATATATAAATATATATATATATATATATATATATATATATATATATATATATATATATATATATATATATATATATATATATATATAATATATACATATATATATATATGTATATATATGTATATATATGTATATATATATATATATATATATATATATATATATATATATATATATATATATATATATAGCCAGCTACTTTCCGGTCTACGTAGCTGGCGGCCAAATCTTCTTCTATGGCGCTTTCAAACATTTTGTGTTTCTCAAGCAACTCAAAAATTCCGCAGAAGGTATCACAATTCACTTCAGCATGACGATATTAACTGTCCAAAGAGTTCATCCGGGCCGGGCGCCCAAAATGTAGACTTTCCTCTCTACGTAGCTGGCTGGCGTCTAGGGGGTGTCCAATAATTACACACTTGAGTCATAAATCAACTATACTTGTTAAAACTTAACAATAATCGTTTATTAATGTAGACAGCAATTACGATATGCCGGAGAACCTGTAGTACTGTCTCCGGTACACTATAACAATAATCACGGTACCGCAATGTTTTGCTTCCCTTCAACAGAACAAAAGATCGGGTAGCCATCTCGCTCCCGTCACATACACCACAACGTAGGCTTTGACTCGCCCCGTTCGAATTATAATCTCTCTCGTGCCTCGCACGATGTCCAAAAAACACGACTTCTCCCTCTGGGCGTCTGTACCCCTCTCTCTCCCCTTGCACAGGGCATTTTTCATACCCCGCTTGGAATCGCCTCCAAGCCGGGGTCATTCAACCCTCGACTGTCCCCTCAAGAGTGTCGCAGGGAGAAGGGTTCGGAGCGTCTTTGTACGCCTAGCAACAGAGGAATATTACTAGGGCATAAGAAGAGATTTTGCATAAATTCTACATTATCACCATATCCTCAAAAAGAGACGTGTCCTCACGGCTATAAATAGCACACAAGTTCCAAGAACACTCAAATAAAACATATAAAAGTATTAAAACAGTCATTTTCCAAAGAACTGAGACTAAAATAATGTAATTAACCCTCAAATGATTAAAACAGTTACAGCCTAATCATTATTAACTGAGTATATCAAGGAAAACTAAACAACAGTTATCCTTTCAAATCAACACACAGTATACACAAAATTAAAACTTATCTAAAAAAATATTACCAAAACACTAATTTTTTGGAGAATTGATAAAATGTAATGAAATTAACTCTTTAATGAATAAAAACAATTAAATTCTACCCAATATTAATGAAGTATACCAAGAAAGGCTAAACACAATTACCACTATAATTCACCACACCGTATATAGAAATTTAAAACTTCAACAAAATATTATCCTTGAACGATCTAAAACACAAAAACAAGCCTTATTTAAAATATATTATCAATCACTCATTAGTATCAGTTAAAGAATTCTCACTACACAATGAATAAAAAAAATCAGAACTTGAATAATTAAAAAAAACACACAGTGTAATCAATATTAAGTATACCAAAGAACCGAATTAAACGATAACCAGTACAACTTACTGCACAAAAATATACCATATGAAATACATCACTATACATTAATTATTCTTAAGAGAATTGTTGATAACCTAATGAATAAAAGTTCGACCCTTGAGTAATCTAAAACACACTAATCAATTTTTTTTTCAGTTAAACAGTTTTCTTTTTTTCTCTTGCTAAAATTCCTCTCGAATTTTACACATTCATTGTGAGCATTTTGTTTTCGTGATCTAGTCTTTAGAACTAAAAAGTTTGTAGGGTCAACGAAAAACTTTGTAGGGCACTCTTTAATTGCATAATGCACTACAGCCTTTATTTCACCACTCTCTTGAGTATTACGATTGCAGCAGTTTTCTCCTCTATTTCGGCACAAATTTTATCACATTGAGTCTCTAAGTTTTGTGATTCTCCACTAGTTTCTGAAAGCGGTTTGACCATACACTCGGACTCAAGTCGTACATTTATCGTACATAATGTTAGTTTCAATATTGGACTTATCTAGCCCGTTGCTACAAACAGATAAGTTGTCTTTTGACGGCTTTGACTTCTCCGTGTCGCTAACATGCCGTCCCGAAGCACCTTTCTCACTTTCTGTGTCATTCACATTTTTCTTGTGTTCACACGTATTGAAGGAGCGCAAATCACTCTTTTGTCCATGGCTTCGCTGCTCGGATAGTGAAGCGATGTCGATAAGAAAACATCGATGTTTTGAAACATCGATATTCAATATTAAAACATCGATGCTAATAAAACATGGCCCAAAAACCATCGATGTTTTTAAACATCGATGTTTTAGAACATCCATTTTTTAAAACTGTTTTAGTAATCTCTAACATTAATGTTACTTCCGTTAGTCGTGGGGGGAGGGGGTGATTTAATTTTACTCTCTGATTGGGCAGACACAAATGACATAAACTTGGTTGCTTTGGACTACATTGATGACTCAAAATTCTCGTTGTAAATACCTCCATGTTTTGTCTTCAAATGTCCAGATAAATTCGTGGTATTGCCAGAAGTTTTGAGGGACTTAAGGTAAATATTGCATTTCGCCAATTTGTCAGAGGTTTTGAAAAAATATTTCCAAACAGTACTTTTGGGAGGCCTCTTACAAATAATATTAACGTCAACTTATATAAAACCAGAACAAAACAAATACTCAAATGGATGCCCTCGTGTATATAGGTACTATTTGTTAAATAAAACGCCATGGAAAGTTCTAGAGTGTCAGGAACATTCCAAGTCCTCTGATTGGTTCATTGGTTGTTAATTGCCATTTCTCTGTTTGCTAAGGAATCATTCCCCCTTTTGTATTCGTCCTTTTCAGAATTCAGAATTACATTTACTGAGTTTGAAAATTATGCTACGTGGTAATTTTTTTATTACGGTACTTTTCATTAAAAAAAAACATCGAGTACAAAACATCGATTTTAAAAAAACATCGGCTTCAATAAATCGATGTTTAAAACATCAATGTTTTGAAAACATTGACATCGATGTCGCATCCCTATGCTCGGAATATTCACGGGAACTATCAGGAATTTCAGGTGCTACACCCGACTTTAACATAGACTTAACAGGCAGCTCTTTATCCACCACAAGAATTTTCTCCACAAGAGTATTCCCACTTGTAGATGACTCCGTTTTAACTATATCAGGGATCGGCAACCCCATCCTCCTATACTCTAACTGAAGATCTTTTTTTCATTCTCTGTACCACCAGTTTCTTTTCCTCTATCTCTATTTTAACCTTTTCTCTGTATTCGCGTTCGTCACGATCTTCCACTACTCGCTGTATAAAACTACTGACAAAGTCAGGGTCAGTTTCGTAGTCCTGGAAATTTTCAATCAAGCCTGTAAGATCATTCCAATCCATCCCTGGAGTTGGGTCTAAGCAGAGCTCATAACATACTATGAAAAAGAATTATTCTATGGCGCTTTCAAACATTTTGCTTTTCTCAAGCAACTCAAAAATTCCACACAAGTTATCACAATTCACTTCAGCCTGACGATATTAACTGTCCAAAGAGTTCACCTGGGCTGTGCGCCATATATATATATATGTGTATATATATATATATATATATATATATATATATATATATATATATATATATATATATATATATATATATATATATATATATATTATATATGCATATATATATATATATATATATATATATATATATATATATATATGCATATATATATATATATATATATATATATATTATATATGCATATATATATATATATATATATATATATATATATATATATATATATTTCTATATATATTTTATATATATATATATATATATAATATATATAGAAATATATATATAGAGCCAGCTACGTAGACTTTCCTGTCTACGTAGCTGACTGGCGCCTAGGGGGTGTCCAATAATTACATAGTTGAGTCATAAATCAACTATACTTGTTAAAACTTAACAATAATCGTTTATTAATGTAGACAGCAATTACGATATGCCGGAGAGCCTACAGTACTGTCTCCGGTACACTATAACAATAATCACGGGAGCGCAATGCTTCGCTTCTCTTCAACAGAACAAAAGATCGGGTAGCCTTCTCGCTCCCGTCACATACACCACAACGTAGGCCTTGACTCCAAAAAACACGACTTCTCCCACTGGAGGACTGTACCTCTCTCTCTCCCCGTGCACAGGGCATTTTTCCCACCCCGCTTCGAATCGCCTCCACGTGCGTCCTTAAATTTAAAAGTCTTAATTTTGTGTGAGTTTTTTGTTTGAAAAAGTGATTTGTGTCATAATACGTCTCGTATCTTTGCAATGCATTAAAGACCCCTTCAGGCGTATTTTCTTCAAACTGTAATCCACGTCGAAATATGTTAAAAGAAAGTTAATATGCTAAATGTGTTAAAAGAAAGAATAAGATTGAAATGTTCAGAAATATTTTGAGAAATATGGAGAAAAAATATAGGATCACAAGAAAAAGTTCGTTAAATAGGGAATGCACTTCGCTATTCGGAGGTTATTTTACGAAGGAAGTCGCAAAATGGTCTTGGCTCCAAGAAAAAGTTCGCAAAATGCTTTGTCTAATATAAATATATATATTAGACAAAGTTGTAATATATATATATATATATTAATTAGTCAAAGTTGTAAGTGAAAAACCAGTATAAGCCATAAGCCACTACAGCCAGGAACCATAACATGAAAAGATAAGAGGAAAATATGAATACAAAAGTAAATAATAGGTTTTAGACAGTATCTTTTCGTCAGCGGTGCCGATACTGTCTAAAAACCAATGGATTGTTTCTAATAAGTATGATTTGATCATTAAACATACTTAGACACCGTACAATCCAAGTGAAACAGAAAAATGAATAATCAGTGGCTTTATCATAGATCAACAAACTCTGCGCCAGACAAAGTGAAAGTTAAGTTAGGAGACCGCAAGAAGACTAACGTCACAAACATTGCAACCATGGAGCCAATGGAATCACTTTAGAACACTTACTTAGGTATACTGTATATATATATATATATATATATATATATATATATATATATATATATATATTAACTTGTACTTCACAAGAGACAAAGAAATTTTTCACTCCGGTAATTCATTTGAGAAATGTCGTCCACCAAAGGCAATGAGGTGCGTGTTAGGAACAATTTCCTATAGAAATACAAAATTGTCCAACCTAATATCCGGAGAGAGCTGCATGTAATCCGTTAGGTAGTGTAGCGTCATGCAAGTATGGGATTACTTTCACAAGACTCCACAGGATGCACGAACACAGCTGCGTATTTATCGAAGTATCCTTTTCGAGTTCCCAGCTATTTCGGAACACGTGTGAATATTCCTCTCCTGAAAGTTAATCCACCGACATATCGGTTACTGAAAGACCACGTTTGAAAACCGGGCGAAAACCTCGTTATCGTACAACACCACTTGTAAATTTGTCTTTTTGGAACAATATCTTAGGGAGTTGGACACTATAGTGATCGTAAAGTATGCCTAAATATTCGACGATAAGAAGAACTGTCACCAGCTAATCCGCCGGCCCCCGCTCTGTAAAACAGACGCATTTCGAGGAATTGGGATGGTCGCCGACAAAAGGAAGGGTCGCAGCATTCTCGATATAGAGAGACTTGGAGATGTATTCTTCGATATAGAGAGACTATATATATTCTTGAAGACTATATATATTCTTGAGACTATATATACTCTATATTTTCTTGGAGATGTTTCGAGAAAGCCTCGTTGAAATATCTAGCTAGCGGCTGTACGTTGAGAGTTCCCGCTAAAGCGACCTAGTCTCGGAGAGCCGCTGATAAATCGCTGACGCACTGTCCTACTGTAACTGCTAAAATGTCAAGTTGATGTACTGTATTTTATAAATTTAATTTGTTTTGTTTTATTAAATTTCTGTTAAGTTTTTGTTTAAGCTTTTGCCTTATCATTCAGAACTCGGACGTTAGAGAAAAGCCTACGACGTCACAGTAGGCAGTTACATCCTCTGTGGACTAGCTGAGTAAACAATCCGTTTTAGCACACTAAGCTTTCAGTAACACAAATTGATACGCTAGTTATACAAAAACACCGACACCACAATAAAAAGCAATGGCTATCGTTCGAAAACAAAAAGTGTTCTCGTTCATGTGCGCTATGTGCATGTTCGTATTGGGTGGCGCAAGCCTTTATTCGCGACAGTAGTACAGTGAACTACTTTCTGAAGATAAAAAAAATCATCCGACCCTCCCCAATGAAAATTTTTTTGATCGTAGCAATTTTTATTCTTTAAATCAAGAAAATGTTAACAAAAGAATAGAAAAAAAAGAAATAAGCAAATTTTGACAAACTATTTTCAAAATGGAAATGGAAAATTAGCATGTTATTAGTCTATTTATAGCAAATTTTTTAATTAAATCCTTCAATACGATAGAAAATTTCTTCAAACTACCTAGTTATTTTCGCGACGTACAGTGGCGCACCGCTGGTTTAAAACGCAGTCTATACCATAAGTTTTTCCCGGAATCATTCCAATCTAAAAATTTTATCGGCTTGTGTGTAAAGAGTGAAAAAGACACTCGACTCGAAAATTTCTTTCTCTGTTTGGGAAGAAAAAAATTTGTTAGAATTAGGCTAAACCTCCGAAGTTAACTCGACAGATTTGTGTCATTTAATAGGATTAACCCTTTGTAAAATGTACTTACCCAACAACTAACCATGACGTCACAATTGCATATATTACGGCTATTTAACTTTTAGCTTATGGGGCCCATTTTTCCGATTCCCTCTTTAGAATGGGAAATTTCATATCCCCTTTGTAAGAACGACCATTAAGGGGTTATATATATATATATATATATATATATATATATATATATATAGAGAGAGAGAGAGAGAGAGAGAGAGAGAGAGAGAGAGGGAGAGCAAATGCTATGTCTGTCGTGTCACGATTCCGGGTGAACCGGGTTTCCATTATGAAATTCCGTCATATTTGAGAATGTCGAAATCGATGTATTTTTTTCATGAAAGTACATAAATATTGCATATTTCGAAAGAGCTTTAAAAACTGATATTTTTTTCAGCGTACACTTATTCTGTTACTTTAATAGTTTTAGAGATATTTCAATTCTAAATGCATACTTCACTGAACAAAACGTAAACACAGCGTGATTCTCACTAAAAAATGAATCACTGACCAAATCTATTTTACAATCATGTTTTGTTTTTCTATTATTGAAGTGTGTATAATGTCTTTTATTGCTTAATACGATTTAAAATAATTTTTTGTATTATTGGTAAATGAATTAGTTGCATTCTATTATTTTGGTTCTATTTTTGATATGTAGTGGCTTAGCCGGTAGCACACTAAATAACTATTTATCGTTATTTATATTTGTGTTAAATAATTTTATGTTATAACGCGCATCAATTTTTATTATCGTTTGCTTACAGAATGGCAACGATTTTTAATAAAAAGAGCTGATTGTATTATTTTTTCTGTTCTAACAAGTCTTTAAGGATTGTGAAGCAGAATATGTGCGATTTTTATATTGGGTTTTCTTTTTATTCAAGCGTATAACATTTCACATGCTTTTTTCTTATGTTATTTATACTGTGTTTAGATTTTAAATTGATTTTGGTTAAGAGTTATTCCCCAATTTCACATTTTTACTTTACAGCTTTTAGTGTTAAAGTTTGCAAAATATTTTTGTGTATTACTGCCGAAAGAAATTGTTTTAGAATTTTTCATAAATCTTAATGTAAATTGGTAAGTAATTAACTACTATTAACTATTAGTAATACCTTTTAAAATTCAATAATTAACTTTTTAGATAAATTTTAGTTTAAAATTCAATAATTAACTTTGCATTAATTTTATAAAGTTTATTAGTTTACCAAAATAAAGTTTTTTGTTTAAATGTTTTTGTGCGGGTTTGCTATTATTTATCGTGTTTATGAACTCAACATCCAATAAAATGGATGTGCTCCCCTGAAATATTAAAACATTTAAATTCATTAATTTCTTTGAAAAGAAGATTTTTAATGCCCATTTGTTTTAATAAACTATAATTTTATAAAATATTTAAATTTTATTTTGCTCGAGTCTCAAGAGGTTAATGCTGTTCCGTTAGAATTAAAATCAAAACTCGCACATGAAAATTTCTTTTTTTGTAATGCAGGTATGCCCATATCATACCAGGTGGTGGTGGGTGTTAATACAAACAACAAATTTTTCTTCTTGTGGGGTGGGTGGAGACTGCAAATTAATAGTGCCTCTTATGAAAATTCTCTCTCTCACTAAATCAATTCAAAGCTGTCTGTCTGGTGGACGGATGGCCTGAGCGTAGCTGGTCGAAGCCCGGCTAGTATTATATATATATATATATATATATATATATATATATATATATATATATATTATATATATATACAGTGGCTCCCAAAAGTGTTCGTGCACTTACGATTTTCAATAATAAAGGGGTCTATCCATTAATTTAAATGACTATTTCAGAATAGGTATTTAATAATAAGATGTATAATCTATTCTTAACAAAACTACATGAAATATTTTAAAAACATAGTAAAACTTTAATTTTTAGAAACCAATAATCAAAAAGTAACAAAAACTTTATCTCACAAAAGTCATCGTACACTTGTAAAAAATCTCTACATATTGGTAAATATTCTAATTTTTTGATAAATTAATATTTAGTAGGATATCCTTTAGCATCCACAACAGCTTTTAAACGCCTGTGAATAGATTGCACTAGTTCTTTTGTAATTTTTGCATCAATGTTCATACATTCTTCCATTATAATTCTTTTTAGTTCGCTTTTCGTGTGAATGTCGTACACGAACTTCCAGTTCTCTCCAAATATGTTCTATTGGGTTTAAATCTGGCGATTGAGGTGCTGTTTTCAAAACTTGTGGACAATTATAGAGACACCAGAGGAGAACGTTGAGAGCCGTGTGCTTAGGATCGTTATCTTGATCGTTATCTTGTTTCTAATACTCAAATTTTGGCTGATAATTTTAAATTGTCTGTTAAAATAATTATATAAACAGCATGATTCATTATGCCATCAATAAATACCAAATTACCTAGTCCTGATGCTGACATGCACCCCCACACAAGGACACCTCCACGTCCATGCTTAACTGTTCCTACTAAGTTCTTGAGATTAAGTTCCTCATTTTTTTCTTCTCCATACAATTATACGCCCATAGGAACCAAAAACGTTAAACTTGCTTTCATCGGCAAATAAGACATTATTCCAATACGTTTGGGGCTTATTTATCATTGATAGTGCGAAGTAAAGCCTAAGCTTCCTGTTTTTCTCACTCACAAAAAAATTTCTACGGGCAGAACGCCCATGTAATCCAACTGCTCTGAGAACTCGTCGAACAGTTTCAGGTGAAATTGAAGTAGAAAATGTTTCATTAAATTCTGTAGAAACTTTTCCAGCACTCAAACGTGGATATTTTACAAATTTTCTAATTATAAATCTCTGGAAAAATTTGTAAGCAAATTTGTAAGCAAAAATGCTCAACTTTGGCGGACGACCATTTTTTATCTTGTTTTCGATCCGATTTTCTTCTTTAAAGCATTTTATCACATACTACACTGTAGAATGGGACAAATTAAGTAATTTAGCAATATTCCGAACTGATTTATCACTACTATGATGAAAATAATCAATTTTCGAATGCTGTTTATTGTTTCTTTACGACTACGAGCCCTTTTTAAATAATAAATAGAATATTACGGAGTAGGCAAGCAAAAATTAAAGCCAAACGATATCTTAAATGTCACCACAATTCAAAAATTAAAATATAGCGCCAGACGATAATTTTAATTATGAATTTATCCGAAAATATTTCAGTGTACGATAACTTTTGTGAGAAAAAGTTTTTGTTACTTTTTGATTACTGGTTTCTTAAAAATAAAGTTTTACTATGTTTTCAAAATATTTCATGTAGTTTTGTTAAGAATGGATAATAGATTTTATTATTAAATACCCATTTTTAAATGTTCATTTTAATTAATGGGTAGACCCCTATTTCATTGAAATTTCGGCCTTGTATGTGTATGTATTCGAGCCACTGTATATGTATATATATATATATATATATATATATATATATATACAGGTGGTAATCAAAATAATGGAAACACCTGTCAATATTATTAGTTTTTATGAATGTGCTTCGTATTCCTTAAAAAACAAGTCTAACCATCGTACTTTTTTTTATAATATACTTTATATATTGTTCTACCGTCAGGAAAGAGTAATGAAGCTAAGTGCATCGTGCTTTTGGGGGGAACAGCGTAAAATATCAAACCTTGCAGACCTTGCGAAAAGCGCAAATTGTTGGAGTTCGTTTAAATCTGTTACTGCATCCCCCAGGCTAATGGGTGTTTTTCGAGCTATGGTATCGAAAGTCACGATTACATACAGAGTGCACGGAAAAACAACCTTTGCCAGACAGAATAGTGGACGAAAGGGAGAGCTGAGTGAAAGAGACGGACGAGGTATTGAAGCGGATTGTGATATGAAGAAAGAAAACAACTGCAACCAAAATGACCGAACAGTTCAATCTGCATCTGCATGTTCCGATATCAAACAAAGAGGTAGAAGGGAACTTCACAAACAAAACTTTTACAGAAGAGTAGCTATTCCCAAAACACTTAATAGATGCCAATACAAAATATCGTCTACAATGTTGCTACGAGCGCAAATCCTGGTCGATTAATATGTCGAAAAACGGCATTTGGTCAGACGAATCATTGTTCACTTTATTCCTCGCAACAGGGCGTGCGTATGTCTGGAGAACACCTACTCAAGTGTAAGATTCTGTCTGTCTCATCTCATCTCTCAATCATGGAGGTAGATCTATCAGAGTTTGGGATGGCGTTTCATGGTTTTCTTCGAGCCCTATTGTAACCCTAAAAGGGAGATTGAATGAGACGGCCGATGTCGAAAATTTTGCTCACTAGTTCATCCTGTGGGGCAAACATTGTATCTTGCAAGAGGTGGCGTACTCCAAGATGGTAATCCCCCTGTACGTACAGATAAATCTATCAAGTATTGGTTTTAAGAGCATGAAAAAGAAGTCAAAAATTTTATCTTGCCCTGTACAATCCCTCCGACTATATATCATCCAACCACTGTGATCTGTATAAGCGGATAGAGCCAGGTATCGATACCCACCACAGCATCTCTACAGGAACTTTCATGATTTTTCCCTGAAGAATGGTATAATATATTCTTAACTACTATTCATGGCTTGAGTAATCCAATTCTATGGTGAATCAAGTGTTATTACATGACAAATGTTGCCACGACAAATGTGGCCGTATTAATAAAGGTGTTTACATGATGTTTCTTAGTGTTTCCATTCTATTAATAACCACCTGTATATATGAATACACACACACACACAATATATATATATATATATATATATATATATATATATATATATATATATATATATATATATATATATGGATATATATATATGGATATATATATATGGATATATATATATATATATATATATATATATATATATATATATATATATATGGATATATATATATGGATATATATATATGGATATATATATATATATATATATATATATATATATATATATATATATATATATATATATATATATATATATATATATATATATATATATATATATATATATTTATTTATTTATTTATTTATTTGTTTCTTTCATTCTCTTGCCCGTATTCTTGGGATACATGCTAACTCACCCCGTAAGGAAAAGGTTAAGTTAACTGCCGATTAAGGCTGGTTAGTTGAAATAGTAACTGTATAATTAACTGTATATTATTTCTTGCATCTCATTGAGAATGAGTATAAGTTTTCACTGCATACCTACCGTCATTTGACGATGACGACTGTTTATTATTCTTGTTGCTTGTGGTCCTTTATAATTTGAACCGAACACTGAGAGACATCGATTGCTGCCGAATCCCTCACGGGTTGTGAGTATCGTTTATTTTAATGGTTTCGCTTTTAATAAACTAATGTTCATTTTATCCTTGTCTCACTTCATTTAACTGCCTCGCTTTATGAGCTAAAGGGAATTACTGAATCCTCCATCATTTCATAGAATCAAATTTAAATATAAAATCTTTAAGGGGTTTCGGGACACATTTTAAAATTTTTTTATTTATTGCGTTAAAATTTTGAATATTTTCGTGATAGTTAACCATATAATTTTTAAACAAAATTATATCATGAAACTTCTCATAAAGCTTTTAAAATTTTTTTAAATTAAATATTTTTTTAAAAGTAGGGTAATTTTGAATCGTTATAACTCGAAATATTATTTGTCGAACTTTAAAATTTGTTTCATTTAATTAAACAGAAATATATAATTTTTTTCTTTTGTTTCAGCATTTTCAAAAATATTAATTAAAAAAAATTAAAACAATCTCTATTCTAAAAAAAAGTAACTCCCGCTGCCGCTGTCAAAAGCTTGTCACGCTATCTCCTCCGAAACCGCTGGGGGTATGGGGTCGAGAGCGATACCAATGGATACAGAAAAATGGGGGGACCAAAGCTAGACATGTATCATCTTAGTCGGACTTCAAAGATTTTTATTTTATTTTTGTGGGAAAATATTGACTTTTTCATCTTTAGATTACGATAACTCGCCAAAAAAATGATCGTAGAATTTTGATCTTTTTACAGTCTAAGACTACAGACATTTCTATTTCAAGCTAGACCTTATTGGTTAAAAAATACTTTAAAACAGACTAATATTTTCATCAGAAAATGAAACGCAGTTTTTCAAGAAGTATCGTCCCCTATCTGGATATAATATCGATGCTCCTCGAGTTTTTATCTTACACAGAAAATATTTACATCATCTGGAAGCTGAAAGCTTTTATTATTCATATAAATTTCATTTCAAGTCTCTATCTTAAAATTTCGATTTTTAATTGAATTTTAAATCTGATAATTCAACAGTGATGAAAAGACCTTCACATAAGTGTGACAACAGTAAATGATGGAAGCTGTTACATTGCCCGAGAATCATCCCTATGTATCTCGCTATTAGCCATAACTGAAGAGCGAGAGTAGCAAGCCTAGTGGCAAAGTCCCTAGTAGAGTAAAAATTTAAAAAAAAAATAACTTATTTTTAAAGAATCACATTTTCAAAAGTAAATATTCTTTTCAAATTTGCTGAATGGAAATTAAAGTAAAATAATTGAAAAAGACATGTTCCATGTTTGAGCCATTAATCTTTACCCGTTCTTTACTTATAACAATTTAAAGACGAGAAATGGTGAAAAAACTCATCATGCAGAAAAATGCATTTACCGGTTTTAACACTGATTGGCTTCCATTAGAATGTTGCCAAAATAATTATAATAATAATATCTCCTGTTCTAATTCAAATAGAAACGTGATTTAAACGTTATTTTAAGGGGAAAAGAACACAAAATGTTTTAATGCAATAAAATGTTTTTCGAAAATTTGAAAAATCGTGTGTCCTCCATCCCCTTAAATCAAAGTCGATAGTCATTGGAAAATATTTCTCCTTATGCAAACATTGAGTTAAGTAAATCTAGTAGGACTATTGCGCCGCAGTCTTTATAATTATTTAGTTAACACAGACGATTATACTCCACGAGCCGTGTTACAGATTACAGTCGCAGAAGTTAGACGACGCAAAATGTTTCAGTTCGGTCCTCGGTGGAAGCGCCATTGCATTTAGAAATTGGGTCATTTCGCCAGTAATTGGCGAAATGGAGAAAAAGTAATCATCCGGTGATAGATCTTCCAAATTATTTTAAATTGCACCACATAATGACTAAAATTTGCTCTCGAAATCGTGGATGGCCCTGCGCTCTCGGTTGGTGGCGCAACTGACTTATTTATGTAACAACCATGAAGATTTTTTGGAGGCATGTAGCATTTTCGAGGAAAACCTAGGTAAGAACAATTTCCCTAAAATTTTCTGCAATTTAAAAGTTTAAAAAAATTGGCATTTAGATTCAGGTATATTTTAAAGACGCTTAGGATAGGGTTTCTGTTTTCATTTGTTTAAACTTCAATGGGTTTGGCGCTGTGGTTTTGCTACAGTGACGTAACTACTAGGAAAAATTGGCTGTTGTTTCGCCACAACCGTCACCTACGAAATTAGGGTATGTATGCATCTTTGGCTTTTCATTAGGATTGTATGTATACTTGCATGTACGGTGCGTTGAGCCCTTATTGTAAGTTGTTGACTTAATGTTTCAATGGGGATCTCGGGGCCTTGGGATGTCTTTTGGTTATACCTGCATCCTATTCAGAAAGTTCCCCTTGAGGTAACTAATTTGGTTAGGCTCCCTGATGACGAGACCAGTCGGTTACCTCTATTTCTGGTTCAGTTCCGGCACTACTACAGAATCTTGCCTCTGGTGCGTGGAGCCCTGAGTGCTTGATTTCTGTTTGTTTTTTGTCTGCATTCTTCTTATAATTATCTTTCTCTGTTGGATTATTTAATTTTAGCTATATTAAATATGTTGGAGCATTATTTATTTATTATTTAAGAACACGGAATATTTTAAACCATTTTACTTATTGAATTGAAGCAAAATTAAATAGCAGAAAATAAGACAAGTATTGATAAATTATTAAATATAAAATACTCGGGTACTCGATACTGGAGAGCCTTCCTATGAGAATGAAATCTGGGTCTGGGTACACGTCACTGGGTACTCATAATACTTGAAATGAGTGTGTCCAATGCGCATGCCTTTGTATCGTAAATTTAATTCCCTGTCAACTTAAATTAATAATCTTTAATGCATGTTATTTATTGCATATATCACATGTATGTATGGGGAACGTTCCGGGGTGACAAACTTTAAGGATGGATCCCTCCTGACACCGTAAGGCATTCTCAGTTTTTGGAATGCTTGTTCCTCACATCATTTCAAAGACGTAAACATTTAATCTAGTTACTATGTTTTTATTAACTTGCTTTCTTGTTTGTGTGTTTGTGTGTTTGTGTGTTTGTCCAGTACAAATCTTGCAATCGATTTTTAACTAACGTCCCGACTAGCTACACATTTGAAACTTTTGGAATAGCTCAGAACACGATGACATTGCATTATTCAATACTTTTAGCATCTTTAAGCAGATTTTTTTACCATGTTTTTATTATTTTCAGTTCATTTCGTTTTGTAGATTGGTGCAGCCATCTGTCGGCTGGAACGGGAACGAAAAGTTAAACGCAAGTTAACTCCCAATTAACTTCATTTTCTTTTAAGTTGATGGGATAATTCATCAAAAAAATTTTTTTAAGTATTTATTAATACATAGAATTGTCAAGTTCAAATGATTCAACTGAAAATTTAAAAACATGGTATATAAAAAGTTATTTTTATCTTGTAATTATTATTTGTTTAGAAGACGGCGATTTATTTTCGACTATCAATATTTTCATCGTAGGATTACGAACATTTCCTTTACACTCCAAGCGGCCAGGCACAGCAGTTAACAACCACCTCCCAAGGTCGGGAATCGAACCCGATTCATCTCACCCCGAATCCAGACCTTTCACTCACGAGTGTACAGTCACAGCAATGTGAGGTATCCTCTCACAGTTAAATGCCCAATCCTCCAGTTATACCAAAATTTGCCCATTCTTTAGTGAAAGTGGGTGTGAAAAATTCAGTGTCAAAAATTATGGGTTAATCTTGCTCCTAATATTATACTGATTTAATTTAGATTCTGACCCACTGTGGCATTAATGAAAATGAGATGGTAGACGCAGCAGCTAAAAAAGCAACAACACTGAATGAAATCACAGGAAATTATAAATTAACTAAAGAACAGATTAAGAATAAAATTTAGAATTATTACATAAATATATGGCAAGAAAATTGGGAGAGAAGCAGTGTAGGAAGGAAAGTATTTGAGGTATTCCCTAGAGTTTCTACGAAAAGACTGTCGGCAGATTTCCTTGTTAATCAAGCAATAACTGAACATGGCTGTATAGGAGTCTATCAAAACAGATTTTTTGCTAAAACAGATCTTTGTGAGTGTGGCAATATACAAACTATAAAGAACTGTATATACAATTGTAGCAAATGGGCTGAAGCACGAAAAAACCTACCTTTGGGCTTTCAAGATTGGGCCCCTAGTAAATTATTTACGGATTATTATTGTAGAAGGTACATCAAGAATATTATGCAGGAACTTATGAATATACACTTCCCCCTACAAGGGGAAGGTGGATAGCACCTCAGATTTAAAAAAAAGCAGGTAAACGAATTGCAAAAAGAAAAACTTCGGGACCCGGTTGGGTTGGATTGCCGTCGGCATGATTAGTTTTATTATTGAAGGGCCGTATAACCTTCGGGTGTGGACGGCGGCGATATTACTTAGATTCTGACACAATCATCAATAAACATTCTATTTCACATCAAAAATGTCATTACGAAAATCAAAACTTGATACTTATTTCACTTATAGAGTGAAATCATAAATTAGCTTACCTTTACAAATTTAATCCTATTTCAAAATTTTTTTTAAAGTTTTTACCTATTTAATTTACCCAGCACATACAATTTTTCATGTTCTTAAAGTTTTGTCAATCCCGGTGTTTTCTCACCATGTTAGTCCTGGAGAGATGATAGATTTTTTTTCTCCCGACATTTCTGGAAAGTTCGAAGGGAACAGTTAACCTCAGTTACTGTGAGGTTACAGTTAACCTCACAGGAAAAAGTAATTTTGACTCGAAAAATACTGTCGCAGTAGAGATTGCTGTCAGGCACAATAAGACTCCGCCGACCGAGTAAAACGTTCTCCTCCAGACGAATATCCCGGAAACAGCACAGACTAGCTATCCAAAGTCCTTGCAAACTTCCGTGAAGACGGCGGGCAGCGACCATGTTGAAGCAGCTCACGAATCTGAAGTGCATAACTATATTACTGGTCAATGACAGTTCTTTCAAGCCGAAACACTTCTCTGTTTGCTAGAAATCACATCGTAATTGACTTTTTGGACTTGACAAGGCCAGAGTTTGGAGGAATAAACTCATTGTCAAACTGTTTGTGGAGTTTAGCGTGAAAATCAATGCTCTACCTTTGATTGCTAAAGTTTTTGAAAGCCAGAATTATTAGGGTTAAATTTTACAAGTCCCTGTCTAGGGACTTCGTACTCAGTCCTATGCTTTTCTCATTGTTTTTTTCGGGAATTGAAAAGGTGATTTTATCGAGGTGTAAAGTTGGGATATTTGGTGCCGACATTGTCCTCTGGCACTCTGGCACCGATATTAAGACCATTGAAGTTAATATTAACTTCACTCTTAATGAAGTGAGTAAGTTTGCTGTTGCCCACAGGTTGACTTTCAATACGTCTAAATTAGTGACTAGCTTTTATACTACTAATAGACACTTATATAAATATCGGTCTACCATTTCTATGAATGGCCAAATCTTGCCAAAATAATGCTAAGCACTTGAGATTTACTACCAACCAAGAGGTTCTCAGTAATAGGCATATCCAAACTTTGGACTCAGGAAGTAGAAAGAGGCTAAATATTCTGAAATACATTTCTGGGTGCGATTGGGGGTACAGATGCTTCAACATTTAGAATAACTTATATCTCCTTTATTAGACCAATTTTGGAATATGGTTTCCCTATATATTTTGGTGTCTCAGATTCGAATCTCAATAGGTTGGAGAGAATACAACTAAGTACAGTAAAACATAGCTGTCCTAACAATATTGTCCTCTATTAGAGTGGCCTTCAACCACTGAGTTTGAGAAGGAACTCTTCTTTTGTGAAATATTATAATAAGCTTCTGAGTTATAGTGACCAGAATAGAAACAGTCCCTTTTCTTAGGTGATTTTTCAAAACATATCTTTGGTTTCTCCTTACCGGATTGAACATCCCTCCCTGGGGCCTCTCTTCAGTCCTGTCAGTAATTTCAGTGGCGTCCACTTTCATACTGAGCTTATAAGTACAGTTAACATAAATTCTGACAACCCTGAATTCGTGAAACAGATGACTCTTGAAACTATCTGTCATAAACCTAGAGCTGCTCTTCAGTTGTATCCAGATGGCAGCAGGAGTGTCTGGGGCCTTTCTGGTAGTTGTGCCTTCATCAAGACCCCTACTTCTACTCTTAGACTTAAGGGGACTCACGACTCTTAAGTCGAGGAAAAAAGGCATATTTTCATACTTTTTGACTCTTTGCAACTATATCAATTTGCTCCCAATTTTTCCAAATTTTATGTATTTGATAAATTGATATATTTATTTAAATAAACAAATATTCAACTTTCAAAATAATTTAAAATATTTTTTTTAATGCTTTAGATATACCTTGTTTTTTAAGTATTTTTATTGTATACTGGCTTGCACGCAGAACTATGAAATTAATTTTTCACTAAAATGTATTATTCCCGTTTTATATTTAAAATAAATAATTCAAAATACAATTAAACTAAAACAATCAGCAACAAATTTTTTTTTTCAATTTTTTTTCAAATTTTTCAAAATATACTTAAAATTTTCTTAAATTTTTGCATTCATTTACCACTTAAAAAATAATAAAATATGCAGTCATTGAAATAATTCTAGTTCAGACGCAATAAAATAACATGATTATGCTGCGATAAAAATTTCATGGAATTATGTTTCATAGTTTTTGAGATATCGGTTGCGGAATGATGCAAAATTATATTTTGAGAAAAATGAGTTTAAAATTTTTCTTACCATAAACTTGATCAGTAATTAAATATTTAGAATATCAATATCTCCGGAACTAAGCGGAATATTTTCATACGGCTTGCTTTATTTTGTTCACAAATGATCAGGCTTTAACACATATTTTTTTCAAAAAATCGAATGTTTTAAAGATTTAAGAGTTGTGATTCCCCTTAAAATTAAAAATTCTATTTCTTGCTCTGATTTTAGATCCGGGCTCATAGCTATCGAAAGAGGCCTGCAATATTTTGAGACCATAGTTGACCCTTATTTTGTAGCTATTTGGATCTTAACTGACAGCCGCTCTCTGTCCAACATCTGAGAAACTGGTCAGGGGTTGGGGACAGGGCGGGTAAAACCATTCTGAAATTGCTTCTCAGCTTTCGGTCAATTATGAGGTGCATATGGAAAGAATCCAATGGATTCTCTCTCATGTCGGAATTAGGGGAAACGGGACTGCGGATTCTCTGGCAAAGGCTGCCTCTTCAGGGACTCTCCAGCGAGACACGCTTAGAACTTATAGTGATGAGTTCTCCGAGAATAAGAGAAATCTTAAACATCTTTGGAGTGTCCCTCCTGTCAGTGACTGGTACTGGAGTAAATGTCCTGGTGGTGCCCACTTTTTTAGGGCCACAGGGGACAGCAAACTTCGCATTTCATGTTTTTCAAGTGGACATTTGAGAGGTCTCTCCAATGAGCAAGGACAGAATGTTTTTAAGACCTGCACCAAGTGTAGGGCTATTCAGGCTTCACCTGATCATATTTTAAACTGTCTAGATTTTACCCTTTACCAGGTTTACTCTAAATGTCATAGGGACATGACAGTAGTGTCACGTCCAGGGGCAGGAGCATTGAAAAGTACAGGACAAAGTAAAATAATTGTTAAATGCAAGAAAGAAACAGGGCAAATGACGGGCAATTAAAGAGAAGGGAAGAAAACCAGCAATATACCGAAACGAAATTTAGAGATGGTGTCTGTAGCAAGAAATAGAAGATAAAAGTTGAAGAGAATGAGTTGCACGAAGAGAAGAAAAGAAAATTTATGATGGCTATAAAACAGGCCACCTGCTTGAAGCCGAAGCATGGGAAAAAAGTTAAATTTGAAGGGAGAATTTATAAATCCAGCCCTCGATGCGCATTGGTAAAAAGGGGATTGAGAAGAGGTAGCTACGGACGAATGGCGATGGCATGGTAATTATATGACCAATGGAAATTATAAGAGGCGGAGACATTAATAAGAAAATAATATGAAATGAGAAATAGTGTGAAGGCAGAGATAACCTAACAAGTCAGAGTTAGTCAGAAGTTTTTTTTAGATGTAGAAGTGGTGTCAAGGCACTTAGACCTATGAGGAGAGTGAATTAGAAGTTTGGAGATACAAGTTGTCGAGCGCCCAGTATCCCGTGCCGAGGATCTGCATGGAGTGATGGAGTTAGAGAACCGACGATGAGCATAGAGTGTATGCAATAACCTACGGAGCCTTCTTCCAGACAAGAAAATGCCCTAGTTCAGTGCGAGGATAAATACGACGAAGTTCATCATTTCGAGTGCCAGCTGCCCATAGTGGTTCAGCAGTCATCTTCCGAGGTACCGACTTCCGAGGTACCGGCGTTTCCTTTTTATATTGCTATCATTGCTTCTCAGTGTGTAGCCATAATAATTAATATAGAGCGCGATGAGTATAGTGTTTGAATATAAGATGTTAATGAATTGACCGATAATTCGTACAAACAATTTAATATGATGTTATGCTTATATCTTATATATATATTTCTTCTGTCCGTGTGTATGTAACTGAACTCCTCCTAAACGACTGGACTGATTTTTATGAAATTTTGTGTGTGCGATTAAGTTGATTCGAGAATGGTTTAGATTCACAATTTGATCCGATAGAAAATGTTTTTATATTTTTAATTAATTAATAAAAATCCAACAATTTATAAGGGGGTGCGTCCGGTAAATGGAAACTGTTACAGTTTGTGGATTCACCCCTCTGGATAATGGCGTCCACGTTAGGTTTAGTTAGTAAACAGCGAGCGAAAATATAAAAATAAAGAAAATCAAAAAGTTTCAAGTCATATATTAAACCAGAATAATAAATGAAAATAATAATCTTTGATGTCAGATTTTATACTCTAAAATAAATCAGATCCAACTGCATATTGATATTCTCGACACGCGATGGAAAATTCGAATCAACCACGCTAAGTGACACGAGATCTTTTTTAATCGCTACTGCAGTCCCCCTCGCCTATATCTTTGTGCCTATTGAAGAGCTAAAGACTAAGATTCTATCCTGCTAACTTATTTCTGACTAAAAACTCCTCTGACATTTATAATCACCAGCCCACAACAACTTTCGAATAGTGAATATGTTTCACTTTACTCAGTAGAACGCCGTGTAATCGTGGCGCATTCGGAAGGACACCCATTCGCAAAGTACCTTGCTCTCGACCAGTGTTCGAATCCAGAGTTGTGTAACTTTTGCTAGACCTGTTATTTCAGTTTTTTTTAAGGCTTTTTTATTTCAGCTTTTATTTTATTATTTTTTTAATTATTATTTTATTTTATTTCATTATTTTTTAAATTTAATTTTAATTTTATTTTTATGATTTTTTAAAATTATTATTTTTATTTATTTTTATTTTTTTTCAGCTTTTTTTCGATGAAATACCGAATATAGCTGAAATCTGAGGAGTTTATTATCCATTTATACATTTTTAATTGGGTTTTCATATTATTAATATGTATAACATTTCGTATGCTTTTTTTCTATGTTATTTATACTGCGTTTAGTTTTTTTAATGGATTTTTATAGGTTTATTATAAATTTATATATTTTATGTTTTACTTTTCAGAATTTTTTGCTCCAATGATAAAGGGTAAATCTTTTCTATGTTACTTATACTGTGTTTAGTTTTTAAATTGATTTTGGTTAACAAATATTCTTAAAATTCCGGGCATCGCCGGGTACTTCAGCTAGAATTACAACGTTTGAACAGGACAACGTCTGTCGGGTCCGCTAGTATATATATATATTAATTTAGTAGTAATGAAGTTAAGAGTAATATGTGTAGATGCAGTACGAAAGATTGTCATAATAATTGAGTGAAGTAAATATATGTGTCGTAGTAATGAAGTTGAGAGTTGTAGATGAAGTACGAACGATTGTCATAATAATTGAATGAGTTAAATATATGTGTCGTAGTAATGAAATTGAGAGTAATATGTGTAGATGAAGTACGAAGGATTGTAATGATAATTGAATGAATTAAATATAGGTGTTGTGATGAATTAATTCAGTAGGAATGAAGTTGAGAGTAATATGTGTAGATGAAGTACGAAGGATTGTAATGATAATTGAATGAATTAAATATAGGTGTTGTGATGAATTAATTCAGTAGGAATGAAATTGAGAGTAATATGTGTAGATGAAGTACGAAGGATTGTAATGATAATTGAATGAATTAAATATAGGTGTTGTGATGAATTAATTCAGTAGGAATGAAGTTGAGAGTAATATGTGTAGATGAAGTACGAAATATTATCATAATAATTGAATGAGTTAAAATATATGTGTCGTAAAGAATTAAATTAGTAGTAAAGAAGTTGTGAATAATGTGTAAATGCCGGAGGAAATAATTAGTAACTTGTAGCGTATTATTTATGTGTTAATAATCAATAAATTAATTTGTTAGTATAAACCAGAGTTGTTTCCATTATTTGGGAATCACAATCAATCAATGTACTAACCACAATCATTAAGCAAAGAATTTAAACTCATCATAATCATCATTAATAATAAGTATTACATCTAATAACTCCCAATCTTTAATTAATTTTAAAACTTTCACTGCTACACTAAACCTTTTCTTTTCTTGGACTTTCTCGGAGTATATGACCTTATGAATTTGGTCTAGCATAGCTAGAACATTTCGGGGATCTGATAGAATAACAACAACAACACGCATCTCTTCTTTCCAGGAAACGTTTGCTGTTGTTGTCGCGAGGTGAGGTGAAGAGGAAAACAAGAAACTACAAAGTTATTATTTTTCCTTCTTTTTAATTTTAATAGTCCTTTCTTCATGGATCTCGAAAACCCTTTGGTGGTTTCGCCCGTGGTCCCGAATCCTGTTCGACTTGTGTAACGGCGTAGACTTCCATTCCGTTATAATCCGTATGATTTATTCTTTAGCAGTGCAGTGGTGGTAACAACAAACGCCTGAAGAAACAACAAGCGCTTGATTCCACTAATCATCGTTCATTTCCATCTTAAAGGCCTCCAGCTCGATAAAATATAACTAGCATTTTACTATTCATCTCACCCCGCGGCATGCACATTTGCACAGTACCAAATGCTACATTGCTCTGCTAAAAGGTTAAATTGAGAATCGGGCAAGTCCTGCCTTTATTCCCTAATCGCTCAAATCACAATATTTAACTATTTACTTCTTCATATTTCTTTTAGTCTTATCCTATTTTAACCTAATTAACCTAGTTTACGTACCTGGACGTATATATATATATATATTGAGAAATACTGGCCCAAATTACGTCGCTTCTATTCCCTTGGCTACATATTGTAATAAGTTAAAAATAAATTACTAATTAATACATTAAATTATCAGGGGAGGATGATAAATTATCAGGGAAGGTTGCACACCCTATTCGTTCTTCCTAATTTGAATTTCTTTTCAAAAATAAATAAATAAAAGGAAAGGAGGAAAGATATATTATAGAAAAAAATCTTTCCCATCTATTAGATAATGGATAACGAATACCCTAATTAATGTTCATTTAAAACTGGTGATACAGCATAAAATCAGACAATATGTACTATTCAGAGAGATTTACAGAGCAGCAAACATACAAAAATATAAATACATGACAACGCTCTCCCTTCTCATTTAGAGACTGCCTTTGATGGAGAACTTTAATCAAAATACGCCCGCAGCACAATGCCTCGAGGAAAGGAGTTTACCCTGGGTCCTCGATGAGTTTCGGGAGAAAGTAGAAGATGGAACTATAGGCTGCGTGTTTGTTCCTCCCCAAATCCATTTTTGAGAGAATCGCGGATGACGTCATTCGCAGTCGTTTAAAAGCGTCGGCTCCTTCTTTTTTTTCCTGGAAAGGAAAACTCCAAGGCTGCGGGAAAATGCATGCGAGTAAAAACTCGTATATTTATAAATAGATGGCGAACAAATATAGAATGATGGTTTCTATTAAGTATTGCATTCTTGCACGTTGTTGTGAGAAGTGCTTTCCGTTTTTAACCTTGTCCTGCATTTTGGTTTTGTTACTCAAAGATGAAAATACGGAAAAATGGTTTTTGACGCCACCTATCGGGGAGGAGTTTGTGACTGACACACTCCCCCCCCCCCCCCCACACACATATATATATATATATATATATATATATATATATATATATATATATATATATATATATTATATATATATATATATATATATACTTTTATGTATACATATATATCGTTTGTCCACGTGAATATCTATGGTGCAATATGCCCAGCGACAACTAGGGACTTCATGAAGGAAAACAAAACTCGTTACATAAGAGTCCAGACAATATAAAAAGTCGAGAATTAATGGACCTTGTAACTGTCGACCTTGAAAATCCTAGCTGTCTGACGATTTCGGAAATTGAATGGCCCATGCGTCACGCACCTACGATTTGTCCGCGATCGAATGCGTCTAAATCAGGCAGTTTACCCATACTGGCAATTCCAACAACTAATTCAGGACAACCACAGTACGCGCTATATATGCAGTTACCACAGCGCCCTCACTTGCGCATACATGATGCGCAGCGCTACACAATTTGCATAGGCTTTGCTATCCCTAATTCAGTGGCACTTTAGTGTATTACAGGTTCATTAATATTGGTGGATTGTTATTATTACTTACACACACACACATATACTATATATATCTTTATATATATATTTCTTCTGTCCGTGTGTATGTCACTGAACTCCTCCTAAACGGCTGGACTGATTTTAATGAAATTTTGTGTCTGCGATTAAGTTGATTCGAGAATGGTTTAGTTTCACAATTTGATCTGATAGAAAATGTTTTTTAATTAATTCATTTATTTATGTGTTGTTGTTGATCTTTGTTTAGTTTAGGTACACAATTGGATCCGGTAGGCAGCGCTGCAATCGCGTTTCAGATTTTTTTTTTATTTTCATGAATTTTAATGCTGTATATATGTGTATTGAATAACAATTAACTTAACATACAAATTTAAATTGTCAATTCTCATTTGATTCTATGCAACTTATGAAGTATTGAACAGCTCATTGATTAGTCATACTAATAGCCATATTAATGAAATTTCGTCCACATTCTTGCTAATTTTAAGATTGGTCGAGAAGTGATAACTGTACGCGTGGTGGTGTAAGATTTTTTAAAAATATTTTTTTAACAGATTTTTTCATCAAAACGGTCCAAACAATTTATAGTTTATTAAAATAATTTTATGATTTTTGGACTTACAATGTTTGAACAGCACAACGTCTGACGGGTCCGCTAGTATATACAGGGTTACTACAAAAGAATCATTCATTTTCAAAACCCGATTTATTCAAAAGTATTATACTTACAAATATGATTGATATATGAAAATAAACAAAAAATATTCAAGTTTTATGCTCACTCTACAAATGTTCTATGTGTGCCCCCTTGGTCACTAGTACTGCCACGCCACCTGGTGTACAAACTTGAACTAGTGCTGCCACGCCACCAGGTGGCTTTGTAGGACATTTTTTATGTACCCCCACGACCAAAAACGATAGAAGAGCTGAAGAAACGGATTAGTGATGCATTGATGAACATTGACGCGATCACGCTACAAAATGTGTGGAATGAATTGAACTGCCTCCTGGACGTGTGTCGTGTGACCAAGGGGGCACACATAGAACATTTGTAGAGTGAGCATAAAACTTGAATATTTTGTGGTTATTTTCATCTATAAATCATATTTGTAAGTATAATACTTTTGAATAAATCAGGTTTTGAAAATGAATGATTCTTTTGTAGTAACCCGGGATATATAAGTTGAATTCTCCAAGCGTATTAATGCAGCTCGCCCGTTGTTTAAGTTGAGTGCTAATTTTTCGAAACGCAGCTTAATTTTTAAGAACTTTTGACCATTATGAAAGAACTCTATGCCGATCGAAGAATCCCCTATCAAGATATTTAAAAGAATAAATAAATATTTTAATGGCAAATTTCGCAGTCACTTCTTTCATGACAGGAATTTGATAGAATATTTTTTTTGGTCTTCATTAACTCTAGTTCCTAATAGAGCCACGAAGATTAAACGACTTTCTTTTATGTTGTCAAGAGGAATTCATTGCCCGCGAAGAGGAATTTTAAATACTTCTAATTAAAGAAATCAGAAAAACATGTTTCAGGCTTAGATATTTTGAAAAAAATTTCATATATAGACGTGTTCTTGATCGAAGTATCTCTCCCCCCCCCCCACCGAAAACAAAATGCATAGTTTCCTTCTTTAATGTAAACATAGATTAAAAATACAGTCGAACCCCGCTATAACGAACTTCAAGGGACCAAGGATTTTGTTCTCTTTATACAGTGGTTAGCTAAATCCGAATCTTTAAGAAAAATTCTAGAGTTCACAAAATGTATAACACGTTAATTGTAACGTGTATTCAATAATGATGTATTAAAAAATCATAAAATCTATTAAAAATGATCATTAATGAGTTAAATCGGCAAAAACGATTACATTAAACAGACAAAATAATAATTAATTTACGTAGAACAGTAAAACGGCGGGACTAAAATTTTCGTTCGTTATAATCCGTGAATTCGCTATATACCGGTTTCGCTATACCGGGGTTCGAGTGTAAAGATCCTATGTGCTTTATTAATACAATTTTATCAAAATGTATATCGTTTTGCATGAGGCCCGGGTTATCTAAGTGGTTAGGGTATCCGGTTTCGGTAATGAAGATACTCGTTTTGAGTCGCCAATGGAGGTTCTCTTGTCTACGCCGGGTACGGGCTCGTTCAGTCTGAGAGTATCTCCGTAAGGTCTGTAGTGGTTACGATGCCACCCATGTAGGTAGACGGTATAAATCAAGGTAGCACCAGGGATTGATGGGCGATTACCTATGACCCTATTGCAAGCAATCGACAATTTCCCCGTGTAGTGTGGGCGAATATCGAAATTCAGATAGTGCCTGCCTCAGAGGTATAAAAGACTGATTGCGGGAAATATTA
Source organism: Dolomedes plantarius (assembly GCA_907164885.2). Lineage (NCBI taxonomy): Eukaryota > Metazoa > Arthropoda > Arachnida > Araneae > Dolomedidae > Dolomedes > Dolomedes plantarius. Next base: position 207,614,504 of record OU015493.1, read on the forward strand.
AGTATTTGGTACGCCTAATATTGAGACAGTACTTTTCGATACTTTTCTAAAAATCAAACGAAAAATATTTCTTTCTTTGCTGAATAGGGAGTGTAAAGTACCACGAAGATCAACAGAGGTTCGAATGAATCGCTTAACATTCTCTTCTGCAAGATGAGCTTTTTGGGTTCATTACAAATATATTTTAGTGAAGTATATTCTCCCTTTCAAAATACGAACAAGCTTGTTATTAGTACTTTTATGGGGATCATTTTAATCCGTGCAAGTTCATAGAACTTACTATTCAATATGTGTGAAGTGGACGGAAAGGAAACTAAAATTTCTTTAACCAGCAGACAGAAATCCTTTAACCACGCAAGGTCATGAAGAATCTTCATCTGAATTCCTTGATTTTAGAAATTCCCTTTGCATCATTATTACAAAATTACTGAAAAAAGAAAACCATATAATAGAGTTAGAAGAAGGAAGCCTGTTTTAAATTCTCAGATATGGTATTTTTATTTTATTTAAAGTGAGTTTTTAATTTTGAGTGTCATTTTTACCACAACAAGGTTCGGTTCTTCCTTTCCATCCCCAATTTATGTCACGAAAAGTGGCGATGGATCGGAGATAAATGAAATAATCAGGGCAATCTGAATAAGGGACTCCTTGTAATGAATGCTACTTGAGATGAAAATGACTGAAATTATCTTAAAAATAATGATATGACGCCTAATAAATTTTAAGGGTTATAATGATTTTAAGTCTGGTCTATTCTGCAGAACTATTTGCATATATCAGATTTCTAGCATTGGCAGTATTAATTTATCAAGGTTCATAACTAGATCTATCGATAGAGTTTTCCCTCAACCCCTAAAGCGCATAATTTTATGATTGACTAGCTGAATATCCGTATTTCGCTAGAGAGTACATTCAAATTAAATACAACGGTCAATGTATGAAATTAACACCAAATATATATATATATATATATATATATATATATATATATATATATATATATATATATATATATATATATATATATATATATATATATATTATATATATAATAGCCGTTGTCTCTGTATAACACTTCCGGGCTGTACTCATCTTTCAATTGAAGCCCTCAGTAAACAAACGGCCGGTTAGGCCTAATTTCAATTTCAGATGTGGATCAGAATTTTTTCTTACCTAAAAACTAATATCTTCTCCATCAAATCACGTTTGTTCAGCCTATGTTTCTATAAAACATTCAGAACTAAAAAAATTGGATGCGTTTAGCTGTATATTTAACAGTTTTTAAAAATCTGTTTACTTTTGCGATGAATTCTGAAAGTAAACAAACTTGAATTTGAATGAATCAAGTAGCTCAAGTATTCATATCGCGTAGTGAGCTGTAAAAAACTGGATGGCAGTCTACTACTCCAATCACATGAAAAACTAAATAAATAAAAAATAATGTACAAGGTGTGCATTAAATGCAATGCTGTTAGATAATTCAGGATATTTTTTAACTTTCATATACTTTTCCATTATGACGTCAATATTAGTATTATGACGTCAAAATGACGGGTTACCTTCTAGTATATCTATATATATATTTATAATAAATACAACGATCAATGTATCCAATAAATTCCAAAAAAATAAAATATACATATAATAAAAATAACAGTCAATGTATGAAATTAGTGCCAGAAAAAAAAATTATAAAAAAATCGTAACGGATATTTCTATAGACAAAATGTAGAAGAAAATATTTAAATTAAATCTAATAGAACATACTAAAGAATATAGTACAGTTAATATAGTACAGTTTGAAGAACATTTCTTTTACTGTATTTTAATATTTTTCCATGTTTTTATTAACTTGCTTTCTTGTTTGTGTGTTTGTCCAGTACAAATCTTGCAATCGATTTTTAACTAACTTTCTGACTATCTAGACATTTGAAACTTTTAGAATAGATCCAAACACGATGACAATGCATTTTTTAAATACTTTTTCCATTTTTAAGCAGATTTATGCCATGTTTTTATTATTTTCAGTTAATTTTGTTTTGTAGACTGGTGCAGCCATCTTTCAGCCGGAACGGAAACGAAAAGTTAAACGGAAGTTAACTTCCGATTAACTTCATTTTCTTTCATGTTGATGGCATAATTCATCAAATTTTTTAAAAAAAATATTTATTAATATATAGAATTGTCAAGTTTATATGATTGAACAGTAAATTTAAAAACATGATATATAAAAAGTTTTTTTTTTATCTTGTAATTATCTTGGATAATGTTCAATCGTCTGCCGCATTAGAAAGGAAAAAAAAAATTTTTGGGGTCTATTTCGTTGTTATGCACGTGACGCAAAATTAGTTTAAAGTATCACAAATGAAAAGAAAACACGTGATCAGCATTTAATAAATTACATTCTAAAAATTAATCTTTAAAAATTCACCAAAAATCAGAAAATGGACGTAAAGAGTCGAAAAAGTTTTCATTTTAGAGGTATTTTTATGATCTTTCTCGTGATATAACTTTTATAACCCTCAGATTATTATTTTAAATGCAAACTTAAAAGAAATTTACAAAAACAGCTTAAAAATGTAATTAAAAAAATCTAAGAATTTTCAAAAATCTTTCTTAGTGTACCCCTATACTATAAGAAGAATCGCCATGCAAAATTTCAGCCCTTTTGGGCCAGCGGTTTGGTCTGTGCGTTATATGTCAGTCAGTCAGTCAGCTACGGAACTCTTTTATATACACTGCTTAAAAAAATTAGGGGAGCAAGCAAAGAAGTTAAGAAAACCGTGCGAGACAGCCACGTATTCCCATAAAATGGATGGTACACGCGTATCAATGCGCAATACAGAATAAAAGAAGCAAAAAAATATGTAATTAAGCTTTAATTCTTTGAAAATATGGAAAAAAACATGAAAAGATGATTTAGTGCAACAATTTGGTTAAATGTAAACGATAAAAAATATGGTTTAGAAATGATGCAAGATTTTTAATATGGCGTGTGGTCTCCTCGAGCAGCTACGACTGCTGCACACCTGTTTTCCATGGATGCGATGATGTTATCGATAAGACTTTGGGGAATACTGTTCCACTCCTCAAGAAGTGCAATCTCCAAGTCTCGGAGAGTAAAAGGAGGCCTTGGTCTCGCAGCAATGTGTCGTCCGAGCATGTCCCAAATATGTTCGATTGGATTCAGGTGAGGAGAGCACGCTGGCCATTCCATACGCTGTATTGTTTCAGATTCAAGCATGCTCTCCACAAGATGAGCTGTATGCGGTCTGGCATTATCATGCTGGAAAACAAATGAATCTCCAATGGATGCAGCGTAAGGTATGACACGAGGTCTCAGTATCTGGTCTGCATACCTACGGGCCGTCAAAGTACCATTCTGAATGATATGCAGGTTCGTACGTCCACCTATGCTGATTCCAGCCCATACCATAAAACCAGGTCGTCTGTATTGTGACCTTTCACGGACGAATGTGGGGTTATTTCGAGTGCCCCTTTCCCTCCATACCAAAACACGTCGGGTGTCACACTCCAGACTGAATCGGGACTCGTCTGTAAACAGCACTTGGCTCCAATCATGTTGCTCCCAATCTCGATGTTCAGCAGCCCATCTTCTTCGGGACGCACGGTGACGTGAGGTCAACGGAATGCAGACCATTGGCCTACGTGCATAGAGACCTCCCTGATGAAGCCTATTACGTACTGTTTGGCTGGGCACCCTTCGTCCTGTTGCCAAGAGCAACTGTCTTTGAAGCTGAGTAGCATTGTCTGTTCTGCTTCGACGAGCTGTTAACAGTATATACCGGTCAGCAGTTGCTGTAATGGACCGACCTTGCCCTGGTCAACGTCTAACATTCCCTGTTTCTTGGAATCGATTCCACAGCCTTGCAACGACACTTCTGGCGACTCCAACAGCGTCCGTGACACTACGTTGTGTTTGCCCGGATTCAAGTCTGCCTATAATACGCCATGCCATGGATTGCAGTAATTCACGTTGTTGAGACATTTTCAAGTCACCTTTTCTCAAAAAGAATAACTGAGCAATCGAATTTCACAGTTAAAGCAGTGAAACAGACGTTTCTGCAACATCCCGATTTCCGCCCTTATGATCTTTTTCTGGTTTTTGACGTCATGAACTTTGATTTGCATATGAAGTTTTCTTCTTCTGTTTCCTGCTAGGCTTTAAATTATGGATGATTTATTTTATGTTACTTATCGGTGTAAGTATTTGCGTAATTTCGTTAAAACCATGTGCTCCCCTAATTGTTTTGAGCAGTGTATATAAATTAGATTCTGTGACTCAACGTCGGAGGGCATGCTGTACCAGCAAAGTCTCTCAAAAAAAGATACGAGTAAGTTTAATGCATCCGAAAATTTTATAAATAGTTTAGAAATTCTGGTATAAATAAGTCATTTTTCTACATTTGTGTATCCCCTTCAATATAATGGCTATTCATTATCGGAATATTTGTGTGAAGCATATTTAAATGACAGTCGAATTTATCTCTGTAAAAATACAATTTATTGAAGGTAAGAAACCTTCTATAATGCAGTCGTGTCATGTTTCGTTACACAGATGAGGCCTTTTTATGCACTTTCATAATAAAGTCTGTCGCTATCTTACATTTCCTCATTACTACGAAATTAAAATATTTTTGTTACGGTACTCATATTTTAAAACATTATTTTTAATCTCTAGAATTCATTAAAAGGATGTCGCCTTTTGAAAAAGGCGCGGGTGTACGGTTTAAAGTGACAAATAACGGGATTACTGTCGAGGAGTTATTTCGAAAAATAAAATGCTTTTTCAAGCTATATACGTACTGGTAATCCGTGAGTTCTTTCCATTAGATCGACTGTCATGTCACGAGAAAGAATGTTACAAACTCTTGTTTTTTTAAAGTCATTTGAATTTTACGTGTGTAGAGGGTTGAAATATTTTGGGAATGGCGTTTCAGTTAATGTCATTATGTTTAATTAAAATTTAAACTCTCTTTCTTTAAACTTTTATCTTAAATTTATGAATTTAAATGGTTTAATAGGCTAATGCATACCTCAAAACAAACATTTTCCGTACAGTTAAGTTTTATTTCGCCATTTGTAGCTTTACAATTTTAGCTAATTTCTTCATTTGAAAGATCAACTTAATATACACTGAAGTGCCACTGAAATAGGGATACCTACCTAGTAACGAGTTGGGCCTCCTCTGGCCTTGATAACGGCTGCCACACGACGAGGCATAGATTCAACAAGTTTCTGGAAACGTTCCACGGGAATGGCTTGCCAAATATTGGCTAAAGCTGTCCATAATTCAGTAAGGTTCTTTGGTGCTGTTTCATGGCCTTTCACGGCTTGTTCCAAAACATCCCAAAGATGCTCAATAGGATTTAAGTCTGGGCTTCTAGGTGGCCAATTCATGACAGAGAAGTCAGAGGAATGCTCATCCAACCAGCCAGTATCCAACCGGGACTTGTGAGAGGTACAGTTGTCTTACTGGAAAACTCCATTACCGTGCGGATAACAGAACAGCATAAACGGATGGAGGTGATCACCCAGCAACTCTACGTACCGAATTGCATCGAGGAAGGTTGGTACACGCACCAAAGATCCCAAACTGTGCAACGAAAAAACACCCCAGACCATGATTGAGGCACCATCTCCTTGTACAGTTCCAGCCAGGCATGCAGGATCCATGGCTTCATGAGCCTGACGCCATATTCTCAGCCTCCCGTCGGCGTCAAGTACTCGGAATCGAGACTCATCACCCCATGCTACTCGTTTCCAGTCCTCTACACTCCAGTCTCTGTGCTCTCTTGCCCAGGCAATACGTGCAGCCAGATGGCGAGTATAGAGCAATGGTACTCTCGTAGGTCGACGGCTCCCGAAACCCATACGTTGAAGCGAGCGTTGCACAGTCCATTTACTGACTGTACGACTGGCACCGTCATTAAACTGGGTGGTAATTTGAGCTAATGTTTGGCTTCGCTGGCTACGTACAATACGCCTGAGCCGTCTCTCACCACGCACTGTCAAGGCCAATTGTCCTTTGCAGTTTGCCCGATCGCTAGTTTTTTTTTTCCACCATCCATGTATTCTTGGTATACTCTTGACACTGTCGACCTTGAAAATCCTAGCTGTCTGACGATTTCGGAAATTGAATGACCCATGCGTCGCGCATCTACGATTTGTCCGCGATCGAATGCGTCTAAATCAGGCAGTTTATCCATACTGGCAATTCCAACAACTAATTCAGAACAACCACAGTACGCGCTATATATGCAGTTACCACAGCGCTCTCACCTGCGCATACATGATGCGCAGCGCTACACAATTTGCATAGGCTTTGCTATCCCTAATTCAGTGGCACTTCAGTGTATTTTGGTTTTTTGTGAAATGGGGGAATACAAAATTATCACTCATGACTGTCTCCTGGTCTGACGAGTCTAGTTTCCACTTGTATCTGGCGGATGGACGTGTATGGTTTTAGAGACAATGCCATGAATCCATGGACTGTACATGTCAACAGGGTACTGTTCAAGCTTATGGGTCCTCTGTGGCTATATGGGGCGTGTGCAATTGGCGTGATATGGGACCCCTGATACGTCTAGAGACGACTCGGACAGGTGACGGGTACATTATCATCCTGTCCGATCATTTACACCCATTCATGTCCATTGTGCATTCCGATGGACTTGCACAATTCCAGCAGGCCAATGCGACACCCCACACGTAGAGAGTTACTACCGAGTGGCTCCAGGATTACTCTACTGACTTTAGATGTTTCCATTGTCCACCTAAATCCCCAGACATGAATATTGTTGAGCTTATCTGCGATAAATTGCAATGTGCTGTTCAGAAGAGATCTCCACCCACTCACAATACTATGGATTTGTGGACTGCCCTGAAGGATTCATGGTGTGCAGTGCCTCCAGGATACCTTCAGACATCAGTCGAGTCCATGCACTTTTGCAAGCTCGTGGGGGTACTACATGATATTAGACAGGTGTCCCAGGTTTTTGGCACTTTCTGTGTATATCAATTTCCCAATTTAGTGTCAACCAAAGTTTACTTAAGGGGGCCAACATTCGGAGATCTTTTTTTTTTAATATAAAGTACTATATATTATAATAAAATATAAAATATAAAGTGCTATATATATTTTGATTTGAAATGGGATATAAAATCACGAAATCTAATATCCTTTTGGTTAAAAATTTCATAAAAGTTTAAAATAGAGGGAATTTTTTATAAATTTTCACTACAATTAAAAGCATACGCCAGAAGCCTTACACTCCATTGAGCTCAATATATTTTAATTTCCTTTATACTATGGACTAATGGGACACTTTCCTGTGCTATGAAGTAAAAATTACACTATTTCCAAAAATCACTGACATATGCCAAAAAATGTGAAAAAACACTGATTTTTAAAGAAATATTATCTTTTTTTTTAAGTTCAAGTACCTATAGAATGATTAAATGAACACATAACTTTTATTTCAAAATATAGTGAGAAATAGATCAAACACCATTGCACAATGTCATCGAAGTGATTAGCTTTCTCGTCTAGAAAAGTAACCGAAAAATGGGTTTTCCAGAAAATGCATTTAAAGACGTTACTTCCGGGTTTTTAGTATGGCTTTCGGTTTATTAATTGGGCCATAAGTTCTCATCCCATGATCGTACGAATAAAGGCAAAGCATGTTTAGAATCTTAAAAGATTGGCCTTTCAAATAGAAGAAATAAAGAAAGGTCTCGAAATTTTTAACCAAACAGTCATTTCAAAGTGAGCAGATACCTTAAAATGAAAAATCAGTCATTTTGGTAAGGTATAAATGACATCAAAAGAGCTTTTATTAATGCTTTCGAGAACAAAAATGTCTATAACAAGATGAATTCATACGGTTCCCGGAAAATATTGTACTAATGTTGAATGATAACATTAAACCGAGTCACTGAAATGACTGCAAGGGAAATGACTACTCTCAAAGGATAGTTCGATCCGCTTGAAAATTAAAACCGGTTCCATCTTTAAGGGAACGGTGGACCTTTATTTGAGCAAATCTCGTCATTGTAATACTGATTGTGTTATTGTAAAAAATATATATACAGTCCGACCACAGTACGAAGAACCACGGTTGGCATAGTGCCAAGACGATTCTATTCACGCTGTTGGTAAGGCTGCTGATGAAGGAGGGGGAAAAGTCTCGTAGTCTCTCGACATTCTTTAGAATCGGTTACTAATTGCGCTTGCTTGCTTTTTCCTCGTCTGTTATTTTGATTATTATAATAAAATTACTGGATCCTTTACCCAACACGACTGCTCGGAATAAGCCGTTCCGTAGTGATTGTAAACGTATAATACACAATGTAATTAAATTGTGTGATAAAGAAGCACTAGAAGGAAATGTTATTGTTCCACTTTCGCAATCCCTAAAGAGAGCTAGTGAAATGACCGGGATATCAATGTCCAGTGTAAAAAGAATACACAGAGAAGCAAAGGGTGAAGAAACTCCAAAATTTGAATCTCCGAGGAAACATCAGAAAAAAAGAACCACCGAAAACTTAGCTTTAGATAATTTTGATTGTGATGTAATCCGAAAATATCCACTCCCATAAAACTCCTATTTTTTAAATAGATTTGCTTCTTTCTTTTTATTATTTTGAAATTATTATTCACATATTCGATCAAAAATAAAGTTTTAAAAAATAACTTTAAAATTGCGGACAAAAAGCAGTCTGAAATACATTCCGTATTTCACAAACAAACACATCCGAAAATATGACGTTTTCCCCTATTTTCTAAGTAGACTAGCTTTTCTCGCGCATGCGTAACAGCTTCCAGGGACCTTGCTTCCGTGGTCGGACAGTATTTCTGTAGATTATTAGTACCAAAATAATTTTTTTCTAGCAAAAACTCCCTTATGAAGCTTCTACAAAGCAGTTTATAATGGGTAAGTGTAGTAATAAATTTTAAATCTGTTTTTCTCAAAACAGATTTTTCAAGGTTTTTAGATGTTTTAAATGCTCCATGCTACTTAATTTTTCTTCAAAATTCATGAAATTGATAAGGAAGAATCCTGATGCTGTTTACAAAAAAACTGGGTGAGCATTTTACAATTCGACTTCATTAAGGTAATTAAATTTGATTTATAACTTTTTAAAAGACAAAATTTTGATGAAAATCGGGATGGAATTCAGAAAAAAAATCTCTCAAAAATTAACTATTCAAGGGATTAAATAATTGATACCCATATTTTTTTGTTATACAGTTTAAAGAGATTAAATTGCAAAATCGAGGAAATATCTCAAAAATAAAGTAGCAAGGAGCATTTTAAAATTTTGTTTATAACTTTCAAATTTTTTAAAAAATCTTAAAATTATAATGAGATGGGAAATTTCTTTTAAGGTATTCTATTTATTTATAGTGAAATGTGTATATGTACAAAATTTCGTATCTCTATGATGAAAAGTAAAAAAAGTAAAATTTAATGTCCACCGTTCCCTTAAGAAATAGTTTTAGATTGGGTTATTTTGATTGTAATTGCTGTGCCATTTCAAAACACTGTCAATTTGAACAGCACTGTTCAAGAGATATTGAGTGGCAGTCCATTACAATTTAACTCGATTGCGGGAAGCGGTGACAACCAGTAGAGGACTGCAAATATCCCGTAATGATGGCGATATTGGATGCATTACTATAGTGGCAAATTCATAGATTGCTCTTTTTTTTAAATGTAATAGCCTCTCATTTTAGACTCAGCTATGAGGTATGCATGCGTTATGACGTATTTTTGGCGATAATATATGTGTGGTATACGAGAACAAATTTACCCAGAAACATGTAAGTGATATTTTAATGACGCTATTCATGTTTTTCCTTTTACTGAAAATTAAAAATGGTAATCTAGAAAACGGGGACACTCTCTTTAGAATTTTAGATTTATGGTCTAGCAACTAAAAAAATGTCGTTGATTGATTTGTTAAGTTTATAGAGAAAATAGCTCACTTCTACCCAGACTTGGGTGTATATAATTTGAAGTGGCACTCTAAATGAATTTGATACAAACACAGTTTATACGTGAAACAATGTTTATTGAATTCGTTGCACATATAGAATTTGCTTTTACAGCAATAAGCATACGTACTACTTGTACGGAATATATATTAGCATTCATTAAAAATACACATTGCAAATACTCACAAACCAGCAGATAGTCAAACCAGCAGTACTGCCACGTAAACTTTGGGCCCCCCAAGCACTAGCGCAGGATAGCACCTGGAGCTGTTTTCCTCGTAGCTCCCTCTCGCATATCTATCCACTTTAACAACCTTTTCTTCAACCCTTCTTTTAATCAAGCTGCTTGGTATTTATACCAAGCGCGTATGCCGAAATTAGCATATCTCAAGCAGCTTCTTTAATTCATTCACTCAAAAGTTCGATTCTTGTGAATCGAATCTTGTGTATACCTTACAAGTTCTTAGATAATTTTGGTGTGATATTAAGGCTGTTATGTACTAAGAAAAAAACTCGTACTTCCCTTTTCCTCTTCTTGCAGACTCTTTTAGTGGGAGGAGTCCAGTTGACAGTTCTAGAATTCCACCTCCCTTAGGATTGATATTTTGAGAGATTGTAATGGCTCTCTCTCTATAGAGGAGGGGGTTAAGCGATGTCCCCAAATTTTTTATTTCAAATATATTTTTGTCAACTATTTACAGGTACATAAATGCTGATAATCCAATAAAATTTGCATTGTCAGATAGCCTGAACTTTTCTGCAAAGCGCTACAGGATTCATTTTATACATTTCTTCCACCGAAGGAATTTATGAGCGTTTAAAACACACTATATCAGATTTTTCTCCGCATAATTTAAAATTTAAAATACTAATTGCATTTTTTTTAAAAACGAAAAATGTACACAAATGTAAAATTTCTTTCTCTATGACAGAGTACAATTTAAAAAAAAAATCTTTGAATCCAAGTCGCAATCCGTGGACAAATTTTCTCCATAGGTTAACACTGAGGTGAGCGAATCTAATGGGGTTAGTACATAGCAGCATTAAGTCAGTGTTGTGACACCAGAGGCTTTTTAAAAAGCCTCAGAGAAAAATCATGGCCAAAATTTACTTGGATAAAATCGTGGCCAAGAAAACAGAGTCCGAGTTGAAAATGATAAGGCCCAAAGCTAACAAAGAACTTAACGAGTTAAATATCAATAAAAAAGAACAAATAAAATTTAAAAGGTACAGTAGATCAGCTTATGGGAACGGTGGACATTAAAATTTACTTTTTTTACTTTTCATCATAGAGATACGAAATTTTGTATATATATGCATTTCACTATAAATAAATAGAATACCTTAAAAGAAATTTCCAATCTCATTATAATTTTAATATTTTTAAAAACATTTTAAATTTATAAACAAAATTTTAAAATGCTACTTGCTGCTTAATTTTTGAGATATTTCCTCGATTTTGCATTTTAATCTCTTTAAACTGTATAAAAAACAAATCTGGGTATCGATTATTTAATCCCTGGAATACTTAATTTTTGAGAGAATTTTATCTGAATTCCATCCTGATTTTCATCAAAATTTTGCCTTTTAAAAAGTTATATATCAAATTTAATTACCTTAATGAAGTCGAATTGTAAAATGCATACCCAGTTTTTTTGTAAACGGCATCAGGAAACTTCCTTATCAATTTCATGAATTTTGAACAAAAATTAAGTAGCATGGAGCATTTAAAAAATCTAAAAACCTCGAAAAATCTGTTTTGAGAAAAACAGCTTTAAAATTCATTACTACACTTACCCATTATAAATTAGTTTGTAGAAGCTTCATAAATGATTTTTTACTTGAAAAAAATTAGATTGGTACTAATAATCTACAGAAATATATATATATATTTTACAATAACACAATCAGTATTACAATGACGAGATTTGCTCAAATAAAGGTCCACCGTTCCCTTAGCATTTCAGCAGTTACAGAAGGACAGTGCGTCAAAGATTTATCAGCGGCGCTCCGAGGCAAGGTCGCCTTAGCGGGAGCTCTCAACACACCTCCGGTAGCTAGATATTTCAACGAGGCTCTCCATGAAAATCTCTCAAGTCTCTGACTATGTCTCACGGCCCTTTGTTTTGTCGGCGTCCACCCCAACTCCTCGAAATGCGTCTGTGTTCCAGAGCGAGGGGGGGTGGGGGACGACGGATTAGCTTGTGACAGTTCTTCTTATCGTCGAATATTTAGGCAAACTTTACTATCAGTATAGTGTCAAACTCCCTAAGATATTGTTCCAAAAAGACAGATTTGCAAGTGGTGTTGCACGATAACGAGGTTTTCGTCTGGTTTTCAACCGTGTTCTTTCAGTAACCGATATGCCAGTGAATTTCAGGCGAGGAATTTTCCCAGGTGTTCCGAAATCGCTGGGAACTCGGAAAGGATATTTCGATAAACACGCAGCTGTGTTCGTGAACCCTGTGGGGTCTTGCGAAAATAACCCCATACTTGTATGACACTACAGTATCATGTTCTCTACGGATATGTGACAGTTCTTCTTATCGTAGAATATTTAGGCAAACTTTACGATCAGTATAGTGTCAAACTCCCTAAGATATTGTTCCAAAAAGACAGATTCGCAAGGGGTGTTGCACGATAACGAGGTTTTCGTCTTGTTTTCAACTGTGTTCTTTCAGTAACCGATATGCCAGTGAATTGTCTTTTAGGCGAGGAATTTTCCGACGTGTTCCGAAATCGCTGGGAACTCGGAAAGGATATTTCGATAAAAACGCAGCTGTGTTCGTGCACCCTGTGGGGTTTTGCGAAAATAATCCCATACTCGTATGACACTACAGTATCATGTTTTCTAAGGATATGTGCAATGGTTAAAATAAGGCTAGGGCAGCATAATGGATTGGCCCTGTTGCTTCTTTGTTCGACTCCCGACAAGCGCCGCTAAATGCATCCGGATACTGGTACTTTATATACGTAGGCCGGAAAATCCAACCATGTGGCATGGGGTTTGGAAGAGGATACGAGTCCACCAGAGGTCGCTCCAGGGGTCGCTCGGCCAAGATTGAGGTTGCTCCAGAGGGTAGTGTTTGTTCACCTATAAGGTGCCCCCATTATAATCAACCCTTAAATCTCGTATTGTTATTGAGCGAATGTCAGAAAGGCGATGTTCTTGCCGCGTTGGAGGATAAAGCTTTGATGGATCAGGACGTTCGAAACACTGACTAAACAACCGTCAATGAACTACAAAATGGATTTTCTTTTTTCGAAGAACGTAGTACAGAATACATTGTGTGGCATCTAATACAACTTCTAAACACCATCAAACGCATGAAATGGACAAAAGTTTGATCTTTGATCATTTACTTCTAAGGGTTTGTTTACATAGTAGAATCACTCAGCGTTAGCCTTAGAGATTCCGTTGACGCTGATTGGTTGAATGGGCCAATGATAGTATGATTGGTTTAAAATTTCTACTCTGATACTGACAAATTCTATGTGAACAGGCCCTAACCCTTGACTTTCGTATTAAGCATTGTTAAAAGTTGCAGAATTTAAATCATCTCTAATCATTAGCGAGATATTTTACATATTTTGATTCAGTTAAATACGTTGAACTAGCTAAACAGATTATTCCGAGTTTCCCTTTCTTCATGATACTCGGAAGATAACTTTGACTGTACTCACTGTTTTTAAAGCTCAGGATGTAACATTAATAATCTTTTGCAACCGCATATACAAATTTCCTTTATGATGAACAATCTATGCATTAGAAGTATTTATTTGCCGGTATGAAATGTTTTGTTTTCAGGAAACATTCTATTGTTCCGAGTCAATACAATTCTAAGAAGTCATTACCATTTTCCCAGTTCATTCGACTGAAAACAATTTGTTTGATATTTCTCCAACTGTTCACGGAGTTAATGGTTTCTATAATTTTCTTTCTCTATGTTTAAACAATCCTCTTTTAAAAGAATCGACATGTTTGATTTCTAATACAAGTTAAGGAGGTAATTAGTTAACTGCCCATTAGAGCGAATTCCAGAGAAAAGTACTACCCTAAATTTACATTAATTATTGAAAATGTATCCCTTTAAAATTCTTAATACCCTTCAAAACATACCTTTATTTTCATTAGTAAAATTTATTCGGGAAAGCTTTATTTTGTTTTTTTCCAATGTTGCGTGTCTTTCGACTTTCGCCCATGAACACCGCGAAAGTTGTTGATTTCTTCTAATGGGCAACCATTTAAGGGGAACAATATTGCCCCCGTTGCCACCTCAAATTAGACTGAGCACTCCTAGGGATGACATCTTATGGGAAGGAGGCTGATAATTTCCATCTCCCACCCCTACAAACCCCACGAAAGAACATTCTGGCCTATAAATTTGACGTGCTCATACCCGGCGTCGGCAAGACAGCATTCATTGGCGCTTGTCGGGATTCGAACCGAACAAACCTTCGTACCAAAAGCCGACTTGCTAAGCGCTTGACTCGGGCCCACACAGTAAAACTTTAGGATTCCTATCTCCTTCTTTTGTTAGGCCTCCCGAAAAAATATCTTATTCTCCCATATATACATTATGCGCATTTAAATAAAACTGAATATATTACTTCTTGCCATATACGTAGAGGCACATATTTTCTCCTGTCGAAAGTAATGTTCAGATGAAACTGTTTCAAACAAATGTTACTGTTAGTCATTAAATCAAGTATTTATTCGTCTTAGAATTATTCTTGTAGTGGTTATTAAGTCAAGACTTCCTGAATTCGGAGAATTTGAAAGGATTTTCAGGGAACAGTAAGCTCCAAAGAATTTTCTCCTGTTTCCTGATGAGGTATGCACTGGCGATAAGTAAGCTGAAGATTGGGTATAGTAAATCCCCTCAATCGATTAAAATGCTCCTCTTTGTCTCGAGCCACTATGGCGTGAAGAAAACTGTAATGACATATTTTAATACAAGTATTGTGTATATATACATTCATGATTTTGAAATATATAATGACTTTTACTTAAGTCATCCAGACTTAGGCCTAAACTTCAGTCGCAATCCTGAGAGTAGACATCTTGACAAAAATATTCAAAACTCTGGAAAACAAATATATTATTTATTCAGATGCTGATTCTCTTTGCAATTCAAATAAGTTAAAAGAAGTAAAAACTTACTTAAATGGTGTGTTTCTACATATCATGACGGGGGTCACCGTCTTTGGATTCTAAGTCACCGAACCCAGTCTTAACCTTTTGCTTACGGGGCCCATTTTTCCGATATATATATATATATATATATATATATATATATATATATATATATATATTCATTCTTGGGCCCGTAGTCTTGGGATACATGCTATCCCGTCCCGTAAGGAAGAGGTTAAACAACTAAATCGACCTTCTCAAGTTTTCTCTCTGATTTACCCTTTTTCACACTTGCGCTCCGTGACATTTAGAATATCAACTGTGTTACAAAAGTTCTAGTCTACGAGGAGATACAATTATTATACAATAGTGGTTCACAACCTGGGGCCCGCGGATGGTTAGTATATATATATATATATATATATATATATATATATATATATATATATATATATATATATATATATATATATATATATATATATATTCATTCTTGGGCCCGTAGTCTTGGCATACATGCTATCCCGTCCCGTAAGGAAGAGGTTAAACAACTAAATCGACCTTCTCAAGTTTTCTCTCTGATTTACCCTTTTTCACACTTGCGCTCCGTGACATTTAGAATGTCAACTGTGTTACAAAAGTTCTAGTCTACGAGGAGATACAATTATTATACAATAGTGGTTCACAACCTGGGGCTCGCGGATGGTTAGTATATATATATATATATATATATATATATATATATATATATATATATATTCATTCTTGGGCCCGTAGTCTTGGCATACATGCTATCCCGTCCCGTAAGGAAGAGGTTAAACAACTAAATCGACCTTCTCAAGTTTTCTCTCTGATTTACCCTTTTTCACACTTGCGCTCCGTGACATTTAGAATGTCAACTGTGTTACAAAAGTTCTAGTCTACGAGGAGATACAATTATTATACAATAGTGGTTCACAACCTGGGGCCCGCGGATGGTTAGTATATATATATATATATATATATATATATATATATATATATATACAGGTAGCCCTCCTACAGAACGGCATCTTACAACACGGTTTCGCTCTAACACGATAGCATGAATTGCGGGAACCCTCTTATAACACTACAACCTGTAAAACGGTTTCGCTCTAACACGATAAAAAATTTGAAAACCTTTGTACAACACTGTACTTCTATAGCACTAGATAACATGATTTTTGCTTAACACATTTAAAAATTAAAATACCTTAAAATAATGACAGGGAAGAATAATTATCGATAGTTGATTTACATGAAAATGTGTAAAAAAATTATAATTTATCCATTTATAACTCTATAAAATTACAAGAAGGCCTAAGCTTAGTCGAAAATCTTGAATGCAAACCCTTCCGCTGAAAAAAGCCAAAAATTCAAAAGGGAGCTGCAAAATTGTCTATCTTCATACCGTGAATCTACAATGACCTTGTAAGAATCAGCCAATAAACCAAAAATTACAGATTTTTTAAAGAGGATAGAAGGTGCAAAAAATCTAAATGGCGAAAAAGGTTCTGAAAGGGAAAGTGATATCGTTCTACCGAAAAGACGTTCTCGTTTGATTTTAGGGAGCAGTGATGTGGAAGAAATTTATTAAATTAAAGTCGCATTAAATGAAAATAATATTTTTTGCTTCTTTTCGTTTTGTGTTATACATACATTTATATTTTTAATAAAAATTAAGTTGTTTTCATGGAATTTAAAAAAAAATGTTTGTTTTTAATCAGTTTTCAGAACGTAACCCCCTGTTTTGAACTGTCTCTGGGTCTCATATAATGCAGTTTCACACAACACGGCATTTTCTAGGAACCTATCAACCGTGTTATAGGAGGGTTACCTGTATATATATATATATATATATATATATATATATATATATATATATATATATATATATATATATATATATATATATATATATATATATATATGTAATATAACCATTACATCTGGTTCTTAAAATGCAACCTGAAAAGGAAAACTAGCTCGTATTTACATGGCTGGAGCTAGACTCAGCCTGAAAGGAATTAAATCAAATTTGGAAGCGGTCGTGTCGAATAGTTTTATTAGAGCGATAGTAACATCCGTCCATCTCAGAAGACAGCTCGGAGCGAAGTGTAATATCACCTTTCAACCTTACGCGCTAGTGCGAGGCAATAACAGGTACATGTGCCTGTTATTTTGAAGTGTCAGCGGAATTTGGGGCTGGCGATGCGAACCAACGCCTTTCTCGAGACGTATACACGTGTAGAAATGCAACGTTTGCTGTTTTATGGGAAGTTCTGTTGCTATGGGTTTTTAAAGTGCTAAAGTAATGTTACTGGGGATTGGACTCAAGAAAGGGAATTTAAATGATAGAATGGAGAGCCTAATATTTAATTTATTACACTTACACACACACACACACACACACACACACACACATATATATATATATATATACTAGCTGAAAACCCGCGCTTCTCTACAGAGTACATTGAAATTAAATACAACAGTCAATGTATGCAATTAATTCCAAAAAAAATAAATATATATATATATTTATAATAAATACGACGATCAATGTATACAATTGATGTAAAAAAAAACATTTATAAAAAAATCGTAAGGGATATTTTTATAGACAAAATAAAGTCCAATCGTCTGCTGCATTAGGAAGAAAAAAATATTTTTTTGTCTATTTTTTTTTTGCACGTGACGATAAATTTATTTAAAATACCAGAAAAAGAAATCACGTGATCGGCATTTAATAAATTAAATTCTAAAAATTAATCTTTAAAAATTCACCAAAAATCAGGAAATGGAGGTAAAAATTCGAAAAATATTTCATTTTGAAGGAATTTTTATGATCTTTGTCGTGATATAAATTTTATAACCCTCAATGTATTATTTTAAATGCAAACGTAAAAAAAGTTTAAAAACAGCTTAAAAATTTAATTTTAAAAAATCTAAGAAGAGTTTTTGAAAAATCTTTCTTAGTGCACCCCTACACTATTAGAAGAATCGCCATGCAAAATTTCAGCCCTTTAGGTCCAGCGGTTTGGGTTGTGCGTTGTATGTCAGTCAGTCAGTCAGTCAGTGAATGAATGAGTCAGTTACGGAACTGTTTTATATATATAGATTGTTATCAGGGCAAGTCACCCTACGTATGTTTTATCTTACTGATGGCTTGGAAAGGAAGCTGTTTTGGGTAAATCGCTGCCAGTCATCTTACTAAGTAAAGCCTCAAAAGAAGTGAGATAAAGTTAAAATCCCAAGCACCTAAAGCTGATATTATAAGAACTTTAACCATTTCCAAGAGATGACTGACATCCTTAGAATGTGTAGCTCTTTTCTCTCACTGCATTATAACTTCGAAGGAGTACTTTTAACTTTTACGTTTAGCAGATCCGTACTCTGAAATGGCTTGTACAATAACCCTAGCCCTAGAAAGTATCTTGATCGTGGAGTAATTAAAGCTTACTTCAGACAGCAGTGGGCGCGGAGGGACAGTTGGCAAGAGCAACGGGCCAGTGATCTGAACGAATCCCCGATTCGATGCTCGTCTCTGCAAATCCACCGCCGTGTTCACTAATGGTGGCCGAGGCACGTAAAATAGGACGCGGCTGCAATGTCCTCCAAGTTCTCAAATTTACCTCTGGAGGTACGGGGTTCAAGTGTTCCGCTCTCGTCACTTTATTCGGTTGAAAATTGCGGTACCGGTCATTTAGCCAAGTCGGACCCCGACCCTTGTGGTGCTAATTCAAAACAGGAGCCGCACCTTCATCGTCCATAGCCTTCGGGACTTGATCTGATGTTGCTGTCGTTCAAGTGGCATAAGCAACATCAACTTCAGACAGCAGTTTCACTGCCCAGAGTCAACAACAAAAAAAAATGACTGAAATAATCTGTACATTAATGGCACTGTTTCTTTACTTACAATCGTTTGTTTATTCATTATTGGCTTCACAACGAGTTAAAAAAAGGAAATATCAAAGTATATAATATTTACGTAATAAGTATTAATTTTTAAGAATTAATCAAAGGCTATGGAGGAAATTTTTCCGTTCACAAACGAACGCATTCTAATAATAAAAACCTTACTACGCAGTACAACTTTATGGGATCTTGCCTTATGGGATGCACATACATCGCTATTAATTTTTTGTTTATAATAATTATATTTTGCCTAGTTAGAGTGGACCGTAGCGTTCTAAACCGACCAACCTATAAACCATCGCTATTTTTTAAAAAAATCCTCGAGTTTGATGACATAAAAGTGGACAATGATGTATCAAACTTTAGTTGACAGCTTATGTTTTATATTATTTTAACCCTCATAAATTGAATACCTAATGTCAATTTTTTAAGCTTTTTTTGGGATCCTTTTGAAACTTCTTTTCAGAAGAAAAACACTCGAGTACTTTGAGAAGAGTTTACCATGTTATACGTCATTCATAGCTGGAGTCTGAAGTGAGGCTTTCACGAGTGGAGACGTTCTGTTGCTAGGTTCGTAGCCCTCACGAGAGCTTAAAAGTACAGGAAAAAAAATAAAGAAAATCCTCTTTAGAAGTATTCCCTACTTTCGGGTAGGATTTTTTCGATGGAGTCATTTCTAATCATTAATGTTTTCCTTACATTTTTGTATCAATGCCCCTAGTTTAGTACTTGCAAAGATCTGGTGCTTTTCATTGACACTGTTTCCCCAGAAACAGACCGTGACTGCGTTCATGAACGTCTGGCAAAAATTTCCTTTTAAATCTAATGCAAAAAAAACGAATTGTTTAGAAGAATAATGAATATTTTTATGGGTGACTCGGGTCCAAAATCAGCCTAAGGGCCTGTTTACATAGAGTCCGTTGCGTAGCGTTAAGGAAAAGATGACGTTGAGACGAAAATAAACCAATCATAGGCGTTAAAAATTTCATTGCTAATCGTTTGGAGTCCTATGGTTGGTTTATTTTCGTCTCAACGTCATCTTTTCCTTAACGCAACGTAACGCACTCCTATGTGAACAGGACCTAAGGCTCGGTGCACACGAGCGATCCGGTATCGTTACGGCACCGCAGTTGCGATCAGGAAGTACATAGAGTTCAACTAAACGGACGACGCCTACGTACGTGTGAGTCGGTTAGTTGAACTCTGTGTACTGCCTGGTCGCAATTGCGGTGCCGCAACGACACCAGATCGCTCGTGTGCACCGAGCCTTATTGTAAATTAAATGGACACCTAATCAGAAACTTTTCTTCAAATCCAGAATTTAAAACTTAAAATAATGCCACAAAATAAAACTCAACTTTCCCTATCGTGTCAATAATTATAATTTTATAACAACAGTAATAACCCCATTCAGACTTACCTAGAATGGATTACCTCACAAATGTTTCAGCATGTGAATGAGCGATGAGAAGTTTCATTTTATCGATTTGCGAGAGAAATCTTTCTATGAAACAATTAAAGAAACTATATCCGATTTGCATTTGACGTTATCAACTGAATACAAACTCGTTGTTATCATTTATTTCCATGTTTTTATTAACTTGCTTTCTTTGCGTGTTTGTCCAGTACAAATCTTGCAATCGATTTTTAACTAAATTCCCGACTGGCTAGATATTTGAAAATTTTAGAATAGCTCAGAACACGATGCCAATGCATTTTTTTAAATACTTTTAGCCATATTTAAGCAGAATTAAATTAATTTTCAGTTATTTTCAGTTAATTTTGTTTTGTAGACTGGTGCAGCCATCTATCGACCGGAACGGGAACGAAAAGTTAAACGCAAGTTAACTTCCAATTAACTTCATTTTCTTTCAAGTTGATGGGATAATTCATAAAAAATTTTTTTAAAAAGTATTTATTTATACATAGAATAGTAAAGTTTATATGATTGAAAAGAAAATTTTAAAAACATGGTATATAAAAAGTGCTTTTTATCTTTTAATTATTTTTATTACTAGGTATCATTAAAGAAAGTCATGAAATTTGTCATTGAATGGTACAAGAATGGATACTGAACAAGAGCCCTTTTTTTCCTATTCCGAAGAAGATATGTCTTCGAGAGAGTCGTAAAATAGAAATGCAGGAAAGGAAGTTCGAGTGGAGTAAAACTGTATTGAAGACATGTACAGTCGAATCCGGTTTATTGGACCACCGGTTAATCCGACCAGGTTTATTCGGACCGAATCCTAAAGAACCGAAACAAATCCTATTGCATAAGCCTAATAAAGCATGTTCGTGTAATCGGACCAACCGGTTATTAGGACCAAAATGATATGCGTCCTGATATCGTCCGATTAACCAGAATCGACTATATATATATATATATATATATATATATATATATATATATATATATATATATATATATATATATATATATATATATATATATATATATATATATATTGTCGTGGATTACGACATATAAAAAAAATAGAAAAGGTGCAGATAAACCAATTAAGGCGAACAAACGGGACAGAAAATGAAACAGTGAAATGATGCCAAACGATACAAGAAGAATGTCGTGGGGATATGGTATGTTAGAAGTTCGAAAAGTACAGACAGGCCAATTAAATCGAACAAACGGGGGTAAAATGAAAAAATTGAAATGGCGCCTGCCTATACAAAATACCGGATGAAGAAGAAGGAATTGAAAAGCAACAGTTAAGAGACGAAACATCGAGGGGGCTACATGGAGGGGACATTGAGATGACAAGGGAATTGTTGGCAAAGAGAAGAGGACCCCACACATAGGAGATGTTCTGGGAAAACATGATCCCTAGAAAGGCAGGGGTGAGTCGAAGGCGGAATTGCTTTAATATGAACCGCCCCTCACTATGACTGGTTTAAAGAAATAATTAGGTGGTAAAAATTAGCGAATCGAAGTGGAAATGAGAGAAAAGGTTGAACATGAGTGACGAATGAAAATGAAAAAGGCGGGGCGTTGAGAAGATATAAAATAGAGAGAGAGAGAGAATATTAAAAAGATATGATTGATTTTGGCGCTCAGACTCAACACACGGATATAGAGTAGTAACCTCGTAAGCGAGAAGTTTAAAAAAGAGTATATGGGAGATTACGCCCAGACTTAGCGCATCGCTATAAGCCTGCAAGCTAACGATGAGAGGAGAATAGATGAATAGTGGAGCCGAGAGAGATTGCCTGACCCCTGCAAGCTAGCGATGAGAGGAGAATATTTGAGCTGCGGAACCAAGATAGATTGCCTGACCCCTACAAGCTAAAGATGGAGAACCGATCCTGCCGTTAAATCCCGCCTCTTCCCGCTCCATACAGCGATTTTGATGACTGCATTCTCCAGTGAAAAGTGAATCCCGATGAAAGATACCACAATCGATGCAAGTGAATACGCCGGCGAATATTTCCCTTCTGCAGTCTGCAAAAATGGAGGTAACCTTTCATTACCTATTGCCAAAAGTCAAT
This sequence comes from Dolomedes plantarius, assembly GCA_907164885.2. Taxonomy (NCBI): domain Eukaryota; kingdom Metazoa; phylum Arthropoda; class Arachnida; order Araneae; family Dolomedidae; genus Dolomedes; species Dolomedes plantarius. The sequence goes on from OU015493.1 coordinate 207,637,102, forward strand.
AAATCCCCGAATCACATAATATAGGCTAAAGTTAAGAAATAATATATATTGCGTCCTGAGAATGAAATCAATTATCAATAATAAGTGAAATAGTATAATTAAATAATCCCTTGATATAATGAGAGTTTCTTTAGGTTTCTAATTATCAATAATATAATTGAAGGTGCATTCATATATGTGTTATGTTAATAAATCAATGTATTGTTTAGAATTCAGAGTAATTGTATCATTGCCTACTACTATACTAAATCACGACCACCCAATTATCTCTACCACACACACACATATATATATATATATATATATATATATATATACCTCATCTTCTTACAGTAATCGATTTTAAGTTCGATACTAACTAAGAGAAGAAACAACTTTTCCCCTTTGTTAACCCTTTGAGGGGCGCCGTTTGCACAGTGCAAAAGCCTAAATCTAGTCTCTTTTTCACTTGCATTCAATGTATTCCAATTAAATGAGCAGAAAAATGGCTAGTACTGCCATCTGTTATCAGTTTAATGAACTAAAAACATTTTACAACCTTTAATTGAAAAATTTTCAAGATTCCTTAGGTTAAAAAATTCTGCACCGTGCAAACGGTGAGGTTGTTGCCCTTGAAAGGGGCAAAAAGTCCACACAATCAAGACATTTATGAATGAAACTGTACGCTAACATTGACCATCGCTGCTCATATAGAATAGTTCTGGAATGAACTCTGACTGGAATTTCAGTTCTTGTGCTGCCTCCAGATAGGGAGCGTTGTTTGTATATCAATACGTACATGTATCACTATACTCCCATGATGAAGAAGCCGACAAAATTGGGTTGTACACAGCAAATGCCCTCCGTGCCTCCACATTTGGGGGGGGGGGGGACACTTGAACATCAACCAACCTTGCGGGTATATTTATTCACTAATTCTTTTAAATCCCTGATATTAAGAAACTTTTTTCTCTTTTTGAAAAAAAAAATGAATGATTACAACGTCGAAACAAACCGCGTGGACAGCTAATTAAATCGAGTAATTTATTCGAAATGAAAGCTTGGTATCTAAAGTTCCACTCAAAGTACATATTTTTTTTTTAAAGCGTCATTGAATTTAATTACCAGATAAGCGCAGCGATTAAAGAGGTGAATTTTAAAAAGAGCTGCCTAATTTCAGAGCAAGGCAGAAAATTCGAACTCTTTCCATTTCCCGTTGATTAAATATCTAATGAGGTGGAAGTTTTGGAGCCTCAATTAAAATATGATCCACAGAATTAAAGCGTACTTCCATAGACGCGTCCCCAAAGAATTAATATTGATCTCTAGACAAGCTCTACGGAAATCCTTTCATTAACAATACTTAATGAACGACTAACAAGTTTTATATTAATGATAATTTTTTTAGTGTTGCTTAAGTTATCACATGCTCTTTTGAGGCTAAGTGACTTAATAAGAAAAACAAGATAAACGTGGACTCGCCATTCTGTTAATAGGGCCCTTTACACGTACGTTCTTTCACGAGTGCTTGAGCGCTGGAAAACTTGCAGACGCAATCACGCGTGCTTGCGTTTTCTCCTCTTGTGGCGAGTTTTTCGGACGCTCGTTCTTTCGCGCGCGAATACTCGTGTCATTTTAAAGGAAAAAAGGTAAGAACGTCCGTGTAAAAGGATTCGGAGACAGCGTGAAAATGGCGCGTTGGAAATGTTGAAAAGTAATCACACATTTTGAAAATTAACCTTCTCATGCAACCCTTAAGTCGCCAAGACACGCGCCAAACCGGAGTAAACCAGAAGCTATCCCATGATTCCTTTCTTACTTCTGTTTATGTAATTTTCCGTTTCTGTATCGTAGCACTGTAACGTTCTTTTTGTTTCGTAGTAGATTGAATAAATACATGTTTAATGTTCTTGTACCTGCAATTATTTAGTACCAAGACAGCTGCACCGCCGAGACGGAGGTAAGCAATATATTTTTGCTATCTTCACATCATGAAAAACACACAGTTTTACTGGAGCGTTCAGTTAATCCGTCTGTGTTTTAGTAATTTTGTATTATAGAAATGGACTTTTAAGACGTAGAACCATTTCTTAAGCCAATCGAGATTTCGTAGTAAAAAATAAATACAAAGTCTACGAGGCTCTTTCCGGAAGAAACTGAAGAAAATCAGTGACAGTTAGCATGGTGAAAGAGGAGCAGATAAAGTCTACACATCTTCCCTATGGTACTACAATAAGTTGCTGTTTACAAAAGACTAGGAACTACCTACTAGTAGTTTTACTAATGATGGTGAACCAGAAGCTTAAACGCTGACGAAACTGACCAAACTGCTATATTGACAAATGAACAAGGCGTGACGGAGGGTGGTGAAACTGGGCAGCGACCAAAAGTCGTAAGTTGAATTATTTTGCATTTATTTACAACTGCATATTGCAGTTACATGTGAAAGCTAATAACAGAGTAACTAAATACACTAATTCTTAATCTAAGCTCTCCCCATCGCAACCATACGATCTTGCCACTCAACCTTTCCGTTGGTATTGTACTATTTTTTATAAATTTCTGTGTTGTGTTTAGCTTGTAAACTTGTATGTTCCAATACATGTATGTTCCAAACACGCGTGCGAAAGAACGAGCGTTTGACAACCTCGCAACATGAGGAGAAAACGTAAGCACGCGTGGATTGCGTCTACAAGTTTTCCCGTGCGTAATCCTATACGCTCCAAAACACCTTTCCCTTCCTCTCCGACACCTTTACACGTGCACTCTATCACGCGGGATTGTGGTTTCACGCGGGAAAGAGCGTACGTGTAAAGGGCGCTATTCCAAAACGCTAAGTACTGTGCATGTGTCGAATGTGCTTGCGATAGTTCAGATTCAATCTCCTTTTCAGAAACACATCATGATCCCATCGAGTATGGAACTAGACGGTTTTTTATTTGCTTCTCTTCGAAATCTACACAAGCTTAAAATACGCTTTCCTGCTGGCTGTATAACGATAATTACAGCCGTTACTGGAAAAAGAGGGATAAGTCAGCTTAGGAAATTTTTTTCTTTCTGGCGTAATTATGAGCTGAATGACGAGGAAAAATTTATAAGAAAGATGAACCAATAATATATGAAAATGTCGGATATTTTGCTTCGAAGGTCGTTATTTATAAGTAGACTGGATGCGAGTTTCTTAGAAATTGTTTAACAAATTCTTCGTACGGGGGTATTTTTATCCGATGGCATAGGAAAAATATAAATTTATAATATCATTACGAAATATGATAAAAATATATCAAAGATAAACTGAGTTATAAGAGTATATTTGTACATGATTATTAAAGGGCAAAATTTGCGTTCTTTGTTAATCAGACGGCGGACTAAACAATCTTCATGATTTTTTTTTATTCTAAAAAAACTAACTGAATTTCAGTTTATCTCAGCTTATCTTCAGCTTATTTAATTTTTAATGTGCATCCATATATATCTAAGGTAAGTAATATTCACTTGTTATACAGTATTTAAAAATTAATATTTTATGATTTATGGCAATAATAACTTAAAATGCTGTTTACTCAGAAGTAAAATTTTCATATATTACAAAAGTTTAAAATGCTCCAGGCGTATTGAAAATAGATCATTGTCTTTGAAATTCCAGAATTATTTCCGTTAGAGTATATAAAATAAATGTTAGTTGAAACAGATATGTTTTGAAGCATATAATATGTTAGTTATGCACTTTAATTAACCACTATTGCTGTTTATTCTGCGAAATATGGGTATTATCACAATTATTATTTTTTTTCTCTTTATATTTTCTATGAATGCTTACGACAACAACCAAGTTTTGTTCTAAGGTCAAAAAGGTATACTTAAAAAAATTTCTATCATATTTTATGCAAAATTGATACGCCTGGAGCATTTTTAATTAAACTAATTTTGAAACAATTAATAATTAATAACTCCAAAACTAATTCATATTTTACCTTGAAATTTTAGAAACATTTATATAACTGTACTGCTAATAACATAATCAATTTTCAAGGAAATTCATTTAAAAGAAAAAAAGTTAGTTATGAAAGTCCACTGTCGCCTTAAAGTCCTAGTAAACAGTGTTTTAAGGATACCGTAAGATGGGGTTAATTTGTAACGGATTTTAAGTTCTCTCCTGTCCCAGCCTATCAGTTTTAAAAGCACCCCAAAGCGAATAATTGCAAAACATAGGTACATCATTTCCTTAAGTAGTAATGAATTGCGCTAACCCTGATCTTTAATTACCATTGAGATATTAAACTTAAAACATGTCCCAAAGTTGCCCCACCGAGTGGGGGCTACTTTATGACGTCTATGCTTTCGCCTAAAAGTGCAAGAGGAAAACTTATTTGACACAGGGTTAGACGGTAAAAGGCTTATCAAAAGCTTGATACACAATTATATATACAGAGGCTGTTTACACATTTTTTAGACGATGTATATTGTATCCACAAAACTAAATTACATAAAATTCTTGTGTTTTAAATGTTCTATTTGACATCCCTTATTCTGAACTATCTTTCGACACCGCAATTTCCAGGATAATAATGACTTTTGAAGTGTCAGAAGAGGTATTCTATCCCATTCCTCCTGAACAGCTTTGCAGAGTCCTGTAAGGGTTTTGGGACGACGTTTGGATAATGCAGATTTTAAAAGTCCGAAAGCACAAAAATCCATAGGTGATACATCGGGAGATTTAGTAGGGATATCAGTGAAGAGTATGGCCTTGATACCAGTTTTTCGATACATTTCTTTATGAAATTTACAGTGGATTTTGATGTGTGACTGCTAGCTTTGTCCTGATGGAATCTCACAGATTGATGGCACTGTGGGTAAAGCGATGGTATTTCATTCAGAAAAATTGGCGATAAAATATGTTCCTGATAGTATTTGGAGTTAATCTTGATATTTTTTCCCACTCTCTTTATTTTTAACTTGCCATTATAAGAAAAACCAGCAACAATCATGAATCCTTTAGAAAAACTTTCTTTCGATTCTTTGAACCATGTACTTAAATTTTTTTCTCCACTTTTATGATAATAAATGGCTATTTTGTTGTTGCAATCATTTAAATACACCCATGATTCATCTATTGTGACAATTGTTTTCCATTTTTCTTTGGATAAGTGTTTCTCATATAGAATTCTGCAGCGTGTCCTGCGTTCAGCGATATCATTTGGAAGAAGACGATGAACATTGCGTTTTTTCGCTTTCTTAAGATTTAAATCAACGTTTATCATTTTGTTTACAGTGGACACCGAGCATTTTAATGATTTTGCAACTGTCCTTTGACTAGGGGGATTTTCTTTTAACATTAAACAACGTACCTTTGCAATAGTCGAAGATGTCCGTTTTTTCCTTGGATACTTGTTTGGAATTTTTGTCCCACTTGAGGCTCCAATTTGACGTTTTTTTCCTTTCTTGTTCACGATATTACCTGTCGACGCTTTAGATATCACAAAACCGTGACTCTCACGTCGTTTTTGGATAACGGAGTATGCATATTTCTCTTCGGAAAGACCATAAATGTAGCCTTCAAACCACTGCTTTGTTAAAAACGCCATTTTGAATAAAAACAAAACTTTTAAGCCGCAGACGATAATTTAGACTTTTAAAAACATAGTACAATTGCAATTATTTCTTTTGTAGCAAACGATTTTTTATTACCGCTTACCAAAATCGTCTAATACCTATTGCAAGTATTGGATAGCTTAGGCTATCCAATACTTGCAATAGGTATATCTTTGCCTAATGCAAAGATATGATAATATTGTCAAAGATATTATAATATTATCTATATCTTTGACATAAAAGAGAGCTCGGGTGCCCAGGCCAGCCATCAGTTCTTTGAGAAGATGAGAAACTTTTTTGGCACATTATGCTCCTTCGGGTAGTTTTTTTTCCAGACAGTCAATACTTCTTTCTCTCCAGTGGTATTTTAGAGGACCGAAAAATGCAACATCGAGCGGCTGGAAGAGGTGGGATGACTTTGTGGGTTATTTTGTGACAGTGTCAATGTGTCAAAAAGTAACCCCGTCCCCTTCCGATATTTAGGTTTTGTTCTCATATCTCTCGGAAATATGACTACACGAAAGTTATATTGCTCCACAATCTAACCAACATATTGACAATAAAAATTAATTACCTGTGGTAGTTGGTTGTATAAGGTGTTAGCCTTCAGCACACAAAGTTTCGGAAGTTAGAGTCAAAAGCTTGGCAACAGGTTTGAACAATACACTGGTCAGCGAAGCCAAATGGCGTGCAAACGCTTCGGACACTGGCCATTAGGTGTCTTTGTATGTTGGACAAGCTGTCGGCGCTGTTGTTTGCCTATCCAGTATCACGAACGCGGCGCAAGATCCGAAATACGAAAAAATTACTAAGTGTCACAAATTTATCCCTACAGTCACAAAGTAACCGTCTTACAGTATGCTAAGTAACCACAGTTTCTAGGGGTTTTTTTTATGAAATTGTTTAGGTTAGCTTTTAAACTAAAAATTGACGTTACACTATCAATTGTTAAGTGTTTATCCTTATGATTTTTTAATCATGAACTGCTTTATGAATTTAAAGTGTCTCAGATGAAAATTTAGAGGATATCTACTATTTCGGCTAAAGAGAAAGATTTTTGAGATAATGTACTGAAAATGGGGACAATTACCGATAATTATCTCAATCGGGAATTTCATAGAACTCGGGAAAACTGTAAGAGATTTTGGGACCTACACAGAAGTACGTTTTAGTTGAGAGGTATCAAAGTGATTCTCAAATAGTCTAGTTTATGAGGCGTAATAAGCAGTGGCGTTGTGTCGAAAACATTAAGAGAGGGTATCATCTCGAATGGCAATATAAAGGAAAAGACGCTAAAAATAACGCTTCCTCTCATTTCTAGATAGTTTAGTTTACAAGATAGCTGCTTACGGTCTGGATATCCGAATCCTGCTCATGGCAGACGGTGGTTATGACAGCGATCTTTTGAAAGAGCAGTAATGGAGCATCTGCACAGTAACATTATGTCATTTTTCTTAAAATGAAAGGGGGAATACGAGAACAAAAGTCCCTGATTATAGCCAGGGTAGTTCGTGTGATGGAATGCCGATCTAGTGGTATGGAGATGTGGGGTATTGAATAAAAATTAACCCCCCTGGTATAAACAAATCGCCGTTTGAGGAAGAAGAAGCGCCTTATATCACCCTACAGTGGAGGGCCCAGCCCATGTACAGTAGTTACTACTACTTTTCCTGAAGAAGCTGCTTATGCAAATGAACGGCGCTTTTCTACTAGACGGGAATCCCCGTGGTTAGCGTACACGCTTGACAGTAAAAGTCATTTTTCTTAAAATGAAAGGGGGAATACAAGAACAAAAGTCCCTGATTATAGCCAGGGTAGTTGGTGTGATGGAATGCCGATCTAGTGGTATGGAGATGTGAGGAATTGAATAAAAATTAACCCCCCCCTGGTATAAACAAATCGCCGTTTAAGGAAGAAGAAGCGCCTTATGTCACCCTACAGTGGATGGCCCAGCCCATGTACTGTAGTTACCACTACTTTTCCTGAAGAAGCTGCTTATGCAAATGAGCGGCGCTTTTCTACTAGACGGGAATCCCCGTGTTTAGCGTACACGCTTGACAGTAAAAGGAAAAACACTACGAGGCGAGGTCGGACGGAGGCGAGAGCGAACGAAAAGCAATTGGGGTGAAGATCGCTTTGCCGTACAGCAGCCGGACATTATCAAGTTAACCGAAGTCGTTTTTTGAAGTTAGCTATCGTTCCAGCGACCCGGCGAAAAAGTGAAGACAGAAAGGTTAGTGTGGCGCATGTACAAGTAAGTAGCGGCTGAATTCTGGTAGGGTTTCCGTAATATAACTACCGGGATTCACAGACGCGATGAATAATTCCCCGTTGATAGCTAGCAATTGAGTGCGGTATTTATGTAGTCTGATTGTGTTATAATAAATAGTTTAGTGTAGAAAACCTCGTCGGATCTAGTTAATTGTGAGTTCATTGATTAGTATATACATTACCCTAAGGGTAAAGGAAACCTAAGGGTGAACCCTAAAGGATGAAGGTCACAGAGATTAAGGCGACAATGGACCATGAAAAACTTTTTTTTTAAATTTATTAACCAATTGCTATGAAATTTTGTATACTTATACAGTGTTGTTTTAGAGATGGAAATTCTAAATAAATAAAAAAAATGAGAATGTAATTAATTAAGATATTAATTAAAATCAGTTTATTAATTACTCTATTTAAAAATGCTCCATGCGCATTAATTTTTGTCTCAGATATCTAATTTTCTCTCTTAAGCTAGCTATATATAGTTATAATAAAAGTTAGTAGCAATAGTTGATTTACAGTCATATTTATAGAAATTAGAAAAGAAATCGATAAAAATAGGTCATTTTATGAAAAATTTTATCAAAAAAATATTTTTTATTGTAAAAATTTTAAGTTGTTTTAAAATAATATAATGAATTGATTACTAAGTTTTATTCTAACATATATAAATAATCATTTTATGAAATTCTATGAAAATTCAAAAAAAAAATTATGACGCGTGGAACATTTTGAACTTACCGAAACGACACGAAAACTTGTTTTGAGAAAATTGCATTTAAAGTTTTAATTTGACTAACATTTCCATTGTTTACGTTTGAAAAAAATAATTATAACTCGGTTAATAATGATCGGATCAACATGATTTTATTAATTTAAAGCTGATGAATTGCAGAATCATTTTCTGAAAGAAAAAAAAATCGTTTTGGGGACATATTTTTGTCAATCTGAAGGTCCATTGTCGCCTTAAGATTGGAATCCCAGTCCTGGCAGACGGCCATTTTAAGATTATAACAAAATCTAAAGAAACATCCTTTAGATCTTTGCACAACTCTGAACGTTTATTAGCAATATATTTAACATACATTTTTCTAAAGATTGAACAACGAGGTCAGGTAGTAGCTATAAAAAGTTTTAAAAAGCAGCGGATGCACTCATAGCTGCATGAACTGATAGAAAAGAGAATTTTTGGCAGAAAAGTACTTAGGCTCAACGTGATTGAGACGCAGAGTTTACAGTTCACAAGAGTACAGTCTCTATAAATATCGCAAGCCGTTTCTTTGCAGGCTGATCTTATTTATAAATGATGCAAATAAAATTTAAAAAACCCTTAAGTAATTTTTGAATAATAAAAGAGGAGGGAAAAGTGAGGTTAATAATGGTTCTGGCTATTAATGATCGGTAATTAAAGTGTAAATTATTTCCGTCTTATAATAAATTCCTTGTCTCTTTAAATAGCAATTTAAAACTTATTTTTCAATAGCTATAAGCGGATACATTCACCAGATAATTTTCAGCAATAACTAATAGATCTTATATTCTTGAAGAGGAAAAAAATAGGCAAATTTTTATTCTCTTATTTTATTTTTCATGTAGTACTCGTATTTACACACATTAACGTGAGATCGTGGAATTTAAATATTAATATAAAATGTACACTCATATTAGGGTCCGTTAATATATGTGAAATTGACATAAAGCTTGCTGAAGTGCCAGCAAAGAGATGAAATAGTATTTTACAACAAGCGTTTTAACACTTGTTGGCGCACACAGCTGGCGCGCCAATTTTTTTAACACTAGCAGGCGCGTTTTGCATAAAGTGGAACATCTCTTTCAACTTTGATTACTCCTTTTGTAATAATTTTTTTTTTCAAATTGAAAATAAAAATTCTGCTTTTTATAACAAGATGTAAAATGTTGATAATATTGAGATACATATATTTATAATTAAAGGCCAAAGAATGCAAATACAATCGCCTTATTTCAAAAGTCCGGCTTATTGGATCTAAGGGCAACTTGCGAATTGATTACTATTATGTCTAAAAACCTAAAAAAAAAAATGAAAGAGTCCATCTTTGTAATATGCGGGAAGCCGTGTAATAGCTGCCCATTGCTTCGACTACATTAACTCTTGCTTTTGTCGTATTGTAATCCAGTATAATCGCTGGTTTACCACGGTTAAATCCCGACTAACAATGAAGGGAAAGGAATACAAGGGTCAGAAAAGCAGATCTGTATTAGAAAGGGTATAGCTTGTAAGGTATACACAAGATTCGATTCGCAAGAATCGAACTTTTGAGTGAAGGAATTAAAGAAGCTGCTTCAGATATGCTAATTTTTGTGGCATACGCGCTTAGTATAAATACCATGCAGCGTCATTAATGAAAAAGGGGAGGTGTTGTTAAGGTTGAAAAGGTGTTATCCTGCGCTAGTGCTTAGCGGGACAGAAGTTTACATGGCAGTACTGCTGGTTTGACTTACTGTTCGTGAGTATAAAAATATATTGTTCTTGAAAGCTGTGTTTATACATTCCGTACAAGTAGTACGCATGCTTATTGCTGTAAAAGCCAATTATATGTGCAACGAATTCAATAAACATTGTTTCATGTATAAACTGTGTTTGCTTCAAATTCAAATAGAGTGCCACTTCAAATTATATACACCCAAGTCTGGGAAGAAGTGAGCATAGAAACTCTATACTGGCGCCTGAAATTATATATACCCTGGTAGTTAGCGTTACATTTGTAACGAACAACATAATTGAAATTAAAAACTGTGTACTGTGAACTTATATTTATAAAATTGTTGCAAGTACTTATATACTATTTAAAAAATGAGTGTTGTAGAACAAAATCCTGCTGGAAATTTTCCTCGGGTAATTATGGTTCAGCAAATTGCGCCATTCGAAGCCACCTTCAATGGCGGCCCCTCAAGCCAATTCCTAAAGAAAATTGAGCATTACTTTCAGCAACAATGCACCCCAGAGGGGGATAAACTTAAAATTGCTCTAGCCGCTTTAAGAGGTAGTGCATATCAGTGGTACACGTGTATGAAAAGCAGTAATCTGATTTTTGACTATTCGTCATTCAAGCAACAGTTTCTTAGCGTTTTTCCAAAGACCCATAATCAAAGTGAAATTGAAGCGGAAATTTATTCGCTAAGGCAACGTGAAGGTCAGTCTGCGTTGGATTTTGCTACGGAAAAGATTTCCAAGTGTGAGGAATATTTAGAAGGGGTAACGGAAGCGGTAATCTTAAAAATAGTTATCCAACGTTTGAAGCCAAGTGTTCAAGATTTTTTAGATAATCAAACAATTACAAGCAAGGTTACCCTCCTTCAAGCTTTAGCTAAATATGACAATAGGCATTTCTTCGCTACCCCTCACCGTCATTCAGGTACGAGAAGTTTTATACACCCGCGCCAAAATTTTTCGCGAGTTTCAAACCAGCAGCGTAAGCAGTACCGCAGGCAAAATAATAGAAGCGCACGGCGTTATAATGAAATTAGTGCACTTAAAGTAAATTATATGGAAGCACCTTACTTGCACTGGCAAGTTGATTCACATGATATGGTTCAACCTGTTGAAACTGTGTGGTCAAATGTATTATTTTGTCCGAGCAGTAATCATTATTTTGAGAATAGTGAAAGTCAGGGTATTTTTGTGGCTTATAAAGAAAGTGAGTCTAGCTGGAATGATGAGGTAATTCCAGTACAAATTTCTGAAAATAGTGCCGATACTAATGCTAGTGGTTTAGAAAATAAATCATCTGACACTTCTATTAATGCTATACCTGATATTATTGATGCTATACCTGATATTTTAGATGATATTCACACATCTGTTAATGAAGGAAATTTAGTAGATGACGAAGTATGCGTTACGGAAGTTAGTGAATACTTATTAGTTGACGACAATAAAAATTCTTTAAATGATAGTAGGAACTCGCTAGGTAATGATGATATTATTTCATGTTTCCATCCGAATGAGGATGCTGTAGGCCAGGTTGATAATATGGTTTTAAATAAAGTACATGAAAACCATACTGAGAGTCAGGATGAAAAGTTTACACAGAGTTATACTGTAAGTAGTTTAGCTGATGCTTCGGAAGTTATAGACGCAGGTTGCATTAAAACGCACCAGTACGAAAAGCTTAATCTTCCTAAAACTGAAGCAGTGTTAAAGAATTTAAATGATAACGATTCTGATATCGCAAGTTTCAAAGAGACTTTTTCGTCAAAAGAGGATAAAACTAAAGTTAAGGGGGATAAAAAACGTGAAAAAGCGCCTTCAGGTTCCAGCATTAAAACTGCAAATACTGAAGTAATTAAGGCGGTAAACAAGAAGTTGCATAAGCACCAATACCAAAAACAGAGTCAGTTTGTTGAAAAACATGACACAAGTAGAGAGATAAAGCCAGTAACTAAACACGTTGGTGCGGCGTATAAATTTGACAAAATAGAATCTGCATTAAAATCTAATACCGATACAAGCAAAAGTACGAAGAAAGGCAAAGTGTGCACTACAAAAACCCCATCAAAGGATGAATGCGTCGCTGATAAGGTACACAAGGTTATCAAAAGGAAGAATGACAATTTTAAAGTTCCTTTGCATAAGTACAGGAAACGGAAGATTTCTGCCGCCCAGCAAGGATGGCCTCCTCCCAAGAGACCTCCTGTCCATCGTCAAGCCGGACCAGCGCCTCAGGACCAACGTCCTGCTGCACGAAGGATGCCCACACGGTCAACGAACCCCTTTACTAGGACTGCGACCATCAAGAGAGGTTCCACGGATTGGACAGACTGGTGCAAGGAAGTTGCTGCATTCATGAGGAACAAGTCTTGTATCAACTTTCTTATTCTAACTCCCACCCTTTAATAAAACCGAACCAAATTGGTTTGCAGTTCCCCCAGTGTATATACTGTAAACATTTTGAGGGGAAGTGGTGAGGCACTGAAAAAAAAGACATACTGTTGTTTTATAAATTTTTGAAGGGGACATGTAGTGACTAGGAAAAAAATACATACTGTACAGTATACCAATTAACCACTAATGTACTAACTTCACAAAAAATAACACATGTACATTATAAATTGGGGGAGAGCAGATACAGTCAAGAAATGTCATGCTGTGCAATTGTGTTGTCACTTTTAATTAAAATAGATATTTTAGGGCGCAGTTGGCAGCCCAGTATCCGCAACTCTGCAAATCCACTGTTTTATGGTGTCACCTGGACCCTTCGGGGTTAGTTTTGTAAAATGGTAGTGGCGTTTTTCCTCCACACAACGTGTGGAAGGTTTTTTTGACTTTGCCACCCATTATGTCAAAAGTCAGACCAGCACGCGTTTTCAATTAGTTAACTGAAGCCGTTCAGACCTCAGTTACCTAATTTTTTTTTCGAGGGAGGCCAGTGTAAGGTATACACAAGATTCGATTCCCAAGAATCGAACTTTTGAGTGAAGGAATTAAAGAAGCTGCTTCAGATATGCTAATTTTTGTGGCATACGCGCTTAGTATAAATACCATGCAGCGTCATTAATGAAAAAGGGGAGGTGTTGTTAAGGTTGAAAAGGTGTTATCCTGCGCTAGTGCTTAGTGGGACAGAAGTTTACATGGCAGTACTGCTGGTTTGACTTACTGTTCGTGAGTATAAAAATATATTGTTCTTGAAAGCTGTGTTTATACATTCCGTACAAGTAGTACGCATGCTTATTGCTGTAAAAGCCAATTATATGTGCAACGAATTCAATAAACATTGTTTCATGTATAAACTGTGTTTGCTTCAAATTCAAATAGAGTGCCACTTCAAATTATATACACCCAAGTCTGGGAAGAAGTGAGCATAGAAACTCTATAAGCTATAAATAGAAACTCCTTAGAACATTCAACCCTTACACGTAAAAACAAGCCATTAAAAATTACGAAAATGTTGCACTCTATACCCAGGTGCGACCACTGAATGTTTAATAATATATTACCATGAAATTAAAATACCCGGCAAAACTCCCGAGTTGTATAATCCAACATTACGCATCAACCTTGCTAAGCTTCATAATTGTGATACAGCAGAACGTCATTCAAACGCTTCTAGATTCATATAATTTTCATAGATGTATCAACATTTCTAATCCTCGAGCCCTTTTTACCTTGCATGATGTATTAAGTGGTATCGATACTGATGTGACAAAGGTATTGAGGTTTGAAGAATATGTAAAGAGTGATTCACATCTTCCGAAATCTTGATGACGATGAAGAGGGAAGACAAAATATAATTAGATAAAAGAGGAAGATGAAACCGCTGTTGTGCTAGACATTCAAACACATTGGATGACAGCTTGGATCTCTCGGTTTTTAAAAAGGAAATACTTGCAGATATTGGAGATACTGTGATAACTGTCAAGTATATCTCTAAGTCTGTCAATCTGGCCATAGAGAATCTATTGGCAAATTCAGCATCGTAACATCCTATTTAACAGAGTATGACTTGAAAGAGTGACAACATGAAACGTTTCTCAGTTCACTTGAGACAAATTGAAACTTTTCAACTCTCTATCAAATTATTATGACAAACATTTTTATATACAGTTAAAATTAGAAAATATTTAACTTTATAAAACCTTATTTTAATGAAGGTATTAAATACAGCAGCGATATTTTCTTTAGATAAATAATTTTCCACCAGGTTTTAAAAAAGGAATGAATGCGATTAATGTAGACTATAAAATAAAAAATGAATGAATTAGAAAACAATAGGCCTCCTCAGGGATAAGTAGCTCTTTTATTTAATTCCGTTGATTTTTCTCCTGTTTAATTCGTATGTTTTTATGTAAAGACTTTTTTTTTTTTAAAAATTCGATTTTTCTTTGGTGCAGCTTTAATTTTACTTAAGTAATTCACAAAAGTACATTTTTTTCTTCTTTTGCCAGGAACGCATCATGGACGCGGCATTGTTAATATAGGTCAAATTATTATAATTCAAAATACGTTGTAGTGTAATGTTTGGGAAGGAGCGCTGCTTAAAGCGCAAATGATGTACCCCGTGATCCCCCCCCCTTTCACCAATCAGAAGATTGGCTGCCCGAAGGGGGTGGTGGGGTTCGTTGGGCAGTCAGTGAGAAAGAGACAAGCAGAGAGAGAGGATCTCTGGTACAGGGCGCGATATAGAAAATTCTTGACTATAGGCCCAACTCGGGATGGGGGCACCCTAGCACTTACGTGGGCGTAAAATTTCCAACACTGACACACACAAAAAAAAATAACCATTAATCACTGAGAAAGTACCATTTTACCAAGAATTGGCTATTTGAAGCGGAGAAACCTAGAACATTATCAGATAACGAAAAGCAATACAACATATTGACTTCATCATTAAAACACAAATACAACGCGACCAGAAAAACTTATTAATCCATTATATACACTTTAACATACATATGACGAACTATACATATAACTATACATGTGATGAACCGATCAATAGTAGTAAAACCTTTAATAATATTAATCAATAATACTTTAACGTCATAAATCACTTTTCCCAAATTAGAAAATAAATAAAATCAAGCACACTTACCTTTTATGTAAATTTGATGAATAGAGAAAACTAATCATTAAAAACTGTTTTATTTTGTGTTTATTTGTAATAATTTTAAGCAAAATTATATATATATATATATATATATATATATATATATATATATCTATATATATAAAACGCGTAGGTATGCGGCACAAAAATCGACGATATTTCTACACTTCGAATGGCAACGGCTGCAACTACCGGATGTAAACATTAGCGGCCTTCCGCAATTATAAGTGAAGATATTTTCCCAACAATTTATTATTTGGTATGATTAAGTAGAGATATCTGAATTGTGAACAATAGTACATACAGAAAGTGATGTAATCCACACTATATTTTAGTACTTGCTGAATTTTTACTCCACTTTTTAAGTGAAAAAACTTTTTTTCAAGAATTTCTTATTTGATGTAATGATAAAGTGTAGATATCTTAATTTTGAAAAATAGTACATACAGAGAGGGATGTCATTTTTAAAATCATTGGTGTTGGGTTTCTCAGTCTTATCTTTTACTCTGTTCTGAAGTAATAGAAATTCACATTTTTTAATCACTATGTTTTAGAATCAGCCTTATAGTGAATTTAGCAATGATTATAAATTCTTTGGCTGACTACCGACTAAGGGGTTCACTACCCCTTGACAACGTATATTTTTGATAACAGGTAATGGTAACATTCCTTACATATGTTAATTTCAGTTGAGTTGTTTTGCAAAAGAAAATGTAAAACTAAAAGCGATCATGCTGGTCGCGCATCGGCTAGTATATATATATACGAGGGTAGGCTGAAAAGTAATGCACACATGCTTGTAGAGCGCGAACAAGAAGAAATAGCGAGATCGGGCAAAACGAACATTAAAGTACAATTCTTAAGCTTCAAAATCATATATTTATTTTTCAACATAGTCACCGTTAAGGCTAACACATCTCTCCTAACGTGTAACAAGTTTTCTCATTCCGTCACTGAAACATTCTTCCGACTTTTCTCGAATCAATGACTTGACAGCTGCCTTCACCACATCGTCCGAGGTGTAATGATTACCCTTTAGGTGTCTCTTGAGTAGAGGAAAAAAATAAAAATTGCAAGGCGCAAGATCGGGTGAATAAGGAGGGTGTGGAATCGGTTCAAACTTCCGGTTTCGCAGAGCCTCTCCAGTCCGACGCTGTTCTCGCCTGTGAGACGGCGTGGTACCCATCGAGCACAGATTTTACGGTATCCCAATCGTTCTATAATGAAGCAGACTTATTCCTTGGATACTCCATTATGGTTTGCAATACGCTTTTGAGTGATTCGCCGGTCATTTTGAATCAAATCGTCGACGAGTGTTCATCATTGCGATGTTCATCGTTTGTGGCAGTGATCGGACGTCCGTTGCGTTTTTCATCAACAATTATGGTTTTTCCAGGCTCGAAACCACGAAATTTTACTACCCATCGATTTACAGTACCCCTATCAACAACATCGTCACCTTAAACAGCCTTTAAACGACGATGAATCTCAGTAGGACTCACTTTTTCAGCTGTTAAAAATTCGATAACAGCGCGCTGTATAACTCGCCGTTGACATAACACTAGAACACGTCTTTATACTACCGCTTTTCAAAATACACAGGATGAACACGATTTCAAACCTGCGCATGCGTATTGAGGAGGGATGGAACTTCCAAATGCCACTTGGCGCTGTTTTGAAGGTCATTTCTTTCGCGCTCTACAAGCATGTGTGCATTACTTTTCAGCCTACCTACGTATATATATATATATATATATATATATATATATATATATTATGTACATCTGCAGATACTTTACATTAATTTTTTCCCGTAACGTATGGATAGAAAGTATATTTATTGATGTAAAGTTTTTCATATAAAAAATTGCTATTCAAAATTTACAATTTAAAAAAAATTGAATTCGGAATTTCTTCTTTTTTTCTTTTAAAATAAAAATTTTGGAGTGCCCCTAGGCCCGGGCCTAACAAGCCTAATGGAAAATCAGGGCCTGCTCTGGTAGCGATAGGAGGTCCGGTGAGATATATGCAGGCTCGTCTCACCTCTGGTGAATTAATTTTTCTTTAATTAGAATAAAGCACAGAGAGAGCGTCTGTGGTAGCGTTGGGAGATCTGGCGAGATATAGCAGGTTCGTCTCGCCTCCGGTGAATGAATTAGTCTGTAACTAGAATCAAGTGTAGTAGTAAGAGCAGGGGTCTGGTAAGATGCTGTAGGCTTTCCCACCTCGTTCTCAGGGTTTCCTGTAGAATGGAGTGTAGTATAGCAGAAGTTCTGGCGAGATAAAGCAGGATCTTCCACCTCGTGCTGAGTTGTTTGTAATTTTAAGTGGTAAACTGTATAAAGCTGTATATAAATACAGTCGATCCTCCATATATCGAACTTCCCCATATCGAAATTTTCTATATATCGAACTCTTATCAAATCTCCATGTTCATTACATAGAAAAATTGTTTCTATATATCGAAAAAATCTCTATATATCGAATTTTTTTTCAAGTTAAATTTTGAGATATTATTTCACTTTAGAATAAAATCTCCCAATTTTTAGTATTTGAAACAATACGTCGTGAACTTATTGAACAATTCGCGGAATTTGAAACAATTCGCGGAAAATGTCCCTGATGAAGTTTTTAGTGGACTGAATAAATACGAACATTTCTTTGAAATTTCCGCAAAATTGGCTGTTCAGCAAGATATTCGTAGTTTTTTTTTTTTTGTAAAGAATGTAACTGTAATCATTGTAACCACTATCTGCATTATTGTTTTTTTTTTTAAGATATGTAGTACTCAATAAATCTTTCATATTAATTCATTTTTTAGTTATTAACTTTCATGTAATGGGATTCGACGATAAATTAGATATGGAGTTTCGTATACGAAAATTAGCTTTGATTTTTTTTAGGAGAATTATGATAAAACTAAGCTCAATTCTATATACCGAAATTTCTATATATCTAATTTTTTTCCGGCAATTTGCTACTTCGATATATGGAGGTTCGACTGTATAGGTTCGATTGCGTAAAGAGATGAATCGTTTCTGCACTACCTCATTGTCCCCGTGCCATATAGAAAAAGAAGCTCGGTGAAGCGATGGAGTTTCACGAAATACGTCATTTTTCTTTATGATAAAATTTTTATTATCAGTGTTGGACGATGGAGCTAATGTTGGTTCATAGGAGGCGGCGAGATTAAAACTGTCCATATCAACCGTAAGTGGATTTTTCTTAAGGGAACGGTGGACCTTTATTTTAGCAAATCTCGTCATTGTAATACTGATTGTGTTATTGTAAAAAATATATATATATATCTGTAGATAATTAGTACCAAAATAATTTTTTTCAAGTAGAAAATAACTTATGAAGCTTCTACAAAGTAATTTATAATGGGTAAGTGTAGTAATAAATTTTAAATCTGTTTTTCGCAAAACAGATTTTTCAAGGTTTTTAGATTTTGTAAATGCTCCATGCTACTTAATTTTTGTTCCAAATTAATGAAATTGATAAGGGAGAATCCTGATGCTATTTACAAAAAAACTGGGTATGCATTTTACAATTCGACTTCATTAAGGTAATTAAATTTGATTTATAACTTTTCAAAAGGCAAAGTTTTGATGAAAATCGGGATGGAATTCAGAAAAAAATATCTCAAAATTTAACTATTCAATTTATTAAATAATTGATACCTAGATTTGTTTGTTGTATAGTTTAAAGGGATTAAAATGCAAAATCGAGGAAATATCTCAAAAATTAAGTAGCAAGGAGCATTTTAAAATTTTGTTTCTAATTTAAAATATTTTAAAAAATATTAAAATTATAATGAGATTGTAAATTTCTTTTAAGGTATTCTATTTATTTATAGTGAAATGTGTATATGTACAAAATTTCGTATCTCTATGATGAAAAGTACAAAAAGTAAATTTTAATGTCCACCGTTCCCTTAAATGGCAAAAAAAAAAGAGAGAAAATTTTTTGATATTAACGACACATTTCAGATCTTCAGACATTTTAAAATTCAGTTTATTAAGGAAATAGTTTTGCTGTTTAATTCAACTACAACTACATGCAGTAGTTAAACCTAAGTAAGAATCCAACGAAAACCTTAATTTTAATTTTTTTTTTTTTAAGTTTAGATATTGAGTTCCGGAACTCGCGTCCTCATATAGACTGCATATGTTGTTACTTATAACGCTTGGCTTATTTCCTTATAATTAACATGTTAAGGCTGCTGCGTACTAACCGTATTCGATTCCCTCATTTCAATGTTAACCTATGGAGAAAATAGGACCAAAGATGGCTGACTTGGATTGAAAGAAATTTTTTTGTTAATTTATTCTCTGTAATAGAGAAAGAAATTTTACACCTTGGGACATTTTTCGTTTTTCGTTTTTTTAAATGCACATAATATTTTAAAATGTAAATGATTCAGGGCATAAAATCTGGTGTAGTGGTATTAAACGCTCATAAATTCCTTTGGTGGGCGCAATTTATAAAATGAATCCAGTTGCAAGGTGCAGAAAAGATTGGGCTAGCTGAAAATGCCATTTTTATTGGATTATCGTCATTCATGGAGCTGTCAATAATACGTTATATCCATATGTTAACATGGAGGCTGGCGAATTCAATAGGGTTAGTACACGACAGTCTTATGTAAAATGTAAACAATAGAAATAAACAAATTAAAATTCAAGCATAGACTGCTAAATCACTATAACATAAAACTTATCCTGCAAAGAAAACATTTTCAATAGAGGATAGCGCAGAAGCTTCATATCCCCATAATGAAAAAAAAACAAATAAATAATCCAACAGAGATAGATAAATATAATACTAAAATAGACAAAAAACAAACAGAAATCAAGCACTCTGGGCATCCACGCACCAACGGCAAGATTCTGTATAAGTGCCGGAGCTGAACCATAAAACATCAGACGTAACCGACAGGTCTCGTCATCAGGGAGCCTAACGATGTCAGTTACCTCAAGGGGAACTTTTTGAATAGGATGCAGGTAAGCCCAAAAGACATCCCACGGCCCCGAGTCCCCTAAAGAACCAATTAGTCAAGTAGAAAATGAAAAGGCAAACACAACTTACTGTATGGGCTCAACGCACCTTACAAGCAAGCACAGAAAAATCCTAATGCAATATAATCGGTGCCTACACACCCCAATTCCGTAAGTGACGGTTATGGCGAAACAGCAGCCAGTTCTATCCTAATGGTTACGTCATTGTAACATTACTATAGCTCCACCCCCCATTACAACTTAACCAAAACACAAATACTATTCTAAACAACTTTAAAAATTCCTGAGTCTAAATGCCATTTTTTTAAAACTTTTAAATTACCGAAATTTTTAGGGAAATCGTTTTTTCTTAAGTTTTCCTCGAAAATGCTACATGCCTCAAAAAATCCCCAGCGTTGTTACATATGTTTTTTATTCTGTAAAGTTGTGAGTAAAAAATATTATAATAAATTTTATAGTTTAAGTTGCTATGGAAATTGGTAAACGTAATAACCTCGAAGTTAAAATCTAACCTTTTATCATAAATCCCTATTTTTATTTCCCTATTTTGAATTTTAATTTTTAAATCCAGATAAGTCGCACAAAGATTATTATCGTTAGTCCGGTTTAACGACAGCCTTAAGAATAGATGGGTCAATTTTAGTGATATTCTTTATTATTGCATTAACTGTTAGTAGCTTTGCATAAGGAGAGAAATGATATATTATTTGCATTTGCATTTACTACTTACCAGAATACAGAACAGCGGTAATGTAACTGCGGGAATTTTTTATCCTATCGTATGTATTTTTAAGGCAGTAGAGAGCGAGATTTCTTTTAATACCCCACTGAATGAATATTAATTAATACGTAACAGTTTTCGGGCATGTGTCTCAATGTAAGTATGACACTAACAGTTTTATTAAATGACTTAAACAGAATGCTGAAATACTGTTTTTTTCTTCTTTATAATGAGGAATAAAAAATATCGGAAGCGAAGCTAGACAAATTTGTTACGTTCCAACTGATTAATGCTACTATTTATTACCGACGAGACCTCTTTTGGAGACGACACAATGAAAAGTATCGTTGTAATTAGTTGAATATGTTCCTCTCCGCTCAACTAACTACCACAAAGAATCTGGCGTCCCACCTGGAAAATAAAATGCGGTTTTCTGCAGCCTCGAGAAATGTAACTGTAAGTCGATGAACAACGCTATCTCTAAAGACACGGCTTGTTAACGAGGAAATTCCTCAGTTAAGTAAGCGGCGCGTCTTTATTTACGAAATCAGAGCGAGTTTACAAGAATTCATTAAAGAAGGTGGAACTTATGTTTTCTCGCGCTATGAAACTGCTACTGCATACTTAATTGCTCCATTTACCAACTTTAATTAAAAGAGGGGAGGGAGGTATTATCTCTGTTATTCTAAGCCCTAAAATGTGGAAGAAACGTGAAGACTGGACTCGTGTGTGCTGGTACTCGCAGTCATCGAAATCAATGGGCTTATCTTACATGCCTTGCGTTTACTTCTAATTACAGCCGAGGTTCCTTCTGAGTTCATAAATATTTGTATAACGCGATGAAATAGAACCTAGAAGGAAAGGGACATTTTGTGGAGTGAATACCTTTTCGTTGCTTGAACATGCAATTAATCAAGGGGTATGGTGCCAGTCGTCCACATATGCCCCTTGGAAGAGCTTAAAGGGATGTAAATTAAAAAAGTAATTAAAAAGTAATATTACTGAAGATGTAAGGCAATTAGTGACACTGCACAGCGTTTTACCTGTCACTATATCGAACTGGAGTGCCCAAAATAGTCTGTTATCTGTATAAGACTGCCAATGAAAATTTGTAGTAATATTACTGAAGATGTAAGGCAATTAGTGACACTGCACAGTGTTTTACCTGTCACTATATCGAACTGGAGTGCCCAAAATAGTCTGTTATCTGTATAAGACTGCCAATGAAAATTTGTAGTAATATTACTGAAGATGTAAGGGAATTAGTGACACTGCACATTGTTTTACCTGTCACTATATCGAACTGGAGTGCCCAAAATAGTCTGTTATCTGTATAAGACTGCCAATGAAAATTTGTAGTGATATTACTGAAGATGTAAGGCAATTAGTGACACTGCACAGCGTTTTACCTGTCACTATATCGAACTGGAGTGCCCAAAATAGTCTGTTATCTGTATAAGACCGCCAATGAAAATTTGTAGTAATATTACTGAAGATGTAAGGCAATTAGTGACACTGCACAGCGTTTTACCTGTCACTATATCGAACTGGAGTGCCCAAAATAGTCTGTTATCTGTATAAGACTGCCAATGAAAATTTGTAGTAATATTACTGAAGATGTAAGGCAATTAATGACACTGCACAGCGTTTTACCTGTCACTATATGGAACTGGAGTGCTCAAAATAGTCTGTTCCTTGCCCTTCAGCAATTTATTTTTTAAAGGAGATAACATTTTCAAAAAAAAAGTTGCATCTACTAAGCCTATCACAAACTGTCACATAAGTTTTAACCGCCAATTATACGTCTAATTGGCATCAAGGGTTATAACAAAAAGTGGGTTTGGTATTTAACCGATTAATTAACCTACAGTAACGATAGATGTTGTTACATTTATTAATATCATTCGTAAATTTAAATGAATTAAAAGGAATCCAACCAGTAGCAGTTCTCTTCTTTACAAACAAGTCAACATACACCATTCTTTTATGATCTCTTATCGATTCGGATCTAATAAATTATTTATGAATCACACTTTTTTAAAAGACCGACTTGGAAGGTAATAGATTAAAAACCTCTTATTGTAGTTTCAATCTGTACTGTTTGAAACCCTTGCGCTCGAATAACACCGTAAGCTGGTAAGTGTTTGCATTTGCTTCAAGAACAAACATTGACAATCCTGAGGAAAAAAAAATCTCGCATCAGAATTCCTAGAAGAGTATTAAAAAAGGTTTTGAATATCTTGAGAATGAGAAACAGATTGCTTAAGGGATTTTAATATTCAAGAAAATTTATTTTTCCCTTCATAATTTTGTTTTAGTGTACCCTTTTCACACAAAATCAATAATTTGTGAATTAAAAAATTTCAAGACTTTAAGGTAAAAATGTAATTTGATATTTCGGTCGTATTAAGTAGTTGAATATTGCGGTTAAAAACCGCTAACATGTGTTTAACTGTGAGTTTTTATCCCGCAGTTTGCTTACATTGCTTTTAAATGTTAGTGTAAGAGTTTATCGCAAAATACCTTTTTAAAATATGCATTACTAGCTGAAAACCCGCGCTTCGCTACGGAGTACATTCAAATTAAATACAACGGTCAGTGCATGCAATTAATGCCAAAAAATAAATAAATATATATATATATATACCGTAATTTCGCGCGTATAGTCCGCGGACTATCTGTGTTTAAAATGCGAATTTTTGAAGCTGCGGACTATCCACCAGGGCGGATAATACGCTGGTTGTTCACGGTTAAAATCGTTGAAATTTAAAAAACACGCTGTTGTGAACTGCCGATGATCAAATATAAACAACAGAGCGAGATTCCAAGAAAACATTCGTATGTATCGTATCGTATCGATAGTAAACCATAGAGCATCATCTTTGTCTTTCATCTTCGATAACGTTGATCCAAAATTATGTGTGAAACATCGCCGCTCTTAATCTTTAAGAGAAAAACAATTCCCAAGGAAAATTTTCCTCGAAGCGTCGTAATACGGTGCAAAGAAAAGGGTTGGTGCAACGAGGACATTATGCTCGATTGGTTTCAAGAAGTTTGGAAGAAGAGAGAAGGTGCCTTTTTCAATTCCAAAGGAGTACTAATTATGGATTCCATGAGGGCACACATAAAAGACAGTGTAAAGGCGATTGCTAAAAAAAAAACATCGGTGCTGAACTTAGCGTTATTCCAGGAGGTTTAACAAAAATCCTGCAACCTCTGGGTATTAGCGTGAACAAAAGTTTCAAGTCCCACGTACGTGCTTGCTGGGAGAACTGGATGTCGGAAGGTTTACATACTTTCACAAAAGGAGGAAATATGAGACGCGCTTCATACACTGAAGTTGCCGAATGGGTCGATAAATCCTGGAAAAGTGTTAAAGTGTCAACCATCCGATCGGGATTTATAAAAGCCGGGATTGTTAGTTAAAGCGAGGAAATCACTGACAGTGAAGATAGTGATGCTGGAAATGAACTTTCGGACACTCTTCCCGAAAATATATTAGAACTGTTTAATTCTGATACCGATGAATCGGACTTTGAAGGTTTTCGTTAATGTAGTAGAATGTGTGATTAATTAAAATATGATTAATTAGTGAGCACTGTTTTTTATTTGTATTTAGCGTTTTATTTCTGAATGTATATTAGTAAGTAAGCACTTTTTTTTCTATTTATACATAGTTCTTTGTTTCTAAAATACATTAATATTGCCGTATTAAAATAACGTAATTTCGGACGTATAGTCCGCAGACTATCCGGTGGTGCGGACTATCTGACGATTTTTGAAATTTTTTTTATATAAAATCGGGTCTGCGGACTATACGATGGTGCGGACTATACGTGCGAAATTACGGTATAATAAATACGACGATCAATGTATACAATTGATGTAAAAAAAATATATATATATTTATAAAAAAATCGTAAGGGATATTTTTATAGACAAAATATAGTACAGTTTGTACAGTTAATACAGCACAGTTTGAGGAACATAATATCTTTTACTCTATTTTGATAATTTTTTGGATAATATCCAATCGTCTGCCGCATTAGGAAGAAAAAAAAAATTTGCCTATTTAGTTATGCACGTGACGATAAATTTATTTAAAGTACCAGAAAAAGAAATCACGTGATCAGCATTTAATAAATTAAATTCTAAAAATTAATCTTTGAAAAATCACCAAATATCAGAAAGTGAAGGTAAATATTCGAAAAAGATTTCATTTTAAAGGAATTTTTATGATCTTTCTCGTGATATAAATTTTATACCCCTCAAATTATTATTTTAAATGCAAACTTAAAAAAAAGTTACTAAAACAGCTTAAAAATTTAATTTTAAAAAATCTAAGAAGAATTTTTCAAAATTCTTTCTTAGTGCACCCCTACACTATAAGAAGAGACACCATGCAAAATGTCAGCCCTTTAGATCCAGCGGTTTGGTCTGTGCGTTGTATGTCAGTCAGTCAGTTAGTCAGTTACGTATCTGTTTTATATATATAGATTACAGAGTACATCTAAACAAAACTTCGCGGGAATGGAACTACATTAATGGAAGAGAAAGCTTCGGGGGTAGTGAATATCATTTGGCATGAATCGTTCCATAGAATAATTCGAGAAAACCAGGTTTCAAAATTAACCCTCTAACACTACGGTGGGTTTTGTTTTATTGTTTCATATGAAATCTCACAAGTACGGATCAATTTCACAAGTACGGATCAATTCCACAAGTACATGCAAAAAATACGGATCGATGGACATAAAAGACTGTGTTGCATGCAATTCAGGTGGAGCAATTAAAGTAGTGCACCTTGTGTCACACTAATCAATTTTGTAATTACTTGACTGGAAGTTAATAAATCAAATGGCTATGGGAATAGAACGTAGAAAACTGAATTGTAGGGCGTAATTATGAATTATTCATTTAAATATAAATTTATAAAATTAGAACTCAACGAGAAGGTCTTACACATTTCTGTCAAAAGTCAGCACTCACTTTATACCTTTAAATAAATTTGAATGCAATCAGTGGCGCAGCTAGGGGGGTGCGGAGCGGCACATATTTTGGGGCAGCATATTTTTATTTAGTGTTAGTTGTAAAAAACCACTTGTTCAATTCATAAGTTTACTATTCGATTTCTATGAAATATGAATTACTATAGGATTTCGAATATTTTCCCTCATCGTCAAGTCAATGTTATTTTTATTTATAAATATAATAATATAAAATAAAACATATTTTATGTAATTTTTTTATAAATTAGGTTATATGTTTTGTCTCATAGGTGGGGAAACTGCGACCTCCGTAAGATTCTTCTGGTCTTTATAAAAGTTGCATTTATAGGTATTTCAACTTAAGCGGCCTCCTTTATTACTGCCTAATTTAAATATGGCATCCAATGGTAAAAAAGTTCTCCACCTATAGTTTGTCCCAATTACAATTATTTATTTATGTTTATTAATTTATAAAAACCACCAATTGATTGACTAAGAAAGGGCGGCAAATTGGAGACCGCCCCGGGCGGCAAAAGTTCTAGCTACGCCACTGAATGCAATAAAAGCTATTCAAATAAATTTCTAAATTGTTGATGGTGTTTATAAAGCTTAGGCAAAAATGATTTTGAAAGTTCATGCACATACTTTTCAAAGAGAATACAACAGATTATTTATTTAATCTGCTTTTTATCGTCTACTCAAACGTAAATGTATCTTCCAATTGACTAAGCAGCCTGTTATTCCGAATGAATTTGACAGTTAATGTGATTTTAAGGGAAGTGAAAAGAAATCGGTGATAAAATAAATCATGTATACGAAAGAAACGAAAGAGCGTGACATGCCTGAATCCCGACTGAACTACTTAACTGTAACAAGCTCGAAATATGCAGCGAAATACCGAACGTTCATTGGAGTATTTAATTGGATCATTATTCTTGATTTGTTGGATATTTCAGAATATTTAAAAAGCTTAAGTGCTTACAGGTAGTAGGAAACTCGAGTTACTTTGTATTTAACGATTCTGTTAGACGTAAGAAAAACGGAAAACATACGAAATTCTTCGAAGACGGTGCAGTTAATTAGGTTACTTCTAAGTTTTCGTACTAAAGAAACGACGGATTAAGAAACTCTAAGACACAAAAGCATCCTAATTGAACGGCCAGGTTCATATAATTTTCAGGAAGTTTTTTTTTTTTTGTATAGGCCCTTGGATGAATTTGTGCACATATGATTGCACATATTGGAAGTTATCTGGAACACTTGAAAAGATAAGATAATAAGATCAGAGCTTTCAATGCTTGTGCATAATTGCAAGTTATAAACCAGGTATTGTGGAGTTATAATTAGACCAATAATAAATTCACAAACATGCAGATTCATTGAGTTCACTTTTGTTTATTTTTTGTGGGATCGATTCTCCCAGTTTCCTTAGTTTAACTGATGATTGGATAGGACAGCTTGTCCGAGTTTGTGTATTCTTTCTTCTAATCACATTGTTATGACAGTTGGAAAATTTCAAACGATCGAAACTCGATATTTTCAGAGTTGAGTTAACTTGGATAAAATCCTCCTGTCATCAGTGTATAGTTAGTAAGAATAATACCATTGCCCATTTGAATGTGTGCAATCAAAACCCCAACAATGTCGCTTTTTATAAAGTACTAGCTGAAAACCCGCACTTCGCTACGGAGTACATTCAAATTAAATACAACGGTCAATGTATGCAATTAATGCCAAAAAATTAAATATATAGTATATTTATAATAAATGCGACGATCAGTGTATATAATTGATGTAATATATACATATATTTATAAAAAAATCGCAAGGGATATTCATTTTTTTTCGGATAATATCCAATCGTCTGTTGCATTAGAAAAAATTTTTTTGTCTATTTAGTTGTTATGCACGTGACGATAAATTTAAAGTATGAGAAAAAGAAATCACGAGATCAGCATTTAATAAATTAAATTCTAAAAATTAATCTTTAAAAATTCACCAAAAATCAGAAAATCGAGGTAAAGGTTTGAAAAAGATTTCATTTTAAAGGAATTTTTATGATGTTTCTTGTGATATAAATTTTATAACCCTCAAATTATTATTTTAAATGCAAACTTAAAAAAAGTTACAAAAACAGCTTAAAAATTTAATTTTAAAAAAATCTAAGAAGAATTTTTCAAAAATATCTCTTAGTGCACCCCTACACCATAAGAAGAATTGCCATGGAAAATTTCAGCCCTTTAGATCCAGCGGTTTGGTCTGTGCGTTGTATGTCAGTGAGTCAGTTACGGAACTGTTTTATATATATAGATGAATCAAATCTTATCCCCAGAGTTAAAATGCAAAGCAAATATCCCATTCCTTTGTGTTGAGAGGTATTTTAATTTTTAAATTTTCTAATCTATTTTTTGTTCCAAAACCTTATGTAACTGTTTGGCAGTTGTCCCTCCAAAACTTTACGAATAATTTAGTATATTAAGGTGCGGGTGTACGGACACTTGTTCGAACAGCTGTCTATGAAAGAAGTTTCATCCCCGCCGACTTTTTCTGGTACTCATTTCTGCAATAAGCTTGTTGTTGTTTTCTGAAAGCTCATATGGAATGAGTGGACATTTTAAGTTAGTTACGTGATTTCCTACAATGTGATGTAAATCAACGAGTTTATTTATAATTTCAACTAGAAGGTAACCCGTCATTTTGACGTCATAGTACTAATAATGACGTGATAATGGATAAAGTATATGAAAGTTAAAAAATATCCCGCATTATCTAACAATATTGCATTTAATCCCCACCTTGTAAAAGCAAACCCTTTTATTATTTTTTATTTATTTAGTTTTTCATGCGATTGGAGTAGAAGACTGCCATCCAACCCGTCATTTTGACGTCATAATACTAATAATGACATCATAATGAAAAAGTATATGAAAGTTAAAAAATATCCCGAATTGTCTAACAATATTGCATTTAATCCACACCTTGTAAAAGCAAACCCTTTCATTATGTTTTATTTATTTAGTTTTTCATGCGATTGGAGTAGTAGACTGCCATCCAGTTTTTTACATCTCACTACGCGATATGAATACTTGAGCTACTTGATTCATTCACATTCAAGTTTGTTTACTTTCAGAATTCATCGCAAAAGTAAACAGATTTTTAAAAACTCTTAAATATACATCTAAAAGCATCCAATTTGTTTTAGTTCTGAATATTTTATAGAAAAATAGGCTGAACAAACGTGATTTGATGGAGAAGATATTAGTTTTTAGGTAAGAAAAAATTCTGATCCACATCTGAAATTGAAATTAAGCCTAACCGGCTGTTTGTTTACTGAGGGCTTCAATTGAAAGATGAGTACAGCCCGGAAGTGTTATACAGAGACAACGGCTATTATATATATAATGCTTATTATAGCTCCTCAGAGGTTTTCTGATACTTATTTCTGGTATAAGCTTGATGGATCGGGTGATTCAGTAGTGAACTGTAGGGGTAAGGTTCATATTGACGTTAGTGGTGTGATCTCCTACAATGCAAGCTAAATAATATTTACTTGTACACTTGCAGTATTCAATAAAAACAAAGAGCCGGCCTTCAACAAACTTTTTTTGCAAGTAATTTAATTATTAATTGGGAATATGAAGAAAATACTGTACGTATTGTACATTTACCTTCCCCTTTGTATAATAACCATTAAATTTAACATAATTTCGCAATTACGAATCAAAATATCTCTCGGAAGTGTCGATATGTACGCTAGTGTTAAAAGTGAAGGTTTAAATTCGCTAATGAGCTCCAGTTTCGTTCGTTGATCTTCGGGGTCCCGTATTTTAACTTATTTTTTCCTTGTAGACATAGTTTGTAATATTTACAGAATAGAAAATACTAAGGTGAAATCATCAAAGTAATGGAGGAAAAATGAAAAGCGAAATGAGGAAAATATTATTGGTTGTAGTATTTATTAAAGGTTTCAACCCATATTAAACAAAGCTGTACTAAAATCAACATGCGGTATAACGTGCATTCAATTAACTTTAAGAAATAAATCCACGAAGGAATGCTTAGCTATGGGCGAGAGTCTAAGGCAGAGCTACTCAAACTGCGGCTCGAGGCGCGCGCACATTATAATTCATGTGTAAACTGAATTTTGGAAATGAGTGCCTGAAAAATTCAGAACTATTCAAAAATCTGACACCTGGTGCTCACGATATTCACATCAAAGTACCTTTTAAACCCTTTCAAGAGGAACAACCTCAACCATTTACACGGTGCTGATTTTTCCCCGTTTTTTTTAACCTAAAAAATCTTGAAAATTTTCCCAATTAAAGGTTGCAAAAGGTTTTTACTTTTGAAACTGATAACAGGTGGAAGCACTAGCCATTTTTCTGCTTATTTAACTGGAATTCATGGAATGCAAGTGAAAAGAAGACTAGATTTAGGCGTTCGCACTGTGAGAATGGTGCCCCTGAAAGGGATTTTAATCATCCAATTTCAAAATGGCATATGCGAAGAGTGTCTCTAGAAATCGGCTGACTTATTCTCACCTTGATCCCGTATTGACGCACGAAGCAAGTAGAAACCTGATTTGGCTAAAGTAGTTTAAAGTTTTGTCTTAACATAAAGAAAATCACACTCATTTTTAAATAAACGACTGAATACATTTAGGTTTTGAGTTTTATTTTTTGCATTATTACATTAAGGGGTATACTGTAGTAGGGTGCGGCCCGCATTAAGTAAGAAACATAGGCATGTGGCTCGAGAGAATAAAAAAAAAGGTCGGGTATTGTTGTGAAAACATCAGCCTAGAACTGGTTCGGAAGCAGCGTACTTGAAACTAGACGGAACCGGTTTTAGTTCACTCCTGATCGCCTAATCGGACATTCTCCAGGTCTTCCTACAAAGTTTTAAAAGAACGTTGGCAACAAAAAAGGTGTGAAAATTTCTCCGGCGGAAGGACATTATAAAAGGTGTCTCCTCGAATGTTCTCGGGGGGAAGCTGACGTCTTGGTTCTTGGAGAGACGGTGGTCTGAAGCACGTGGTTGCGCGAGTAATAAAGTGTGACTCAACAGGTCTACGAAAGATTTACAGAAATACGGAGTTGTCCGATGGTTCCTGGTTCCTTTGCTGAGAATTGTATTTTCCAAGAGCACATAGTCTTCGTGCTAACAATTGTGCTGACCTCAACATGCGTGGTATAAATGGTGATGCACCACGTGCAAAATATTTTTTTTATGCTCTCCTAACTTGTCTTAAATAAAGTGTGGTAAGTGAATTCCAGTTTTATTCTTTTATTTTTTTGCAATGTGCTGATCTTATATAATCACGGCCACAACTAAACATATTTAACATTGGTGCCGTTTGCAAAAAAAAAAAAAAAAAGTTAATAATAGGTTGAGAATTTGGGTTTCTATTCAGTTGATATATACCATTCATTCCCTCATTTAATATTTTAAGCAAATTTTATGAAAATTGATATTTTTGTGTTCGTTTTTTGTTTCATTTTATGTATTTTTTATGCAGTGTATATATCAATAATTAGTAATTTTTTATAAGGTAGAAAAATGTTCTGAAAAATATATGTCTTAAGATTAGATTTTAAAGGTTTATTTGATTATGGTACTGAATATGATTTAAAATCAATTTGAGAAACAGAATCATATGTGTTAATGAATGATTGATTTTTATATAGTAATCAAATTGAATTTCATGTATATTTGATATCTTCTATTTATAATTTGTATATTTTTGACATTTTGGGGGAGAGATACGTAAAAATTGTGATTCTATAAAACTAACAAAAGATTGCTATGGCTTATTCTCTGGCTAATGCTCTTCCTACTTTCTCTGGAAATGAGGAAGAAAATATTGAATATTTTCTCAGCCAATTTAATGCTGTTGCTACACTGGAGAAATGGAATGAAGCGAGAAAAACAATAATTTTAAAGTTACAGTGTAAGGGCAAGGCTTTACAATTTTTGTCATCAAATGTCAATGCCTCAAATGAAATTAATTGTAGTAAACTCCAAAATTTACTTAAAGAAAAATTCCGCAAAGTTGAAAGTTTTCAAAGTATTCAGCAAAAACTTGCTTGTATTGCTCAGAAACCTGGGCAGAGTTGTAGTGAATTAGCTGAGGAGGTACTCAATTTAGTGACAAAATTTGTAAAAAATGACACTGATGATGACAGTCCCATACTCATTGAATTAACTGAAAACTTAAAATTTTCTAAGTACATGGAAGCTTTGAGACCGGACGTTAAAACAGAAGTCCTAAAATTCGGTCCTAAGGACTTTAAGCAAGCTGTTGCTAGAGCTAAAAACGTGGAAAATGCGTTTGAGCAACAAGCCTCAGGCGTCAACAATATAACATCAACTAATAACATAGATATAGAGACATTGCTACAGCAGCAATTTGAAAGCAACAAAAAAATTCAAGAGTTATCAGAAAAAATAGACAGGATAACGCAATCCACAATTAATGCTCAAGCAAAAGAGAACACGCAAAACATAGCGTCTTCCTCACACTACACGGAACCTTTTGATTATCCAACTTGCCATATTTGCTTTAAAAAACATCTTACAACACACTGTTGGTATTATCCAGAGAATAACAATAACCATCAAAATGTTAACTATGGCAAAAACTTTAGACATCAAAGAGGTGCTTATCACAACAGAGGAAATAGATCCAGGCAGACCCCTTACTACAAAAACTCAAATAAAAATTACAAGACAAAAAATTTAAACTAATTGAGGATTCTTGTGTTAATAAGTATAGTAATCCCCAGTCAAGAATCCGTTCAAAAATTATAGATAAAAATAAGGGGAGAAAAAGCAAAACGGAGTCTAAGCAAACAAAAATTCCAAATAATATCTCCAGTAAACAGAATACTAACGACAGAATGGTTTTATCATGCAAAAACAATAGCGCTACTCTACCAATAATTAATGTTAAAATTGCTGATAACTCATTTGAAGCATTAATCGATACGGGTGCAAATCCAAGTCTAATCGAACCCAGTGCTGTAGAGCTATTAAAAGAGGTAGTAAAATTAAACTTCATCTCACGCTCTGTAAATATTAAAACTCTAGATAATAATATAATTCCCTATAATAGTACTATAGAATTGAAATTTAAAATCGAACAAAAATGGTTTTCTAATGTTTTCTTTGTAACTAGAAATAATTGGCACTCAAATTATCAGTTGATTTTAGGCTATGATTTCTTAAACAGAAACAAAGCTATTGTTGATCTAAATATAAATGAATTAATAGCCGACAATGTTCACTTTAAATTTCATAGTAAGGTTCCCTCCCTACGTATTGATAACTCTGAAATGATGAACCCGATAACTCACAATGATGAACCTGAATTAGGCAATTCTTGCAATAAAAGAAATCACAACAATTCTGCTAGATCATTGATTAATATAACCCTTGAACCCACTGAGTATAAATTCATCGCATTAAAAGTCTCTGAAAACTTCAATAGTGATGAAACTGTAATGTTCTCTCCTAATCCTAAACTAAATAACATAATTGTAAATAGTAGTATTCACAATATTGATAAAAATAGATTAATCTACTTAATGGTTGAAAATAGCAGTAATGAAAAAATTGTGTTGAGAAAGAATTCTAAAATTGGTTGCATTGAAAATGTAAATAAATCCCAAATTAAGCAATCCAGTGATAAAACAGTATATCAAATTAACTCTTTAATATCTCAGGAAATAAAAGAACTCCGAAAGGAAGAATTAAAACCTGACCAATTTAACTTGAACCATCTCTCAATAGAGGATAGGGAAGAAATTTTAAATTTACTCATGTCTAATTATGAGGTGTTTTCAATTTCTTATAAAACTTTGGGTTCAACTGATGAAATTAAACCAGAATTTAAACTTTACCATAATTTTGCTTTGCAAACTAGGCCTTATTCTATCCCAAAGATAGCGAAGGAATTTGCCAGGAATGAGGTTGCCAAGCTATTAGAGGCAGGGATAATTGAATCATCATCTTCAAATTATTCTTTTCCAGTTATCTTTGTTAAAAAGAAAAGCTTACCCAATGATAAATCCCCTCGGTTTCGAATGGTAATTGATTATAGACTTCTTAACTCGATTACGGAATCATATAAAATATGCATTCCTAAAATTAATGATATATTACAAAACATAGCTGGTAAAAAATTGTATTCTGTGTTAGACTTGAAGGCAGCTTTCTTCCAAATTCAACTTCAGGACTCTGATAAGGAAAAACTTGCCTTTTCTACTGAATTTGGTAATTTTCAACCTACACGCTTGCCTTTTGGATTAAAAAATTCGACATCTTATTTTCATGCATTAATATCAAAATGTCTAGATAATTTAAGGGGGAAAAATGTACAGTACTTCTTGGATGATATCATCATTGCAGCAGACAACATGCAGGAAATGCAAATCTGGCTGCAGAAAGTTTTTCAAAATTTAAAGGAATTTAATTTAACATTAGACCCAGCAAAATTGCAATTATGTCAAAATAATATAACATACCTCGGCTTCAACTTAAGCAAAAACGGTTATGCACCTTCAGAGGCTAATATTAACAAAATCACCAACTTTCCTCAGCCCAAAAATGTTATGCAGGTGCAAGCTTTTTGCGGCATGGTCAATTATTTCAGAAATCTAATTTTCAATTTTGCTGAAATTACCAAACCCATTGTAGAGTTAACCCAAAAAAATGTACCTTTCATCTGGAGCACAAGTTGTCAGGAGGCCTTTGAAAAAATCCAAAAAATTTTACTTAGCAAACCAACGGTCAGGAATATTGATGATAATAGAGAAATATATTTAGTCACTGATGCATCCCGCTCAGCGGTATGTGGCATCTTATTACAGAAAGATAATGACAATTTTTTTCCAATAGAGTTCTATTCGAAACAACTAAATCCTGCAGAATCGAGGTATCCATCGATCAGGCGTGAACTATATGCTATATACCTTTCAGTTAAGCATTATCACGAGTACCTATATGGAAGAAGTTTTAGAATTCTAACAGATGCAAAACCGCTAACTTTTCATATGAGATTAGATAAACAACCTGATATAATCACTAGATGGTTATTATACTTGCAAAGTTTCAACTACACTATTGAACATATTCCTGGTTTCTCCAACCCAGCTGATTTTCTTAGCAGAGTTACTGAGGACAATCAAAATCTAAATCTAAATGCCTTAAACATATTTGCTTCTGAAATCACAGAATTAAATAATGAAAATATTTTAAAGCATCAGTTAGAAGATCAAGAATTAACACGCTTAAGAAAAAAATTTTTGGAAAATGATGCAGACATAGAATCTAAATATTTTGTTGACACAGACACAAACTTATTAATGATTAAAATTAAAGCAAATTCAGCAAACAGCATCCAAAATTTTGAAAACAAAATTGTCATTCCAAAAATTTTCATTAAACACTGCCTTATTGAGGCTCACAAACCTCACTTTGGCAGCCACAGGACCTATGAGTTGGCTAAAAGACAATACTTTTGGAAAGGTATGTTTCAGGACGCAAAAAGTTTTTGTAGTCAATGTCATAAATGTTTACAAAATAGGTCAAAAAAATTAGAAACCAAGCCAAATATGATTACTAAATCTAATTTAATTCCAGGACAAATGTTAGCAATCGATGTGATAGGAAAGCTACCTAGGTCTCATGATGGAAAATTCTACATATTAACCATTATCGATCACTATTCCAGATTCCTAGAGGCGATTCCTTTAATGAACGTAACTTCAGCTAGTGTAATTAAAGCCTTAAATGACTATTTCTCTAGATTTGGGATCCCAAAAATCTTATTGAGTGATAATGGCACGAACTTCACATCATCAGAATTTGAAAACTTCTTAAAATCTCTAAATATTGAACACAGAAAAGCGTCAATTTATTTCCCAAGATCAAATGGTGTGATTGAAAGAATTCACAGATCTCTTAGAGAATCCATTGCTTCACTATCGGAGCAAATCATTGAGTGGTCCGATAGATTAAAATTTTTCATTTTACATTACAATAATGTGAAACATGCAGTCACTAACTTCTCGCCTGCACAATTATTCTTTGGAAGGAATTTAAATATTCCATTGGATCAAATAGCTCCTTCCCAACAGGCTCAAGAGCCATCTAGATATTTAAAACTGCAACAACAACATATTGAAGCAGTGAGAGAGTTGGTGGCTAATAATGAAGCGGAATATTTCAATAGGAATGAAAAATATTTAAAAGGGAATAAAATGAGAAATTACGACACCGAGGATCTGGTGTACTTAAAATCTTTTAATAATCCTGGTTCTCTAAGGCCAAAATTCTCTGGTCCTTACACAATATTGAAAAAACTTCGTAATAATAACTATATTATAAGGGAAACTAATCATGACACAGCCAGAGAGATTAAGGTTCACATTAGCAAAATTTTCAAAAAAAATGGTGATACTTTTTGTTCCATAGCGAATAACATAGGTTAAATGTTGTTAACAATAATAAATATTTGTGTGATTTGGGTACAATATTTAAAAGGAATGAGGAATATAAGATATAAATTGTGCTTCGATCATATTTTTTTTCCTGTTCTATTATTTATGCATGTATGTACATATGTGTTAATTGCTATAGATTATTGTTCAGTATGATACCATAAACCCATTCAGGGCTCATATTTCTAGCATTGTAGTAATTGTTTTACTTATTCAGTGTTTGTTTATGTGTCAAAGCACCTGGCACATATTTGGGAAATTGCAGGCTGATCCAAATTTCCTACTAAATTGTATGAGGTATTTTATTTTCAAGACAAATAGTTAAATTTAAAGTTGGATTAATCCAAGACAGCAACTTGATATTTAAAATATAATAGCTGCTGTATCTAAAGTAAAAGGTCAACTGTTCAAACTCATATTGTGTAAAATCTTTAATTGATGTCAATGTACAGTCATTGAAATGTTCATGCAGAAATATATAGAATTAATAAGACAGAATTTTTTACATTTAATCAATTTTGCAACTGCTAGAATTAATTAAGTTGAAAACTAAATTCAACAAATATGTATGCTGTGAATTTCAGCCATTAAAAGATACAAGATGATAATTGAAAGCTTAATATGACATAACGTTACTACAAAGGGGGTTTGAATGGTGTATATAGACTTATATGTATTTTTTCCTCTTTCCTTTAAGAACTACTTACCACACTATAGAGAGCAATTAGTGTATATTGTGTTTTTGTGTATATTAGTCTGTTATTTGAAATGTGGTTTTGGATACTATGTAATTATTCACACTCCAGAGAGCAATTAGTGCATATTGTGTTTTTGTGTATATTAGTCTGTTATTTGTAATGTGGTTTTGGATACTATGTAATTTTTATATTGGTTTTGTGCATCACCATCTTTCGTTTTTTTTTTTTTTATTATTTGATGGGGGGAAGAGATGTTGTGAAAACATCAGCCTAGAACTGGTTCGGAAGCAGCGTACTTGAAACTAGACGGAACCGGTTTTAGTTCACTCCTGATCGCCTAATCGGACATTCTCCAGGTCTTCCTACAAAGTTTTAAAAGAATGTTGGCAACAAAAAAGGTGTGAAAATTTCTCCGGCGGAAGGACATTATAAAAGGTGTCTCCTCGAATGTTCTCGGGGGGAAGCTGACGTCTTGGTTCTTGGAGAGACGGTGGTCTGAAGCACGTGGTTGCGCGAGTAATAAAGTGTGACTCAACAGGTCTACGAAAGATTTACAGAAATACGGAGTTGTCCGATGGTTCCTGGTTCCTTTGCTGAGAATTGTATTTTCCAAGAGCACATAGTCTTCGTGCTAACAATTGTGCTGACCTCAACATGCGTGGTATAAATGGTGATGCACCACGTGCAAAATATTTTTTTTATGCTCTCCTAACTTGTCTTAAATAAAGTGTGGTAAGTGAATTCCAGTTTTATTCTTTTATTTTTTTGCAATGTGCTGATCTTATATAATCACGGCCACAACTAAACATATTTAACAGGTATGACTGGTCTAAGGTATTAGTAATGACACCATGAAGTGACTAGCAAGTAAACAAAATTAAAACAAAATAGGATGCAAATATGAAATGAGATTTTCATTTCCTGTGAACTTGCCGTCGAATAGAAGTTGATGCATAGGAATGACACCAGACTAGAATAACTTTCATATAGCTTTCTTTTTTATATTTATTTGACTCTGACAACATTCGATATTGATAGTCAACAATTGAGTCCGAAAGTTGTATAATGGCGCTCAACGAAAGGCTGTAGGTCCTATTGGATTTGCTCAGCTGAATGTTAACCTAGGAACAAAATGTTTTCAATAATTGTCGACTGGGATTTAAAAAAAATTCTTTCTATTGTACTCCAAAGAGAGATAATTTTTTTCAGTTCTTCTTCATTCTTTAAAAGAAATGCAAATGCTATTTTCCCTTTTGAATGATTCGAAATTGGTTGAAGAAATGGAGCACACTGAGTTTTTAAACTCTAACAATAATTCCATTTGCTAGATGAAACATCAAAAGAGAATACGATAGCAGAGTAAAAAATTTGTGTCTTATTACGGAGCACAAATTTAAACCCAAGTCTGTAAAACTTTTCCCCATAGTTGGTTAACATTAAGCTCACCTTAAGCTCACTTGACTACCTTGCAGAATGAATCGAATACTTCGTTTCTGTAACGTAAACACCTTGCAGTGATATAAAGATTTAAAAGAAAAGGTCAACTCTAAAGTATACACCGTTGTGGTCTACACACTTTGAGGTAAATATATTAAGTGTAGCCCTTTCTACGGCAAATTGAAGTAGCAGTGTAACATTATGTATTATTTCAGCTCATTTTGTTTGAGAGCAAAAAACAAAACTAACGTTAAAAACAAGTAATATATAAAAAAAATCTTAAAGTCAATTCCTACTTAGGTCAACAAAGAAAAATTTGAGTGTGAACTAATAGTAGGAATTGAAAAAAAGGATTGCCTGCCAGAACCTTGCCTACTGTGCGAGATTAGGAGGGGTGGGAAAGAGAGAGAAAAAGTTTGTCAGGTTGGGGATTCGATCTCGCAACCTACAGGACGGGAGAAGCCCGCGATACCGCAGTGCCGTTTACACAGTAACAAGAGGGAAATTACTATTCAAGAGCAAGAGACGCTCTAGGTCTAAAACTAAAATTGATTAATTAAATTTAATTAATGAATTAATATTTGAAAAAACTGTATTAACATCAAGTGTCATCCACTACAAGTTTAAAAAAATGTATTTGAACTTGAGTGGATGAATAAAAAGTATTTTTTTAACGATTGAAAATTTGAACAAGATATACATAGGTCTAAAACTAAACTTGATTAATTAAATTTAATTAATGAATTAATATTTGAAAAACTGTATTAACATCAAGTGTCGTCCATTACAAGTTTAAAAAAATGTATTTGAACTTGAGTGGATGAATAAAAAGTACTTTTATTAACGATTGAAAATTTGGACAAGATATATATAGAGAGAGTGTGAACTAATAGTAGGAATTGAAAAAGGAGTGTTTAACTTCCGCGAGGAAACGTTTATAGGACAGCTTGGATATGATTTAGATGCGAATAAACTGCGTTATAACTTATTGTTTTCTTGCTTAAAATTATCGAACTCATTTCTCTCATCCTTTGTGATGTTTAACGCTTCATTCCCGCCATCCCATAGTGGGTAACCATGGAAACTGTATCATAATAGCATGATTAAGGGTGTTGATGCGTGATATTCCTTGTAGAAATTGTGCAGAACATAAATGTTCCAGATGAGGCTATCAAATATTATGGAGCGCGATTATGAAGACTTACGGAGGATGTTATGTCTTTTGTGTTCTGTTTCTGAAACATACCATCACGGGGGACTACGATAATTTTATATGTAAATATACTGCAGTTTTATACCGAAACAGACATGAATTTTACACCCATAAATCGATATTTTATTCATACATACGATGGGGAGATTTTTTTTTTGTGTGGCGACGTAAGTATAAAATAACTTAATTGATTTCCCAAAAAACTGAAAAGAAAACTTCGTTAAGAAATAATTCTGTACCGTATTTTTCTAAAAATTCTTACAGATTGATGAATATTTTTCAAGAATATTATTTCTCTTGTCTATGTGATCACTTCCTCATTTAAACAAACACAAACATTGAAATGCAGCTACATTTCTTTTTAACCTGTAAGTTCCATAAAGGGATGATTAAGCTGAATGTTTGTAAGCATTTCCTTTTATGAGATCTTTAAATTTTTAAATTATCTCAATTTTCCCGTTTGAGCATTGCTTAATGTAGTTCATAAAGAAGTGAAATACTTTGATATTAGTTATTTTTCCATTAAAAGAAATTTAAGTGGGTCTAACTATGCAGAACTTTCTTTTTTTAAATGATAATCAAATATTTTTTGGTAATTTTCTCTCGGCTGGTAGATCTTAGACTGGTATTTGCGATTATTTTAATTCTTACATCTTCCATGCGATATGCTAGCAAAATCGCATTACATATCAATATTTTAAAATACAACTTAAATCTATGATATTGTAGCTTCATATGTAGTAAAAGATTCTCTTCGCATGAAAAACTCTTTCATATGAAATGCGAGAGTGATGAAAGGACAGACCGGAATTGAAAGAAATTAACAACTATTTCATTAGCAATGTATTATGACCAAGGCTTTCTCCCCACAGAATAGTTTTGTACATTTTTATAGGACTTCCGAGGTAAGACATAAATTTGTCTGTTAGTCATAACATCAACTTTTATTTTAATGCTCTTACTTCAGCGCTTACGTTTTGAGACTAAAATTCCACCAGAATAGAAAATTGAGGCATATTTTTTTCTTGTCGTAGACGTGAAAAAAATAGACTTGAAAATGTCACCAAAGAAAGGATTTGTAAACATGAACGTGGTAAACATGACTTAATAAAGTTCGCAAAAAAGTTCGAATAAGAATTTTGAAGCAACGAAAATTGGACGCATTCAGAAAATTACTGACGGTTTTTGTGGGAAATGATGCTATCGATTAAATCGAGGATTGTTATATGCTTGACATGATGGATATAATCGAATTGTACTATCGAATGGATTTATTATTGAATTGTAATCGAAACTAATACAAATTGAAATACTACCTTATTTTTCTTAAAATTTCACAATTTTATTATCGCTCTAAAGCTTTTCTGACGAAGGGGATTAGTTTATTGAAACTTTCCATTAGTTAAGAATTCTAAATTTTAAGAATTCGTGGTTTCATTAATTAAAAAAAATTATCCTTTTAATTAATAAACATTTTGAATAGGTAGTAAAAATACAGTATCGTTTTCTTATCAAAGTAGCATTTCATTTTAATTACCAATTAATATTTCCCTAATACTTCCAGTTTGAAAAACAGGTAAAATTTATTTTATCTTAATTTGTTTTCTTTGTAAAAATTATTAAAAAGTACGCATTGCCTAAATTTAGTTTAGAGAGCTTTGACCATAGCTAAATACTTGGAACACTTTAATTAAATCTTTGTTCACATTAGAATTCCAAGAAAAAAAATCTATACAACAAAAAAGTAGGTAAGGCATTTTCGACGAAACGAATGAAGAGTTTATTATAGACCTAAAATATTTTAATTGCGTTTTTCAATTAAAACTTCTTCAGTACTTATAGGGCTTCTTAAAAACTAATTTTCTTCTATGAGTGACTTTTACTACAGATTTTTTTTGGAACCAAATTAGATTGCCCGTTCTTCAATTTAAGAATGTTAGGGCTTAAAATAAGAAAACATCACAGCAACTAAAATGGTCACCGCATTAAAAAATTGAATGAAAGATTATTAAAAAGTTATTAAATTTTCTAGTGTTTGTCAAAGCGTGAGATGATTAAATATTCACCGGAAAGCTAATTAAATTTTCAAAACGCTATTGTCTTGTTTCCTGCTTTAGTTTTTTTTCTTCGTCGTTTAAAATGTGACTCGTGGCGTTTTTTTTAATTTCGGAATTCCGCGACTTCCTATTTACTGTAAGGGTAAATCTGCCTAAGTATGTAAAAAATTTCATGCTTCAAGAGTATAAATAGTTTGCTCTCGTTAAAAATGATGAAAGAGAAGTTTAGACACAAAGACACGGAAATAAATTCATCTTAACATATGTTGAAATATATGTATTGAAGGAAAATGTCCATCAACATCAATTTAGAAGGAATTTCATTATATAACGATCAAATACTTGGAAAAGTCTGAACTAATGAAATGCGTTTGGTGTGTTATATTATTTTTTAATCTTTTGATTCTTTCTCAACTAACGCATGTGTTTGGAGGAGG
Organism: Dolomedes plantarius; assembly: GCA_907164885.2. Classification (NCBI taxonomy): domain Eukaryota; kingdom Metazoa; phylum Arthropoda; class Arachnida; order Araneae; family Dolomedidae; genus Dolomedes; species Dolomedes plantarius. The sequence goes on from OU015493.1 coordinate 207,679,601, forward strand.
AGGTTAAGGTATATTTTGAATTCTAATCCCAAAGCTTAAGATTTAGTTAGGCCAGTAACTTTACTTAATTGGACTCAATATTCGTTTAGAGCAGGGATTTACCAGCGGGGTGCAGCTGGACTCATTGGAAGGTCGATGGAAGTTTAAAAAGGGTCTATAGTATCCCAGGGGTCTATTGGGGTTATATGATAAACTAGTAGGTAACCCGCCATTTTGACGTCATAATGGAAAAAGTATATGAAAGTTAAAAAATATCCTGAATTATCTAAAATATTGCATTTAATCCACACCTTGTAAAAGCAATCCCTTTCATTATTTTTTCATTTATTTAGTTTTTCATGCGATTGGAGTAGTAGACTGCCAACCAACCCGTCATTTTGAAGTCATAATACTAAAAATGACGTCATAATGAAAAATTTATATGAAAGCAAAAAAAAATTTTTTACAGTTCACTACGCGATTCATTCACATTCAAGTTTGTTGTTTAATTTCAGAATTCATCGCAAAAGTAAACAGATTTTTAAAAACTGTTAAATATACAGCTTAAAACATCCAATTTTTTTTAGTTCTGAATGTTTTATAGAAAAATAGGCCGAACAAATGTGATTTGATGGAGAAGATATTTGTTTTTAGGTAAGAAAAAATTCTGATCCAAATCTGAAATTGAAATTAAGCCTATCCGGCGGTTTGTTTACTGAGGGCTTCAATTGAAAGATGAGTACAGCCCGGAAGTGTCATACAGAGACAACGGCTATTATATATAGGATTTTGAGGGCGCGGTAGCCCGGTTGGCAAGAGCAGCGTACCAGTGATCTGAACGTCCCTGGTTCGAGGCTCGTCGCCGCAAATCTACCGCCGTGTTCACTAATGGTGGCTGGGGCACGTAAAATAGGGCGTGGCTACAATGTCCTCCATGTTCTCAGATTTACCTCTGGAGGTGCGGGGTCAAGTGTTCCGGTCTCGTCACTTGTCTCGGTTCAAAATTACGGGACCGGTCATTTAGCCAAGTCGGACTCCGACCCTTGCGGTGCTATTAAAAACCGGAGCCGCACCTTCATCGCCCATAGCCTTCGAGACTTGACCTGATGCTACATGTCGGTCAAGGGGCATCAGCTACAACAACAACAACATGATAAATTTTTCTTTTTTAAAATTTAATTTTTTAGGAATGTATTCATTAGATAATTATATCCGTTTTAATATGTTATAGAGAATAGCTCACTTCTACCCAGACTTGGGTGTATATAATTTGAAGTGACACTCTAAATGATTTTGATACAAACACAGTTTATACATGAAACAATGATTATTGAATTCGTTGCACATATAGAATTATATATATTAACATTCAATAGAAATACTCTTTGCAAATACTCACAAACCAGCAGTTCTGCTACGTAAACTTTGGGCCCCCTAAGCACTAGCGCAGTATAGCACCTGGAGTTGCGTACCTCGTAGCTCCCTCTCGCTTATCTATCAACTTTAACAACCTTTTTTCAACCTTAACAACCTTTTTCCTTAATCAAGCTGCATGGTATTTATACCAAGCGCGTATGCCGAAATTAGCATATCTCAAGCAGCTTCTTTAATTCATTCACTCAAAAGTTCGATTCTTGTGAATCGAATCTTTATGTATACCTTACAATGTATAAATACATATTTGCGTAATGCGGAGTGATCCATGCCAAGTCGAATGTCATGACGTTTTTGTATATGTCTCGAATGCCGCCGTCGGCTTTTTTTTTTTTGTGTGTGTACCAACACTAGACAGAACTGGGGAATTCCACTGGACCTTAAACAACACTTGGTTCCTCCCGATGCAACCAATAAGAAGGAGGTTCGTTTCTTCTCTTCTTGATGTTTGTGCAATTACAATCTGTGTTTCTAAAATCTTGTTTATACTTGTGAAATCAAAAATGGAAATAGTACAAAAATAATAAAACATGAACCTAGTGAACCACTTTTACTAATTTTTTGTTCCTATTCTTAGTCAAATTGTTATCTTTAGGTGTTTTATGTGCAACTAGCTGAAAACCCGCACTTCGCTACGTAGAACATTCAAATTAAATACAACGGTCAATGTATGCACTTAATGCATTAAAAATGAATAAATAAATATATGTATATATATATATATATATATATATATATATATATATATATATATATATATATATATATATATATATATATATATATATATTCGTAAGGGATATTTTCATAGACAAAATAATGTAGAAGAAAATATTCAAATTAAATGTAATAGGACATACTAAAGAATATAGTACAGTTAATATAGTGCAGTTTGAGGAACATATCTTTTATTCTATTTTAATATTTTTTTGGATAATGTCCAATCGTCTGCCAAATTAGCAAGAAAAAAAATTATTTTTTTGTCTATTTAGTTGTTATGCACGTGACGATAAATTTATTTAAAGTACCAGAAAAAGAAACCACGTGATCAGCATTTAATAAATGGAATTCTAAAAATTAATTTTTAAAATTCACCAAAAATCAGAAAACGGAGGTAAAGATTAGAAAAAGATTTCATTTTAAAGGAACTTTTATGATCTTTCTCGTGATATAAATTTTATAACCCTCAAATTATTATTTTAAATGCAAACTTAAAAAAAGTTACAAAAAACAGCTTAAAAATTTAATTTTAAAAAATCTAATAAGAATTTTTTCAAAAATTTTTCTTAGTGCACCCCTACACTATAAGAAGAATCGCTATGCAAAATTTCAGCTCTTTAGGTCTAGCGGTTTGGACTGTGCGTTGTATGTCAGTCAGTCAGTCAGTCAGTCAGTTAGTTACGGAACTGTTTAATATATATAGATTATGAGTATTATAATTATGTTGTATGCTGTATATTATAGAGAAAAATTTTAGGGGTCGATAATGAAAATCATTCTTTTCAAAGGGGTCTTTGTAGAAAAAATGTTGGGAATCCCTGGTTTAGAGGAGTGTTTTTCTGTTATGCTGTCCAGTTTAAGTAAGAGTATGATGTTATGTATGTCTTCTGTATTTATAAGGAACTCTTGGACGCCTACATGTGGTATGATAAAAAGTAAATTTCTCGACTTGTTTCCATATTGAGTGGTAGATTATGCAGCAAAATCTCTCTTGGCATTTCGATATAACGAATACTATCTTTGACATCATTATTAAACTTTCGTTTCACCACAAAAAAAACATCAAAATATTTCCTTCTCTTGCCTATTACATTTTAACACTTCAGACGTGGCTTAGTTGTTACTAGTTGCCACCGAAGACTTCAGTGTTAGTCATTTCCTGAATCTTTTAATGTCATCCTGGAGAAAAGGATGTTTTATACACATCATCAGTCGTGATTTGGAACCTAACAGGAGCCTTACTACCCTTCATTTCAAAATTTCTCCCATTTAAACATTTTCGTTTCTTAACTACAGTGATTTCCGCTTATAAGAATCACGTTTGTTATTACTGTTTTTGATTCTTATAAGCGGTTGATTCTTATAGCCGAAATTTAGGTTTTTGGACAGGCACACACACACACACACCTATATATATATATATACATATATTAGATAATTTACCATAAAATACTCTTTAATTACGTTAATTATCTTTTATTAAAATTATTCTTTATAATTAAAAAATACAACTTAATATCTAGACCTATTAGTAGATACACATGATTATAATAAGAGAAGAAAAAAATACAATATCTGTTACAACATACCTGCTTAACAGTTTAACATTTAACTACAGGAAGGGTGCAAGAAAAAGTTTTCTATGGTAGTTTGACGTAATGAAGTTTTCAGGAGGCTGTTTATACCTCTTTCAATACCAATAGTCTCAGACGAAGATTCACCTTCTAGCTTACGTTTCAGGGTTTGATGACGTGCTGAATATACTAATGTCACGTTTGCCTGAGTGATAGTGGACACTTCGCCGAAGATTTATGTGTTTCATGGTCCAGGAAGCAGCAACCAGGATGTGGGAGGTGGGAAAAAAGAGTCCCTATTTTTGTTTGTCAGTGGAGACAACTGAAATCGGACACGGACGGGTTAGATGCCCCTTGGTCAAGCTAAAAGGGCAGTGTTTAGCTAAAGTGTTTAAGGGGAAACCATTATGTTATGTCTTACAAAGAAAGAGATGCATTTTACGACTGTATTCCATCCCATCCTATCACTATTTCTTTAAAATAAAATAAAGGAAGAACTTCGTGCCTTTTGAGGGTTTAAGTGGCTTTTTTGGAAAAATGAAAGGAAAGCGAAGAGTGTAAGCTGATTCTTAAAACCAGTGGATTGAATCTTTAAACCGAAAATTTTAACATGGAAATAATACATTTGTTTTTGTTTTTGCGATATTGATTCTTATAAACGGTTGATTCTTATAACCACTGATCACTATAAGCGGTGGTAACTGTATTTTTGAAATCTGATAGAACGGGTTTTTTTTTTCCTGCTGATCTGCAGCAATGTATAAATTGTGACTGGGTTAAATCACTTCAGTTGCAGTTGCATTGAAACATTGATAAAGAAAAATAAATCCTTAACTTTGACATGTGATTTAAGAAAATTGATTAGAAATTTCAATTTATTTCTGGAAGCGTTCGGATGCAACTGATTCTACTGTAGATGGCAGTCATCATATGTAAGAATTTTTAGGTGATAATAATCCACAGAGATGAGTGACTTCTTGGGATGAAGAAACGTAAAAAGGACGGGAACCATTAGAGTACTACTTATGTCAGCAGAAATAAATGAGTTACAGATACCGAACAGATCAAACTTAAGCATTTGAATATCATTACTCCGAAAGTTCAGTTTTGTTTTGTTTTAGTGCATAAAATTTAACCCATTTTTTCTCTTGAAAATTGACAACGTTTTAGATGGAATGGGATGCACATTCCTTAACTTACAAAAACCTCTCTTTGTGGAATTATTTAAAATATGAATCTTTTTATTAAAAACTAGCTGAATACCCGTGCTTCGCTACGGAGTACATTCAAATTAAATACAACGGTCAATGTATGCAATTAGTAATAAAAAAGAACAAAAAATATATTTATTATAAATACAATGGTCAATCTATGCAATTAATGGCAACAAAAATATATTTATAAAAATTTCGCATAGACAAAATAATGTAAAAGAAAATATTCAAATTAAATCTAATAGAACATACTAAAGAATATCGCACAGTTAATATAGTACAGTTTGAGGAAAAATTTTTTTTACTGTATTTTAATATTTTTTTGGATAATGTCCAATCGTCTGCCGCATTAGAAAGAAAATAAAATATATCAATGTATTTCGTTGTTATGCACGTGACGTAAAATTAATTTAAAGTACAACAAAAAGAAAAGAAACCAAGTGACAATTATCTATCTTAAGTGATCAATATTTAATGAATTAAATTCTAATAATTAATTTTAAAAAATTCATCAAAAATCAGAAAATGTAGGTAAAGATTCAAAAAGGATTCCATTTTAAAGGAATTTTTAAGATCTTTCTCGTGATGTAAATTTTATAACCCTCATATTATTATTTTAAATGCAAACTTTAAAAAAGTTACAAAAGCAGCTTAAAAATTTAATTTTAAATGATCTAAGAAGAATTTTTCAAAAATCTTTCTTAGTCCACCTCTACACTATAAGAAGAATCGCCATGCAAAATTTCAGCCCTTTAGGTCCAGCGGTTTGGTCTGTGCGTTGTATGTCAGTCAGTCAGTCAGTCAGTCAGTCAGTCATTGAATCGTGTCCTGGGCCACCCGCGTGCCGATGTTGGTATGATTCAGCCCCATAGTCTCCCTGTTAGCGAGGACAGCCGCGGAAGTTGTCAAAATAAGAAACTTTTAGGGGAAAAATCATTAAAACATTAATTAAAAAAGTCCGGGGCCCGATTTTCAAAAAATAATATGCGTATGTTTTAATGTGAACTATCAACTATATCCATTCAAAATATCAGCTCCATTGAAGCAATAGTTTTTCACTTATAAAAGAACAAACATAGGCTTATTCTAAATAATCAATAAATTTCAGTTTCGATGTCAGTAACGATCGGGCATTGAGTCATACAAGTTCTGTATGATGGCTTGAGACATTTCGTTCCATATTTGCTGTAACCTTGCCTCTAGTTCGTTCAAACTCGTGGGATGCCCAACTGGTCGTCCCAAATGATCCCAGGTATGCTCGATTGGAGACAAATCTGGGGATCGGGCAGGACAAGGAAGGGTAGTAACAGTGCGGAGACAGTCTTGTGACACCCTTGCCGTATGAGGCCGAGCATTGTCTTGTTGAAAAATGGCTCCTGGGAGCCGTTGCATGAGTGGCAACACATGTGGTTGCAGGATTTCATGAACATACCGCTGGGCTGTCATGGTGCCACGGAACAATACCAGGGGTGACCGTGTATTGTAGGCAATGGCACCCCATACCATCACACCAGCTGTGAGAGCGATGTGTCGTTCTACAGCAAAGGCAGGATTGAAGCGTTCACCACGGGCTCTCCACACACGAACACGATTGTAATCACTGCCGAGATTGAATCTGGATTCGTCGCTAAAGACGACCTGGTTCCATTCCGCTGCAGTCCAGTTTCCTCGTGCGCGGCAAAACTCCAAACGGAGGCGTCGATGGGTGGGCGTCAAGGGCAGTACACGTAATGGGCGCCGCGATACCAACTGTCCTTCAGCCAGGCGCCTTCGTATGGTTCGAGAAGACACAGAGGTCCCTAGTGAAGGTGCTACCTGTGCCTGGATGGCGGCCGATGAAGCAGTTGGTTCTACGCGTGCATTTTTTACGATGTGGCGGTCTTCTCGACGACTGGTCTGTCGAGGGCGTCCTGAGCCTGGTCTTCGTGTACATGACATCTCTCGGGTCCACTGGTCCCAACACCTCCTCACAACACAATCAGAGTGGCCTAATTGACGAGCTACTCGCCTCGCTGACCACCCAGCTTCCATCATCCCGACGATTCTCCCCCTCTCAAACTGCGACAACTGCTTATATTGTCTTCGAACACGGCGTAATGGTATGTCTATCTCAGCTCTTCCTTTGTAAATGATTCAGCACACTCAAACAAGCTTTGGTTACCTGTTTTACACTCCACAGAGTGCGATGTTCAACGCCCTCTACCGGCTATACGTAATGCGCAATCACGCTGCATTTGTAATCATTTGCATATTTCCCCGACATGTACCTTCATTGCAAGTTTCGTTACGATCCTGCAATTATTTCTTGGTGCGCTAATTTTTTTGTCCATGAGTGTATATTAGTATAGATGGCAATTCCCATCTTAATAGCTCATCCAAATTAATAAATGATGAGGGTATTAATAACTGATAAATAATTGAGAGCTATTAAATTAACAACTGAAAAATGAATAGTTAATAGAATACCTGCAATTTGAATACTTTTCAATTATAAATTTACCGTATTCCTATTTTTAATAGCAAATAAAGTTATTCGTTTTAAAGTGCAATATAATTATTATATAGTAATTTTATATAAATAGAAGTAACTCAAATAAATTCACCTAGTTTGGGCAGCATAATACATTTTTTACTTTGGAAATTAAGTTTATTTTTATTAGAAATAATAATGCAATGAATTAAGTTGTTACTTTGTAAAATATATTAGAATAAATAACATGTAGTTATAATGTGGAAAATGAAAAAAAATAGAATAGTACTTTCACTAAAATTATCTTATTGATTAAATATGAAAATTTAGTGCTTTTTTTTCTAAAACACAGGTAGATAAATTTATAGTAGTAAGGAAGAAAAAGGAAAATCGCTCCCTAATATTTATTTCTAAAACGCCTCACGAAAAATACTTGACAAAGGATCTTTTTATAAGGGAAAAGCCCTTTCTGTAACGTGAAAAGCTTTATTTCTCAATGCAATCTTTCAACTGACAGTGTCTCTACTATGTTTAAAAAATTTTCGAATAGTGTTAATTTTTTTCTGTACTTTTTTCTTTAAGACGTTCTGAATTTCGATTAACCAGCTATTGCTTTTCTCTTTCGGGTTTTAGAGATTCGTTTGTTTTGTTCACAAAGAATTGATTTTGTTCCGGTGCCTTGACTTCATATCGTCACGTGAATGAAAGAACTTGGTAACTCGAAAAAAATTATTTTTCTGATATCTGGGTATTTATAGCTAGATTACATAAGAATTGAATGCAATGACTAGAAAAATCGCTTTGCCGCTAACCTAATGCCATCTGTTGGCTAGTGTAATAATTTGACAAACACGAGTATTGACGAATTGACGACGAGTATTTTCTCACTGGAAGAAGTAAACATTTGAGATCTTCAAGAACTTGAAAAATCGAGTTACCTAGTTCTTGCAATCAAGTGACGATTATGAAATCTTGGAAATCGATACACCTTGTTCACATCATAAACATTTACGTCTTTGTGTCCATGCTCATTAATTTGTACTCGGGCTATAAGATTTCCGACAAAACATTTATATTAGAGCTCTAAATATTTTCATTCCAAAAGATTTATTTACCGAGTTATATGCTTAAAACTCATAGATACAAAATACCCCTTCTTGATTTTGCAACTTTAAAATGTGTCCTACGTTTCGCCACGAGAAAGTTCTCGAAATTCAGAACTTTCAGACTGCCGTGAAATCGAATTACTTTTAACTATTTTGAAATATTCGCTGGTATTTTAATTTAAAATGAGAGAGTATTTACTTAGGTTTAATTAAACTTCTCCACTGAGAAAACATATCTTAGAAAAAACATTTCTTAGATGTATGTCTGTTTTCATCTTTAAGATTTTATCTTTATGATGGTAAAACTAATTTAAATGTCAAGAGTTTTAGGATTTTGGAAGAGAGCTTGAGATATTTACTCTATCGTTTTTTGAGAAAATATTTGTTTCTTTAATGCGGTAGAAGTCAGCAGGTAGGAATATTTCTAAGATCGCTTTGCTTTTTTAGAGAACATGTTTTGTTGTGTTTTTGAAATGTGTTTTTTTTTTCTTTACGACAGAGGAAGTGTGCGAGAAATTCCATTTTGACTACTAGTACTACTAATAATATATTTTAACTAAATTCTTTGAGTCACACGTGGAGACTCATGATATGTGCTCTCATCTCTGGCGGGATATTTGTTTTTGTGCTAGACTAATTTTTTATTTTAACTTCTGTCACTTATAACTTTTGGATAGAAATTTGATACACTAAAATATTTAAAAGTCTTTGTTTTGAGGGAAATTTAAATTATCTATTTTTTTCATAAACGCTATAAAAGTTTAGATACATTCACATACTTTAGAAATACAACAAAGACCTTCTGAATTTTTAAAAATATGTTTGAGTATTCTTAAAAACATTGACACTAATATAAAATATTTTAAATTTTTTTATATAAGTCCCCGCAAAATCTTGCATTTTATATAAATTTATTCTTAAGAATATTTTATAACTGTTAAAATCTTGCGCTCTCGTGTTACACATCTTTTTAATAACACTTTACATTAAAAAAATCTCCTTTTAAAATTCACTGAAATTTTCTGTCACTTTTAATGTTCTCTTATTTTCCCGATAAAATACACCCTTGGGAGTTATTGCAGTTTAATTTATTTTTTTAAAAAGGTTTTCTAAATGGGTTTCCCAAACGAGATCTTTTTAAATATGCCCCCAAAATTGTGTCTAAAATTAGTTTGCTGAAAACACGAGAGCTTATCAGAGTTGAAAGGTTCAAATATATTTTTATGTCCCTTTATAAAAACATTTGCCAAAATTTATTTCTTTTAATTTATCTTTGTAACACTATTTGACGGGTTTGCTAAACGTTTCCAGCTTTCACGTGCAACCCGTTAGAAAAAAAAAATACGCTGCTTTGTTTAAGCACCTCTAAAATAATTTCTTGAAAATATTAGTTAAAACACGAAAAAGTATAGAAAAAGCTAAACTTCGTTTTTCGGGAAAATAAAGATCAAGTTAACAAAGTGAAAGTAGTGTATTAAAGATTATTTTACATTTACTCAAAAACTACAACTTAATACCTAAAAATAATGTTTTCTATTCAAGATTAATAATCAAATGGAAGTCCACCTCCAAGACAATGCCTCTTCACACGTTGAAAGTAGTGAAACAGTTAACACCAAATTGAACCATTATGGTATGAACAAGACTTAATATTGAAACGTTTACTTTCGAAGCATGGACAAATGAGGTGTAAAACAGAGAGTAAACTATCACACTGCTTACTATTGCAAGTAGCTATATTATTGTTTGTAAGCAATATTATAGTTATTTACTACATTTCTGGGCGCAATGGCCCAATTGGAAAGAGCTGCGGACCAGTCATCTGAACGTCCCTGGTTCGATGCTCGTCATTGCAAATCCACCGCCGTGTTCACCAATGGTGGCCGGGGCATGTAAAATAGGTCGTGGCTATAATGTCCTCCAAGTTCTCAAATTTACCTCTGGAGGTGCGGGCTCAAGTGTTGCGGTCTCGTCACTTGACTCGGTTCAAAATGACGGGACCGATGTTCTTCGAGGTCAAGTCAAAATTCAGCTCTAGGGTACCTCGCCTTAAAGTGAAGCTGTTGACTACCCTTCGCCAAGGACTTAGGATTTGAGAACCTAGGTTCTTTGGACTTGGTGTAGGCTTTGGTGTAGACTTTCCTACATCTAGGGGATTGGAAACAACAACTGCATTGCTTGTAACATGATAAAAATGTGCATTTATCTCAGCATGTAAAAATAATGAAATAATCCTCAACATTAATTTTGCTCGTTACTCTCAAAATTTCGTCACTGGAGTAAATTTATGAAATTTCTGCAAATAATATAGGATGGGTAGAGGGGTGCTTATTTTTATCTTATAGTATACAGGGTGGTCATAAAGAAACTTTGCCGATATATGGACCTCTAGAGGCGGTTCCGTTCAACCGATAGTGATGAGATTTCAGATATAGTTATTCAGAGGTACGAGCTCGGGATTCTGTGAACGGCAACACAGTGACGCTCACGGTTACGGGTATAGGTATAGAAACTCGAAATTTTCAAATGGCAAAGTCCACTTTTTCCAGTCGCAAAATGATCAGCGCATGCGAAATCCCTAAAAAGCGTTGGAACGGTGCGTGTATCACAAAACACGGACGAGTTATGCACTCACAAAAAAAAACAGCTCTGTGTATTTTGCGACGAGAAAAAGTGGCCGTTTTTATTTGAAAATTTCGAGTTTCTATACTTATAACCATAACCGTGAGCGTCATTATGTTACCGTTCTCAGAATCCCGAGCTCATACTTCTGAATAACTGTACCTGAAATCTCATTTCGATAGGTTGAACGGAACGGCCGCTAGAGGTCCATATATCGGAAAAGTTTCTTTATGACCATCCAATATATCGGCAAGTCTCATAATAATAGATCTCATAGTAATATACGCAAACTGTGGGTCGCGACTTACAGCTGGTCTGTGAAAGTTTGGAGGGGTCGCGGATAATTTATAGTAAATAAATATACCTAAATGAAATACAAACATATATTAATATTTAAATATGAAGTCTTAGTCACATGAGTTTAGCCAAAATCAAGTACAGAAGGTAAGTGAGACATTTTTATTGCTAGTATAATGCAATATAATTATATCCTCTGTCTAAATGTCATTGATTTTTGAAATAGTTTGTCCAAATTAGCTTATTTATATTTTTTGTTAACTTTTTCATAATTGAAAAAAAAAATTGCTACTACCAAAAACTTTGATTGGGGGCCGAGGAATTTTTAATTTAAAAGAAGTGGGCCCCGATTGAAAAAGATGTGCACTACTGGTCTATACGTTACTTCTGTCTGTAACTTTCGTCATATTTTTCGAAGGCCTTTTAATTGCTGTTCAGAAGAACTTTTATAGTCTATAGGACTACAATTGAAATTAAAACTATTGAAAGAACTAAAAAGTGATAAGTGTATTACAATCAAGCTTTCATGACAGTGTGTTAGGCGCAAAATTTCTTTTACCGGTAACATTTTACGATACCCATAATCAATTTCTAAGGAGTAGATCGGTCTGGTTGGTGTATTGGCAAAACTTGTAAAGCCTACCTCAACATGACCGCGAGAGATCATAACTTCAACGAGAATTAAACGAGAGATCAGAAAGTTATACCAGGAAAACAGCTTAAAGTCGAGATAAGTTATTTCAGCAGAGTACACACATTTCCTCTAAAATTCTGATTCCAGTGGACCTCCCACGTGTATTATTTAAACTATTACATCACCGACTCCAATTTAGGTTTCAATGTTTAGATTGAGAGTGAATTTAAATTAAAATATTTGATCTGAGATTTCAATTTAAATGTCTGACGTTTCATTAGACCAGGCCAAATATTCATTGCCATTACATTTATGACTGTCAAGTGGGTGGCGTCGTTTCTTGCACTCATTGCATGGTTATATTAGGTTAAAACCGATAATTCCCTTTTCTGCCCCCACGCTTTCTAAAACGGATGACTTGAGTCATTCGAATAATTCAAAGCAGTTTGAAAAAAATAATGCCCCATAACTCTCAGTGTGAGAGAAGCACGTAACTTTTCTTTAATATTCTAAAAGAAATTCAAAGTAATTAATTGCAGTGACGCACATGGTTTTTTTTCTTAGCTTCCCCTTAACTTCTTTTCTTCTCATTTCATAAAAAGTGCGTTAGACGAAAGGTATATAGAGTACAGAAATTTGACACAGAGTTGTAATATTTTTATAAATTTTGAAATTTTTGTATGCCGCTTTTTCGCCAAGAAAGAAAGATTTCATTTTTTTTATGGGGTCATTTTTTTTAAATGTTTTTTCCGAGCGTATTCTTATAAATGAATGGTGCATCAAACTTTAATTTGTGGCTATATTAGGTGACATATCGTTATAACAGCTCGTAACTAATTTTAAAATTGGGTGAGAATATGAGTTTAAATTTGCTTCTAATTCTCAAATTTGGTGACGGCTGATGTTGGATTGATCAGAATGTTCTTCAATATTATCAATGAAACAGTAATAAAACGGCCATCAGAATATAAATAAGGCGTCTCTTTTAGGATTAAATTCTCGGATAGTGGCTAAAAGCAGCCATTGCTCTAGCTACAGTTTTAGCGCATTTTATAATCGCACTGTCGCTAGCAGGAATGGACTCGTTTCGTTTATTTTCAGAGCGTCATAGTTTTAAAATGTTATGTCTATAATTCATCAAGTTTTTCATTGAATGTTTACCGTGAAAGAAACTTCTATTGAGAGAGGATTGATGTATACAGGGTTCCTACCTATATCCGTTACACCCCCCTTAACATCTAAACGGTTACAGCTTAGTCCATAAAGTTGGTGTCTAGGTATAGTAAAAAGGCTAGGCGCTACTCGATGCGACAACTTACCACGCCATCTGTCGGCAAATTTTGGAATGAGCGTTTTTATCTCAAAAACGGTACGGGATACGGGAAATAAGTCAATTACAAAATTGTTCAGCATCATAGATTTAGCAAGAAAAGACACTTAGCGCACATTAATACTTACAACAGAATGTAGAATACGGAAATTTGTTTGATCACGATTTCGAAAATTGTTATGTTATAAAGAGAGGAAGAAAGAAACTGAGACACTTCCCTATCTTCAGGATCATTTATTTATGTTGCTGAAAATGCTCTCCATTAGCCACTATACACATTTACACTCTGGACTGGATTTCTCGCTGCACATTGGTGCAACATGGCAGGTGTTACGGAGGCACAAGCATCAGTAATGCGTCGTCGAAGATCCTGCAATGTTGGCGGAGGAGTCGCATATACCTGCCCTTTTATGTGTCCCCATAAGAAGAAGTACAATGGGGTGAAGTCGGATGAGCGCGGGGGATACTTTCCGAAACCACCGTACCCGATGACTTGATTCTCAAATGTCTCCATTAGGTACTGCTTAACGTTTGATGTCTTATGCGGAGGGGTGCCGTCATGTTGGAACCATACATTTCTTAGTTGGTACAACGGTAGATTCTCAACAAAGTCGGTTATTACATCCTGCAGAAGTTCCAAGTACCATTGTCCCGTTATACTGGTAAAATACTGGTCCAATGAGCCTGTCATGAAAAATTCCGCATCAAACATTTACCGACCAGCGTACTTGATGTCGAACTTCGACAGCATATCTCGGATATTCCATCGAGGAGGTATGAACGTTCTGTCTATTCCACATTCCGTTGCGAGAAAAAACATGCATCATCTGTCCACATTATGTCTGCCAGGAATGCTGGGTGGACCTCTAAGTTATTCATCACAAAGTTGCACCACGTGTAACGTCTCTCAGAATCCCTTGGCATCAATCCCTGCACGTGTGTGTATGGGTATAGATGAGCACATAAATCATTGAGGATTTTCCAAAGCCGGCTTTCTGAGGGGGCTACAATTGTCACTGATCATTTTTGTGCTGCTCTGAGGATGGGCGAGAGCGTATGCTAGCACATCTTCCGGTTGCACTTTGCGTCTTACATTACGAGGTCTACGAACTCGAGGTCGGATGGTCAGGCAGCCCGTATCCCTTAAACGTTTTACAACTTTTACGATGGCCTGCCGTGTAGGATGCGGGCCTCCAGGAAAACGTTCATGGTACTGTCTTGCAGCTGCTTTTGCCTTACGTCCACATTCACCGTAAATTAACAACATCTCGCAATACTCTGTAATGCCAAATTATGCCGTAACGTACAATAAATGTACGTTTCTATAATGTTATTAGCTATCCAGTACCTGCATGTTTGTTCTTACTCAGATAGTCTATGTCCAACTTTGTACCACAGATGTATGTAAGTGTATAGGTTCAGAATTTTGTTAATTACTGGAAATTTAATGCTATATTTATTTTTCATTACTCGAAAACAGTTATTCTCAACTTTTTAACATAGGATTACGTTCCGCAATAACGGCCCTTCGGAGAGAAAAAAATTATCCTGCGTCGCGAGTTATAATTTTGGCAGCGAGCATAACCCAGTAGCAGTAAAAAGTTGAACAGAAAAGTACCAAAATGAGTAAAAAAAAGAAGTAAACAAACAATAAGTAATCCTACGTTAATAAACCGCGGTAGTTTCGTTAGAAGAGACTACCTGAATTTTTTTAAGGCTAGCCCCCTTCCTCCTGAATATCACTGACGCCTGTCCAGGTTGAGACCACTGCTCTAGAAGAATACTAGCATAAATCTCCTTGTAAATTAAGAATTTGTTTATGATAATATTTAGGCTGGATAAGTCATGAGCTGTTCATATTGCCTACAGATATGCTAGTGTTTTGGAAAATAAAAGGGTTTACATATTATCTAACTAAACTGAAGAACCTGATTAGATTCTTATAAATACTGTCGTATATCTTAACCTTACACAGAAATGCAAATTGGGCGAAAATTATTCAGGTGTCGGATATTTTGTAATAATATTTAAAAGATCCACTAATATCCGAAATTTTAAAACCGAATCGGTGTAACACTCGATTTTGATAGCAGGGTGTTCAGTCCTGTAGTAGCAGCCCGCGTTCATAGATTGCAGCACTGATCCAGTAATTTCTTATTTTGTAACGGTGTGTGTAAACATGAACTGTTGTTGTTGAAAAAACATTCTTATGTACGTGATTCGAGCAGGGCTTCTTCTAGCTTCTTCTATTCTTTTTCGATGTATTCCCTTAAGTAAAAGGTTTGGAGGACGTCTGGGAAGTGAAGCAATTCTTCCTTTATTTGTAAGTCAATTCATAATTCAATTCTTTATGCTATTTGGGTTTTTCATTTTCCCAGCGTTGATCCATCCCTTATATTCAATTGTATTCTATTAATCGCAAGTGTAGTCTATTAATGTGCAAGTATTGTAATTAATTTGTGTTAAAGTCGAAATAAATCTTTTAAAAACATTTACAGTCCACTAAATCTATAAATCTCACACAGGGTAACCCCTTTAAAACGTCGAATGAAAATGGAGAGTGCACTTAAAACCTCGATTTTGCAACCGAAATCGCATAATGGGTACAAAATACACATTAAAAATAAACGAGGATCGAGATATATATTTTTTAACGAACCACAGTATGCGCCCAGTTACTTTGTGGAGTCCCGTTTTCAGTATTTCGCCATTCCTCTCGCTGCTTGTCTGTTTGTCCTATCATTTGTGCCAACAGACTCGAATGTCGCCAAATTTCGAGATTACACACGTCATTTGGTTCCCATCTTTTTCAGTGTAGAGCAGCACCCTCTAGCATTACAGTGTCGTACTTGACTGTGGGAATGCATTTCTATTTTTCCTTGGTCACGTGTAGATAATTCGCAGGCGATAAGAAAGTTCAGTGTTGAAAGATCTTTTAAAAAGCCTTTTGGCATATAAGTTAAAGCTTTGGTGGAAATGTGTTAAAGTCGAAATGTGTATTTCGCGGATGTCAATATTCTAGTCACGTTCCTTTTGCTGCACTGTTTAAACAGGATATGTTAGAAATATACATTTTAAGTTCCAGCTAACGCTGTTAAATATGACACCGAAGAAATCGCTAAAAAATTGTAATTTTTATTTACGTTGTCACTTTCTTAACCAAAAATGTATGTGTCATTTTTTAGGTCAGATTTCCACAAAGACATCAACTATTGCTCCGTTAAAAGGAACGAAGCGGCTTGGAACATTTTATTTACACTACTCACATTCTGAATATCAAGAAAGCAATTTACATTTTTGCTTGATTAAATGGATGATGATTAATATTATAGGAATATTAATGATGAGATTAGGGTTTTATATTTCAATAACTTCTGTGTTTTATGGGCTTTTTTATTTTCGCTTATAAATAACTTTTCCCTTTTGCACTTCCTAATCGTTGTTTTAAGCTTTATAAATTAGCCCATAAGGTAACTAATGCATATTCATTTCATTTTCTTGTGCATAGATACCCTCGCAGATATATATCTCTTTATCTATGTGTATCTCTTTATTTAAAATCTTTCATTTTGTATCTTTACATATAGAGCGATCTATAGAGGCACCTATATTTATAATTATCTAACTATTCGTATATCTACATACTATTTATCTATCGTCTATTTATCTATCGTTGTTCATTAATTTCTGACTCTATATCTGTCTATTAATCTATTTTTAAAAAAAGTCACGCATGGGTACCTTAATAATGGGACCAGACATTATCTTTAAATATCTGCATCAATAAGCAGCTACATGCAAAATCATCTAGCCATTTTCTCTCACCTCAACATATTGAATTTCCTACAATTTAACAGAGTGATAATCACTCATTAGTCTCCAAATTCGCGAGGAACACGCTGGCGAAAAATCTAATCTCCAGTTTGACGTTCATTTGCGCCGTAACGGAATTTTAGAGGGGTTGTGCCGAACTCCCGAGCAGCGTGGATAAGAAGTAATTACGTGATCTGTCTACGCCACCGTCTGGCGACTAAGAGCCTCCTGACGTGCGGAACACATCGTGAAAGCTCAGGAGGAACGCAGATTTATACCAAAATGCTCGCGGAATGCTTGTGAATTTTTAGGTTGAATGCCGAGCCAAAATGATAACGTCCAAAAGTAAAAGCTGCATAAAACTCTGTCACTTTAGAGGATGAATGGGTGAATGAACTCATTGAGTTAAAGTGATTAATCGAACAGAAGGAAATTGAATCCAGTTAAAAGGGTACTTTAAACACCTTGAAACTCTCAAATGAATAGACAAATGGAGGAACCTTACCACTACCACATCCTTTTGTTTCATCATCGAATTTAAGTAGAATCCTCGACTTGTCGAACACATTTATCGACTATTGCATAAAGAATTCTCAAGATTTATTTAATCCTCTTTGAAGTAAAATTAATAAAAAATCTACTTTATCTAACAATGGGGGTAATTTTATTTCTTTCTAAATATACAAGCATTGGACCCATTTACCCAGTCACAGATTCTGTTGTTTATTATAAGAAATAGATCTGGGTGGTTCACTTACCCCAATTAACCAATATAGGTATTAATTCGGTAGTTATACTACTGTGACGGCCGCGTTCATTAACAGAAGTAACGGAAGTGCCGTGTTTTTAATCGACCTTTCACCAGAATGGATAGTTCCGAAAAAAAAATGTGCGTTCGGGGGGCCCCCGTCAGGAATAAAGTTCCTTACGTTATTTTTTCAACTCTAAACATGATTTAATATGTAGATTTTTATTGATTATATTAGTGTATTTTTGTCACGCCAAAAAGGGCAGCCCTCTTTTATTCAACCGACTCTCTCTCTCTCTCTCTCTCTCTATTTTATTAAAATTAAAAATTTTAATACATAAATTAATTATTTTTATTAAAATTAAAAATTTTAATATATAAATTAATTACACTGCTGGCCACTGTAAATGCAACACCCTGAAGGAAACATGCAAATAACATGAAATTTACAACATGCATTAGCGGAGGTGAGATATGCAAATGATTAGAATTTCAGCGCAGACGCACATCACGCGCGCCTGTGGCGCCACTTCAAAGCGCTATTTAAGCCTTGGAGATTTCGACGATTTCAAGTTCGGCAATTGTGTTTTTCTTGAGGTATTTAAAAAAAAACGATTAATTATGCCTCGTCGAAAACAGCGATCATCTTTTGATCAAGTATCCGAGTTCGACAGAGGAAGGATAGTGGCCTACCGAGATTGTGGATTATCTTTCAGGGAAATCGGTAGTCGTGTTGGACGAAACCAAACAACTGTAATGCGGATATGTGATCGTTGGATTCAGGAGGGTACGACGGACCGGCGTGTTCGATCGCATCCACCTCAGCACATCACTTCACGTGATGACAGGCGAATTGTGCGCATGGCAGTGACGGATCGCTCAGTCACATCACGAACCATAGCACAGCACATGCAGTCTGTAACGCATCATCCAGTGTCTGCGCGTACCATTCGACGCCGTTTACAGCAGAGTGGTCTGTCCGCAAGACGTCCATTGATTTGTCTACCCTTGACGCAGAACCACAGACGTCTCCGCCGCCAATGGTGCGATGACAGAAGGATGTGGACGGCAGAATGGAATGAAATTGTCTTTACTGACGAGTCACGCTTCTGTCTGCAACATCACGATGGTCGCATTCGAGCCTGGAGACACCGTGAAGAGAGGATGCTGAACAGCTGCGTTATGCACCTCCACACTGGTCCTGCACCGGGTATTATGGTATGGAGCGGTATTGGATATCACTCTCGCATACCTCTAGTACGCATTGCCGGTACTTTAAACAGCCAGCGCTACATCTCCGAGGTGTTGGAGTCAGTTGTCCTTCCTTACCTTCAGGGCTTGCCCACAGCCATATTTCAACAGGATAATGCGCGACCACACGTGGCACGCATTGTTCAACGGTTCTTCGTCAATCGCCAGATTGAATTGCTTCCCTGGCCGCCTCGCTCTCCGGATCTTTCGCCGATAGAAAACATGTGGTCCATGGTTGCTCTACGATTGACCCAGATTCTATCCCCAGCTGCCACAGCAGATCAACTTTGGCAAAGTGTGGAAGCTGCTAGGTCTGCTGTACCCCAAGAACTGATCCAAAGTCTCTTTGAATCAATGCCGAGGCGTTTGGCAGCGGTGATCTCCAACAATGGCGGCTACTCTGGCTACTGATTTTGGCAGGAACCACACTTCACAGAAGTCTATAAATTTAATCATTTGATACTTGGTCAACATGTTATCTACAAAATAAATTTTGTTGTGATATCTCTTGTCTTTCTTGGTGTTGCAATTTGGGTGGCCAGTAGTGTATTTTGATTTAGATGTATTTAGATGTTATCTAGCATAATTTTTAGTCGGATTAATTTTATTATTTAATCACCAACAAAAATAAGTTTAAACAGAAAGACGCGATTCCATAGGGACGGTATAAAATCTTTCAAGTAAAGCATTTACAACTGGTCGAAGTTGATATAAACGATCATGCTGAGGGTCATCATGTGGTGGTTGTTTACTGTTGTCATTATAATGTAGAAATTCTCTTATCTTTTCAAAGCGTTTTAATGACATACATTCTTTTATTACATCATTGACTATGGCAGGTGACCAATATGCCCTAGTGTTTGGTACATGTACAATAGACATCATTATACAATTACCAATGTATTGTTTAATTTCTAAATTCGTTACATTGACACACTTTTCTGGGTTTTTTTGCACACTGAATAAATTTGTTTCTTGAACTATATGCTCAATCAAATCTTCTGTAAAAAGATAACTAAAAAAATTTAGAGGTGTGTTTAAATTCATAATTTCAGGAGAGAAATTCTCGTCACCTCGAAATAAAATTTGATCATCATTTAGACGTAAATTAGTTTTCTTCCAGTTGATTGCAGGCTTTGTTCTTCCTGTATTATTTCTATTAGTTTTTGGCATGTTCCCACCAGATCCATCAGGCAGTTCAAGAACATCGCTATTATCAAGTAATGATACCTCATCTCCCGAATCACTACTATCATCAAAAATTTCATCACAAACTTTGTTTGGTTTATAAATAGGATCACCTGTGCTGCCATCGCTTTCTGAATCAGATCCATCTTCATTATGATCACTCCACGATCTGTTCATAAGTTCCTCAATTTCTTTCTGGGTTAAAAACTTTCTTCCCACCATTTCCTAAAAAAAAATGGCGTAAGCACACTATGTATCATTTTTGATACATAAAATTGAAATCATACTTGAATTATCTATAAAAGATTAAAGAAGTATTTTATTAATAATTATAAAAAGCTACGTACATCTAAAATATATTTATAAAACTTTCAAAGATGTAAGCTGACTTTAAAATACTGAAAATATAGCAAATACTAAGGCAGGTCTGGTATGAATTGAACGGCTATCTTTTACTGAGATCGCAGTTGTATTCCTGTTGCCATCTATCCTACGAAAATGCAACTAACAGTGATTAAAAGCTTTGCTATGATGTTTAAAAATTAACACAAGGTGCACAAGTGGATAAAAAATATTGCTTTTGAATATAAAGGGGAAAATAACTTATGTACCAAATTTGATAAAGTGTGCAATGAAGGGTTTTTAAATTGCCCTTACCGAGTGTTCAGGGATTTGAACTGGGGATCTCTCAGTCCGATGCGATAACCATTCAGCCACGGAGTCCTTGAGAGAAAGCTCTTATGAAGGTGGCATAACGCTTTTTCGTTACGTGACAATTCCTGCCAGTTCACTCTACTGTAAGCGGCGTAAAAGAACTTCGTTCCAAGAATCAACGAACTCGCAACCGTGTTTCTCTCCCATAATATCCTTCCCGGGTGTTGAATGCGATACATTACTTTGTTTATGAAAATTTTATACATCATTAACGAGTAGACATTTTTTCATCACTTTAAACTTTGATTACAGTTTATAGGTATACTAGTTGAAAACCCGCACTTCGCTACGGAGTACATTCAAATTAAATACAACGGTCAATGTATGCAATTAATGCCAAAAATATAAATATATATATTTATAATAAATACGACGATCAATGTATACAATTGATGTAAAAAAAAAATATTTATAAAAAATCGTAAGGGATATTTTTATATTCAAAATAATGTCCAAACGTCTGCCGCATTAGCAAGAAAAAAATATTTTTTGTCTATTTAGTTGTTATGCACGTGACGATAAATTTATTTAAAGTACCAGATAAATTAATCACGTGATCAGCGTTTAATAAATTAATTTCAAAAAATTAATCTTTTAAAAATTTGCCAAAAATCAGAAAAAGGAGGTAAAGATTCGAAAAAGATCTCATTTTGAAAGAATTTTTACGATCTTTCTCGCGATATAAATTTTATAACAGTCGAACTATTATTTTAAATGCAAACTTTAAAAAAGTTATTAAAACAGCTCTAAAACTTAATTTTAAAAAAATCTAAGAAGAATTTTTCAAAAATCTTTCTGAGTGCACCCCTACACTATAAGAAGAATCGCCATGCAAAATTTCAGCCCTCTAGGTCCAGCGGTTTGGTCTGTGCGTTGCATGTCAGTGAGTCAGTTACGGAACTGTTTTATATATATATATATAGATATGAATTGATTCAAATCTGCAGCGTTTTCATGTAATGTGTTTCCGTTACGTTTTTGTTAAAAGTTTACTTTCCCCGCTGTTCTTTCATTATTTCTATCGCATGCACGACAGATAAATAGATCAAAACTAGAGTAACTAGTTACAAATTTAGAACCATTATTTACCGGTAGTTTTCAGATATTCAAATCCTCGACCCCGTTAAGATGAATAGATGCGTACGGACGGTACAGATACGGAAAGGAACATCCAAATAGTTTGCAGCAGCTGCGGAACACTGAACTGGAGACATGGATGGATGTTGACACAATGATTCTGTGAAAACTATCGAAGCAATGTGCTGTCGTATACGAGTTGTCATCAGGCCCTGATTTTCCATTAGGCTGAGGCCAAGGGGCACCCTAATGTTGCCCCCCCCCCAAATGTTTTTTTTCAGTTTAAAAGAAATAAAAGAAATTGCCAATTAATTTTTTTATATATTTTACCTTTTTTAATAGCAATTTTTTTATATATCCTTTCAAATTTCAGTAATTGGTTCATCATATGTATAGTTATATGTATAGTTCATGATATGTATGTTATAGTGTATATAAGGAATTAATAAGTTTTTCTGGTTGCATTGTATCGGTGTTTCAAAGGGACTAACGACCCTTAAGTGGAGGAAATAAGGCATATTTTCATACTTTTTGACTCTTTGTAACTATTTCAATTTACTCCCAATATTTCCAAATTTTATGTATATGATAAATTGATATATTTATTTTAATAAAAAAATTTTCAACTCTCAAAATAATTTTAAATGATTTTTTTTAAATGCTTTAGATATACCTTGTTTTTTAAGTATTTTTATTGTATACTGGCTTGCGCGCAGAACTATGAAATTAATTTTGCACTTAAATGTATAATTCCCGTTTTATGTTTAAAATAAATAATTCAAAATACAATTGAACATAAAACATTCAGCATTAAAATATTTTTAAATTTTTTTAAAAACTAATCAAAATATACTTAAAATTTTCTTAAATTTTTGCATTAATTTTAGCCCTTAAAAAATAACAAAATGTGCAGTGATTGCAATAATTCTAGTTCAGACGCAATAAAATAACATGATTATTCAGAAATAAAAATTTCATGGAATCATGTTTTGTAGTTTTTGAGATATCAGTTGCGGAATGATGCAAAATTACATTTTGCGAAAAATGAGTTTAACATTTTTCTTACCATAAACTTGATCAGTAATTAAATAATTAGAATATCAATATCTCCGGAACTAAGCGGAATATTTTCATGTGGTCTGCTTTATTTTGTTCAGAAATGATCAGGCTTTAACATATATTTTTTTTCAAAAAATCGAATGTTTTAAAGATTTAAGGGTAGTGAGTCCCCTTAATGATGAAGTTAATACGTGTATTGCGTTTTGTTATTTGATAATGTTCAAGGCTTGTACGCTTCAAATAGCCAATTCTTGGTAAAATGATGCTTTCACTACGATTCATGATTATTTTTTGTGTGTGTCAATTTTAGAAATGTTATGCCCACATCACTGTTAGGCGGCCCCCATACCGAGTTGTGCCTTTAGTCAAGAATTTTCTAAATCGGGCCCTGGTTGTCATGACGGCTGGTGGTGATGTCCAGTCTGATATTGGGATGTAAACTCATCACTTGGTGTTTAGATATGTGGGTACATGCGTGTGAGAGAAAGAGAGTAAGATATATATATATATATATATATACACACACACACACAAGCTGCTTTTTAACACACCCTTCTACCTATATCCTATTTACTTAAAAACATACAAGAACCGAAAAACAAATCTACTTTTGACAGAAAACATCGGGCGTATGAGAAATAAATTTCGAGATATGAAACATCGGGTCCAAACACTGAAGATTACTTATAAAATATGTAAAAATATTTCCTTTGAATAAGAACATTTGGAACTTTTCTGATTCTCTTCATGTTGAGAAACTGGAGAACTGTCTTTCTTTAAACAAAAAATACGAGAAAAATCGAAGCCTTCGTATATTTTTTTTTGAAAGCTGACAAAAACCTTGTCTGGCGTTTCTCTCCCGGGATGCAGCTACATGAATAACAGGAGATTGTATTTTATAACTACAGGATGTAATAAATGTTTCTTTCGAGAAGTTGTGTCACTGACAGTCTCGGATTTTCAGAAGTATCTAGAAATCAGATTTTTTTTGTGTTTTTAAGGATATTATTATATAAAAAAAAGATAAAAATGTAAATAAGTGGGGAGAAGTTCAATTTTTCTTTTCGCCCTTGGAGAATAATTACGAATGAATTCAGCAGTGTTTGAAACAAATTTGAAACTCTAGCAGAAAAGTTGAATTTTAAATGAAGACGGTTCTGCTGTAATTTATTGTTCTCTAGTGTTTTCTGTTTTTGTTCCTCCTTATCGAATTTAACCTTGCAATTTATTAGAATTTAAAATTTAGGTTGACACATGTTTATTTTCTTTGGTCTGTTCCTAGTGGCGTAGCGAGCATAACTGGCGCCCGGTGCTCGATACCTTTGTGGCGCCCCCCCCCCTGAAAAACATATAGTAATATAATATATAGACCCTATATTGGCGCCCTCGATAAACATATAATAACATAATATATAGACCTTATATTGGCACTCCTCCCCCGAAAAGCATATAGTAACATAATATATAGACCTTATGTTGGTGCCCTCCCCTAAAAACATATAGTAATATAATATATAGACCTTATATTGGCACCTCCCACAAAATAATGTAGTAATATAATATATATACCTTATATTGGCACCCTCCCCGAAAAACATATAGTAATATAATATATAGACTTTATATTGGGGCCCTTCCCTGAAAAACATATAGTAATATAATATATAGACCTTATATTGGCATCCACCTCGAAAACATATAGTAATATAATATATGGATCTTACATTTGCGTCCCTCTGCGAGTGGCGCCTGGGGCATGATAGACCCCCTTGCCCCCCCCCCCTCCCCCCTTTACTACGCCACTGTCTGTTCCTCTCTTCATTTGATGCAAAATTCATTTCTGATTTTCTTTTGTCTGTCTCTACACTTTTTTTAAATGTCCGGAAATTTAAGAAGATGGTTGTTAGCTTGGTATTTCTAGTTAACTGTACCAAATAACATTAAATGGTTACCCGTCGTTTAGCTGATAGGTTGCCTCGGAAGATTCGCAGACAATTATACGTTTGCTGTGGCAGTCTCAATCCACTTAAAAGTTATGCGAGAGCGATTGAGTATCGATATGGCAAGAAAGTATTTTTCGAAAGAGGATGACTTTCAATGTATCTGTTACCGTGAAAGACCAAAATTGGAGAATGTCGACATTCTCTGGTAAATATCAACACATACTAAATACGTCGGTGAAAGACCGAATATTTGGTTAAATTGATATACATTCGGACCATCACCGGTGTATGTCGACAAGCACACATCTGCTCTGGTGAATGTCGAAACGAGAAACCTCTAAAATTTACTTTAAATGCCCTCAAGAAGTATTTAAAAGCTCTTAAGAAAAGTACTCTAGAATACATTCTAAAGTGATTTCTGTTAAAACTAAGTGCAGTACACGTTTGGATTACGGACAATTAAAATGTTTTGCCGTTTTCAAATGGCGTTTTAATGATGAAAAGAAGTTAATTGTGCCATTAAAACCAGGGGAAACAAAAATTCAGTATTATGTGACCAATGATGAATTTTTCAGTATACTATCTGAAACTCAGCTGTTGTTGCAATATATAAGATTGTATAAAGTCTATCACATAATTAAGTTTATTATTGATGTTAATTTTTTTTTAGAGAAACCTCTAAAATTCACTTTAAATGCCCTCAAGAAGTATTTAAAAGCTCTCAAGAAAAGTACTCTAGAATACATTCTGAAGTGATTTCTGTTAAAACTAAGTGCAGTACAACTTTGGATTACGGACAATTAAAATGTTTTGACGTTTTCTAATGGCGTTTTAATGATGAAAAGAAGTTAATTGTGCCTTTAAAACAAGGGGAAACAAATATTCAGTATTATGTGACCAATGATGAATTTTTCAGTATACTATCTGAAACTCAGCTGTTGTTGCAGTAAATAAGATTGTATAAAGTCTATCACATAATTAAGTTTATTACTGATGTTATTTTTTCTCATTTAGAATATAATATTCTTTTTAAGTTCAACAGTTCATTTATATGTGCTGTTACTTAAGCTTTCTCCTATTTTGACATACAGTGACTCCCAAAAGTGTTCCTACACTTACGATTTTCAATGAAATAGGGGTCTATTCATTGATTAAAATGAATATATCAGAATGGGTATTTTATAATAAGATCTATAATCTATTCTTAATAAAACTACATGAAATAATTTGGAAACAAAGTAAAACTTTATTTTTAAGAAAGTTAATAATCCAAAAGTAACAAAAACATTATCTCACAAAAGTCATCGTACACTTGTAAAAAATCTCTACATATTGGTAAATATTCTAATTTTTCGTTAAATTAATATTTAGTAGGATATCCTTTAGCAACCACAACAGCTTTTAAACGTCTGATAATAGATTGCTTTAGTTCTTTTGTAATTTTGCATGAATGTTCATTCATTCTTCCATCATAATTGTTTTTAGTTCGCTTTTCGTGTGAATGTCGTGTTTTCGTACTCGAACCTCCAGTTCAATCCAAATATGTTCTATTGGGTTTAAATCTGACGATTGAGGTGGTGTTTTCAAAACTTGTGGACAATTAAAGAGACACCAGATGCGAACTTCGAGAGCCGTGTGTTTAGGATCGTTATCTTGATAAAAAACAAAGTTGTTTCCAATACCCAAATTTAGAGCTGATAATTTTAAATTGTCTCTTAAAATATTTATAAAAACAGCATGATTCATTATGCCATCAATAAATACCAAATTTTCTAGTCCTGATGCTGACATGCACCCACACACAAGAATACCTCCACCGGCATGCTTAACTGTTCCTACTTAGTTCTTGAGATTAAGTTCCTCATTTTTTTCTCCTCCGTACAATTATACGCCCATCAGCACCAAAAATGTTCATCGGCAAATAAGACATTATTCCAATAGGTTTGGGGCTTATTTATCACTGATAGTGCGAAGGGAAGCCTAAACTTTCTGTTTTTCTCACAAAAAAATTTATATGGGCAGAACGCCCATGTAATCCAGCTGTTCTGAGAACTCGTCAAAAAATTTCAGGTGAAATTGAAGTAGAAAATGTTTCATTGAATTATGCAGAAACATTTACACCACTCAAACGTGAATTTTTCACAGATTTTCTAATTATAAATCTCTGATCACGTTTTGTTAACTTTGCCGGAAGGCCTTTTCTTACCTAGTTTTCGATCCAACTTTCTTCTTTAAGCGTTTTTTCACATACTGCACAGTAGAATGGGATAAATTAAGTAATTTAGCAGTATTCCGAACGGATTTACCACTACTATGATGAAAAATAATCAATTTTCGAATGCTCTTTGTTGTTTCTTTACGACTACGAGCCATTTTTAAATAATAAATAGAATATTACGGAGTAGGCAAGCAAAAATTAAAGCCAAGCGATATTTTAAATGCCACCACAATTCAAAAATAAAAATAAAGCGCCAGAGGATAACTTTAATTATGAATTTATCTGAAAATATTTCAGTGTACGATGACTTTTGTGAGATAAAGTTTTTGTTACTTTTTGATTACTGGTTTCTTAAAAATAAAGTTTTACTATGTTTTTAAAATATTTCATGTAGTTGTGTTAAGAATAGATTATAGATCTTATTATTAAATTCCCATTCTGAAATATTTATTTTAATTAATGTATAGACCCCTATTTCTTTGAAATTCGTAAGTGTACGAACACTTTTGCGAGCCACTGTATATCATAAAATGTTATAATTATAAAGTATGATTTAAAAACATAACAAAAATATTTTTATTCAACATTCACCATCAGTGCATGGTGGATGTCGACATTCGGCGGTGTAAGTGAGAAATAAGGATATTTAGCAAATATTTCGGACATACACGAAGCGACTATGTGAATGTTGACATTCACCGGAGAATGTCGACATTCTCTAGTTTTCGGTCTTTCACGGTCACATATCCAAAGAATCCTTGTGATAGTTTCATTGTGGGAGAACCAAAAAATGTTTTTGGATGAACCAAACTACCTGTGGATGACACTTTGATTTTCAGCTGGCTGCGCTCAACCGTTTCAAAAACCTCCACCGTTTGCACGGTGCAAATTTTCCCCCCTATTTTTTAACCTAAAAAAATCTTGAATTTTTTTCCATTTAAAGATTTCAAAATGTTTTTATTTCTTTGACGGGATGGTGGACATTACAAAGAAATTTTTGAAATTTTTACCCCAGAGATATGAAATTTTGCATATAAATTCATTAAAGTATAACTATATCAAACACCGTATAAAATTTTATAAATAT
Source organism: Dolomedes plantarius (assembly GCA_907164885.2). Lineage (NCBI taxonomy): Eukaryota > Metazoa > Arthropoda > Arachnida > Araneae > Dolomedidae > Dolomedes > Dolomedes plantarius. Next base: position 207,708,079 of record OU015493.1, read on the forward strand.
ATTTAAAAGAAAATTTTGTTTTAAAGATTAAAATTTTTATCATTATTTTTTAAATGCTCCTTGCGATCCAATAGTTAACTTTGCATTTATATTTCTTATAAATACATTTTTAACAGAGATGTGTATTATTTTGTGCTGTCGTTGAATAAGTTAATTTTTAGGACATATTTTTATGCTTGTACTCTGAGTTTTCGTGAAATTTTTGTACTTTTATACACTTTAGTTAAACTTTGATAATCTGAATGATGCCGAAACCTGAAATGGATACATAACTTTATTTTAATGTATAAGAGGAGTCGTTATGTTAAATTTTATAAAATTTCGTCAAAAATTGTGACGTAAAGAGCATTTCAAATATTTGCAAATCTGAAAAAATGACTCATTTTGACAAAAAGCCATTTAAAAGATACTTTTTTCACCTACCTTTAATATTTACTTTTCTAAAGTCACCAAGCTTTCATATTACTTTTCATTACATATTTTTTAATGTATTTTATTGCAATATTTACATATTTTTTAAAATATTAATACACCCCCAAAAAATTCCAATTTTTGTTCGATTTCTGGTAATTTGAAAGTCCACTATCCCGTTAAACTGATAACAGATCGCAACACTGACCATTTTTCTGCTCATTTAACTGGAATACATTGAATGCAAGGGAAAAAGGGTAGTTTTAGGCGTTTGCACTGTTCAAAGGGTTTTAAGCGGCTCGTCAAAACTAAGGGCTTTGCCCGGAGTTTCGAAGCAACCCTCAATTTTCTTACAGACCGAGGCTTGGCTGTCTCTGGGGTGTAACACACAACATTTGAACACATCTAAACATAACACATTGACACATCAATGTTCTGAGGCAAAACAAAACGCAGTATCTCTTTGAAGCAAGTATATTTTCGATATGAAAACTTAGGTTCATTTGAATTGCTTGATGGTCGCAGCTTACGATTAAAATGTTTCGCTCTCACTTAGTAGGAAAGATATTTGGGGATTGTGCCAGATGGCTGAAGATAAGTATCATCAGCGTGTGCCGAGGGAGCTGTTATACTACTGAGAAAATGACACCTGATAGTCGTGTCAGTAGAGATTGATATATCAGAACAGCATATCGCTTGCTGATCGGAATGAATCGAGAGATATCAGAGGGCCGGTAAAGCGATAAAAGAATACTTTCATGATACAGAAATGATTTTAATTGCTTTGATAATTTAGTGTTCAGTGTTCTAAACAATGTGCTGCTTTTTCCTTAGATATTTAATATTGTTTTAGAGAATCAGAGTTATGTAAATTTCAAAAGAATTTTAGGATGGCAGGAAAAGAGAATGTAAGTAAAAAAAAGAAACCCAACATTTTTCAGTAGAAAGAAATAAACTATTTTTCTTTTTACACTGTCCAATTTTCAAGTGCTTATTCGAGTTAATAAGTTTATTAAGGAATACGACTGACTGATGCTTCTTTCACCAGTCGATAGAGCTAGTTTAGCTTGTTCTGGTATTAGACTCAAGTCCTTTTGACTCTTTTGTGACTAATATTCTTTCTTTATGGACCCCTAGAGTTATTCTAAGATCTTGGTCGTCTGTTTGGTCTTAGTTGATACATATTTTTTGTTGTTGGTTTTTTTTTGTGCAATAACATTTTCCGTCTTACCCTAGAAAACAATTCTTTTTAATTTTACAGTTCCTCACTCGAGGGCGTTACGTATATTTTAAACAGATTATTTCATCCAACTGTGATCTTTATATTCGATAAATTTTATTTCCCGCATTTTGCCTAGTTATATTTATTATTTTCAATGAAAGTACTTCTACGTCACGACTGAAAAAGAAAGTAATTATGCTTGTGTAATCCATGCATATTCGGTCACATTTGCTTTCTATACTAATTTTACGATTATTTTAGGGAAACTATATTGTTGGTACAGTCTCCCACCCACTGACCTCATAAGCCTTTCCGATCTACGGATTTAACGTGCCCTTGTCTGGCCTAGACAAGTAGGTATTGTTTGGCATTTGTCGGAATTCGAAATGAGGAACCCGAGTCATAAGCCCAACACGCTACTACTGGGCCACCTCGGGTCCTGCAAGGATTTTGAAACTGGAACGCGAGAAATTTCTTTCATAAATTTGAATATATTATATTAATTTAGCTCTAAACTACGCTTTTTGTGGGCCAATGATTTGATTCCTTTTCTTAATATTGAGTAGATGTTTCATTGGTAAGTAGGTAAAACAAAACAAAAAATAATAGTTTAGGAATGTTAGTTTTTTAACCTTTAGCTTACGGTGTCCATTTTTCCGGTTCCCTTATTAGAAAGGGAAATTTCATACCTCCTTTGTAAGAATGGTCATTAAAGGTGTTATGTATACGTGTGTGTGTGTGTATATATATATATATATATATATATATATATATATATACACTCCTGGACAAAAAAAATTAGCGCCCCAAGAAATAATTGCGGGATCGTAACGAAACTTGCAATGAAGGTACATGTCGGGGAGATATGCAAATGATTAGATATGCAGCGTCATTGCGCATTAGGTATAGCCGGTAGAGGGCGTTGAACATCGTACTCTGTGGAGTATGAAACAGGTAACCAAAGCTTGTTTGAGTGTGCTGAATCATTTACAAAGGAAGAGCTGAGATAGACATGCCATTACGCCGTGTTCGAAGACAATGTAAGCAGTTCTCGTAGTTTGAGAGGGGGAGAATCGTCGGGATGATGGAAGCTGGGTGGTCAGCTAGGCGAGTAGCTCGTCAATTAGGCCGGCCTGATTGTGTTGTGAGGAGGTGTTGGGACCAGTGGACCCGAGAGATGTCATGTACACGAAAACCAGGCTCAGGACGCCCTCGACAGACCAGTCGTCGAGAAGACCGCCACATCGTAAGAAATGCACGCGTACAGCCAACTGCTTCATAGGCCGCCATCCAGGCACAGGTAGCACCTTCACTAGGGGCCTCTGTGTCTTCTCGAACCATACGAAGGCGCCTGGCTGAAGGACAGTTGGTATCGCGGCGCCCATTACGTGTGCTGCTCTTGACGCCCACCCATTGATGTCCCCGTTTGGAGTTTTGCCGCGCACGAGGAAACTAGACTGCAGCAGAATGGAACAATGTCGTCTTTAGCGACGAATCCAGATTCAATCTCCGCAGTGATGACAATCGTGTTCGTGTGTGGAGAGCCCGTGGTGAACGCTTCCATCCTGCCTTTGCTGTACAGCAACACATCGCTCCCACAGCTGGTGTGATGGTATGAGGTGGCATTGCCTACAATACACGGTCACCCCTGGTATTGTTCCGTGGCACCATGACAGCCCAGCGGTATGTTCATGAAATCCTGCAACCACATGTGTTGCCACTCATGCAACGGCTCCCAGGAGCCATTTTTCAACAAGACAATGCTCGGCCTCATACGGCAATGGTGTCACAAGACTGTCTCCGCACTGTTACTACACTTCCTTGTCCTGCCCGATCCCCAGATTTGTCTCCAATCGAGCATATCGGGGATCATTTGGGACGACGAGTTGGGCATCCCACGAGTTTGAACGAACTAGAGGCAAGGTTACAGCAAATATGGAACGAAATGTCTCAAGACATCATACAGAACTTGTATGACTCAATGCCCGATCGTATCGCATCATGCATTCGCGTTAGAGGGGGTCCAACGGAGTATTAACTCCTCCGTTCTTTTGCCTTTTTCTCTGAAATAAATTATCCTTTTTCTTTGATTTTCTTATCATTTACTTATATCAAAGTAGTCATTACGTATGTAAAATTTCGTTTCATTTTGACGACTCCTTCTTGGTGCGCTAATTTTTTTGTCCATGAGTGTATATATATATATATATATATATATATATATATATATATATATATATATATATATATATATATATATATTCATTCTTGGCTCTGTATTCTTGGGATACAAGCTGTCCCACCCCGTAAGGAAAAGGTTAATTATTTGTAAGAATGTTAACTGTAATTGTATTTGTATCAAACTATGTTATATTTTTTTTAAAATTGTAGTTCTTTTTAATATACTGTACGCTATATTTTGGTGGTGTACTTGAAGTATGGCGTCAGAGTTAGGCATTCATAAAAGCTTGACTTCTTGGATTCTGACCAGTCACTTTGAACTTGTCTAAAGGGAGAACTAAAGAGGTAGAAATCAAGATATGTTGAAACTTTCGGGGTTTATATAGTGTTGTATTTTACAATGATTGAGGAGGATGGTATTTGTGAATCCTAAAGGCCGCGACTGACTCGTAATATAACGTTATAATGCAATGCTCATGGCGAGCAATACATTACAAGCGTACTCATGTTTCTTCGCGAAGACTCATTTTGAAGGCTCGGCTCAAAAGGTGTGCCCCATCATACAGTTCGCTGTGACCCTCCACTGATTTCTAATGTGATGATCAAAGGGATTCACGAATAACTGACAGTCTAAGGGAACACGATGGCTCCTATGTACAAAGAAAAAAATCGTATTTCCCTTTTCATCTTCTTGCAGACTCTTGTGGTGGGAGGAGTCCAGTTGACAGTTCGAGAATTCCACCCCCCTTAGGATTGACATTTTGAGGGATTGTAATGGCTCTCTATCTATAGGGGGGTTAAGCGCTGCCCCAAAATTATTTATTTAAAATATATTTTGGTCACCTATTTACAGGTATATAAAAGCTGATAATCAAATAAAATTTGTATTGTCAAAGAGCTTGAACTTTTCTGCAAAGCACTACAGGATTCACTTTATAAATTTCGTCCACCGAAGGAATTTTTGAGCGTTTAAATACACTACACTAGATTTTTCCCTGAATAATTTAAATTGTAAAATATTAATTGCATTTAAAAAAAAAAACGAAAAATGTTCTCAAATGTAAAATTTCTTTCTCTATGACGGAGTACAATTTGAAAAAAAAATCTTTGAATCCAAGTTGGCAATCCGTGGACACATTTTATCCATAGGTTAACATTGAGGTGAGCGAATCCAATGGGGTTAGTACATAGCAGCCTTAAGCGGCTCGGCTCATCGCTCACTTTCAGGCACCGACTACTGAATGCTACATTACATTATAAACTTTTGTTACAAATAGGGCTTCGTCGTTAGAATGCATTCTGTTTTACGGTGTAACTGAATTTTATCCTCTAATAACTCTAAATCTGTTATTGTTAATCAACAAAATAAAGCCAGGTATTTATTTACTATGGATTTACTTAACGGATAACTCTAAAACAACAACAAAACAAATGGCATGAAATACTAATTCAGTGACAGAAGATTAAAGGGACCCCCCCTATTTTTGGTTTGGAGTCCAAAAAGATTTTGACATCAACTGGAGAGATAAGGCTTCATAGCGAGTGGAATAGAGGAGACATCTGCAGAAGGTAAGACCCAAAACCGGCTGCCATGACAATAAAGCTTACAGGATTTTTTTTAATTATTTCCAATGGCAGAGAGTTGACGGAATAACAATAAATAACACACACAAAAAAAAAGAAATAGAATAGAACTTGAACATAAAAAGTCATTTTCTCATAAGATGTCTTCTCGCCTCCCAATATCTCTCGGTGACGGAAGTTCCACGAAGAGCTCTACAGAGGAGAATGTGGTGGGTATCCATAAGAAAATTGCCACAGCAGATGGTACAGTGTGGCGCAGGCATCAGACCAATGCGGTATAGGTGCGCAGCCAAGCAGTCATGTGCTGTGAAAAGACGGAAACGCGCCACAGCCTCACGGCGTGGCCAGTCCGGGATGGTGTGTTGCGTAAGATTTTCCCACTGCTTACCAGATGTCATTTCCATTAGCTCTGAATGGAAATTAGTGAAGACTTTTCTTTTAATAAGTCGTTTTACAGTTGAGAAAGGAACCGGGTTATTGTTGGTTAGTTGAACAGTGGTTCCTTTTTTTTTGCCAACTCGTCAGCCCTCTCATTTCCAGCAATTCCACAATGACTGGGAATCCACTGAAAAGCGACGTTTTTACCCAAATGATATAACTTACGGATGGAAATTTGGCAATTTAGGACATCTCCAGATGACGGGTTATCTAAAGAGTCAATTGAACAGAGAGCCGCTCTTGAATCAGAAAGGATGACGACATTGGGAAATCTGTCAACAAAACATAGAAGTTGTTCCAAAGCAACACAAATCGCCTTAATTTCGCCATCAAAGGCTGTTCTTAAGGGACCCACAGGAATTTAGAATGCGAAAAGGTTGCTGAAATCTCCAGAACCGGCGTTGGGAAGGTCCAGTGTGAAGGACCCGTCAGTAAAAACTCTCAACCAGTGGGGTTCATGGTAACGAGTATTGATTGTTTCCAACGGAAGTAAATGCTGAATAGTGGTGGGAATGTCCTGTTTCACAAGCTCTTGTTCAAGACTCAGTCTTACATATAGTCTGAAGCAGTTAAGGGGGTTTGTTGATTTAACATATTTTTCAAGTTGAAAATGGAGATCCAGCCTCGACACCCTTTCTTCAACGAATTGGAGGAATCCAAGCTGTGTTTTTAAATTTCGAGGGGAATGTTGGTAATCAGACCAAAAAGTATCAGTCTGAATCAGTTTATTATAAAGTAGAATGGCATTTTCCTCGAAAAAAACTCTCAGGGCTTTACTTCCAGTAAGCAATAACATTGCATCAATAGGAGTAGTTTTTACTGCGCCAGTAATGAGTCTAAGAGCCTGATTTTGCCTAACTTCAAGTTTTTGTAGTAAAGTTTCAGAGATGGTAACGAGGGGCTCACAACAATAAGTAAAAACTGGCAAAATGTATACTATATATAATGTCCTGTTATATATCCTATAATAATTACAGGATATATAACAGGATATATAACAGGATATATAACAGGACATATAACAGGATATATAACAGGACATATAACAGGATATATTACAGGATAATAACTTTGGTTTCGGGATGGCATTCTCTGTTGTCAGATGACCTTGATCTTGTTCCATGATGTTTTCCTCGTTTCCCGTGGTGAAACTTCAATTTACAAGGGAAAACAATGTACTTGAATTCAGGAAACACTTCCCAATAGTTTGGAGGTACCATATAAAAAGTGTTTCATGCCATGCATTCGAGTTTTGTAAACTAGAGTTGGTGAATACAAAGTAATAAATCAGAAAACAAGCATTTTTTTTACTGAACAGCCTGCCATTCATTCAACCAGATAATTGAATTTGAAACTCCTGTATTTCTAACAAACGTCTTTACTACAAAAATTCGGATGATCGTTTTTTCACTGTTAAAGTCTAAAGAATTGCTGAGATCAAATTTACTATTGAAATTATCAGGGTGTCTTAAACGAGCATCCCCAAAAGCAGGGGTTTCTAAACTACGGCCCGCGAGCACCACCCATCCGGCCCGTCATAGGCCCGTCATAGGCCCGTCACATTGTAAAATTTACAATGTGATCTGTATATATAAAACGCGTAGGTATGCGGCACAAAAATCGACGATATTTCTACACTCCGAATGGCAAAAGCTGCAGCTACCATATGTAAACATTAGCGGCCGTCTGCAATTTGCAACCATGTGTCAACATGGCTTTACGCATTGACATCAAAAATGCTCGAAAGCGAGTTGCACGATCAAGTGAAAATCAGGAACAGTCTCAAGAAAGAAAGCGAAAAAGAAACAATTCATTAAGAGAGAGGCGTGAAAGAGAAATGATCGCGACGTTAGGCTTAACCGTTGCCGGCGTAGCAACCGACAGCGAGTAATAGTTAATTTTCTACAATTTTCAGTACTTGCTGAATTTTTACTCCATTTTATAAGTGAAGAAATTTTCCCAACAATTTATTATGAAAAAATTGTTCCCCAACAATTTCTTATTTGATGTAATAATAAAGTGTAGATATATTAATTTTGAAAAACAGTACATACAGAGAGGGATGTAATTTTTAAAATCATTGGTGTTGGGTTTCTCAGTCTTATCTTTAACTCTGTTCAGAAGTAATGGAAATTCATATTTTTTAATCACGATGTTTTAGAATCAGCCTTATGGAGAATACCCCTTAACAACGTATATTTATGATGACAGGGAATGGTAACATTCCTTACATATGTTACTTTCAGTTGAGTTGTTTTGCAAAAGAAAATATAAAACTAAAAGCGACCATGATGGTCGCGTAGCGGCTAGTTCATACAAAATAATAATCAGATGTTTTTATTTAACGACTAATTAAGAAACACGATAACTGACATGCAAAATGAAACTGAAGATTTTAAATGTCATTAATGATATGAGATTTATCCTAAAACCTTACAATAAGTGACATACATAGGTAATTTACATATTGAAATTAAACATTATAATTATGATTAAGGAGATTTGTGTAGCAGCAACTTTATGTAGCCATAGATATCTTACTCACCGGCTGTTATGACGAGCTGGCTAGCTAGGTCTTGGGCCCTGAGACTTAGTGGATAAGTCAGTCTGGCCCTTAGGCTAAACGGTTTGGAAACCCTTGCCCAAAAGGATGTTGTGAGACTCACATAGTGTGAAACAGACTCAATCCTAATTTTGGAAAATCCAGTACAGATGTGGCGAGCTTAAGGCTGCTACGTACTAACCCCATAGGATTCGCTCACCTCAGTGTTAACCTATGGAGAAAATTTGTCCACGGATTGACGACTTGGATTCATAGATTTTTTTTTTAAATTTGTACTTTGTCATGGAGAAAGAAATTTTACATTTGTGTACATTTTTTGTTTTTTAAATGCAATTAATATTTTAAAATTTAAATTATTCGGGGAAAAATCTGGTATAGTGTGTTTTAAACGCTCATAAATTCCTTCGGTAGATGAAATTTATAAAATGAATCCTGTAGCGCATTTCAGAAAAGCTCAGGCTATCTGACAATACCAATTTTATTTGATTATCAGCATTTATGTACCTGTAAATAGTTGACAAAAATATATTTTAAATAAAAAATTTGGGGGCAGCGCTTAACCCCCCTATAGAGAGACATACATTACAGCCCTTCAAAATGTCAATTCTAAGAGGGGTGGAATTCTCAAACTGTCAACTGGACTCCTCCCACCACAAGAGTCTGCAAAAAGAGGAAAAGGGAAATACGATTTTTTTTTCTTTGTACATAGCAACCTTAAGTATGATCGACAGGATCATTATCACCTCAATGGGACTTTTTAAAATAACCATTGTTAAGTGGCACATCATTTAGAATAGTTAAGCAAAAGACCATTAGCGCAGGAAGGGAGAAGAGGTGAGAATGGGAGAGCCGAGATGACAGTGAATACTTAACCGCAGGAAATGGGTATGCCGACAAAGAATGAAAGAGGCGACTCTCGGGAGACGTGAAGAATACTACACATGGTGGAGTAGAACGTACGAGAATTTTCCAGGGAGAACGAAAAGGAACGAGACAGTACGATGCGGGGAGAATTACAGACTGGATCTTGATGAGGTATTAACGTACTGGGCGAGCGAAAGAAATCTAAGAGACGGGAGGTCTCGTTCGAACTGCCTGTTTTGAACTCCACTACCCCTAATCGACGTTACTAGAGTTCTACGGAACAAACTCATGTATATTATTATGACTGTAAATAGCTCATATTAAACGAGATGTAAATAGAGCCATTCATCCGTTTTTACATTAATAATACGAGTTACTTATCGGGACATCGACGATTCGGCTTACAGATGCTTAGTATGAAGATTAAAGGAAAACATTCCCAGAATCATCCCAAGAAAGAACTACTGGAAGAATTACTGAAAGAAGTACTGCTTGTTCGACGATTTCCTTGTGTAAGAAGATATCCTGCTCAAATAGCCCCCGAATTTTTTATTACGCCAAAATTAATTTTGCTTTAGTTCGTATTTACTTATTCTATAAAGACGTGATATATTAGAATACGTGTTTGCAGTCATAAACTAAGTGGAATAAAGTTTTCTTTCTTTAAACTGATTTGTCAAATCCTTGAAAATGTTCCACTTTATTTAAGAAACGAGAATAAAGGAAGAACCTTTAAAGGGGCATTTTTAAACCCTTTTATAAAACGCAAGGAAGATTTTATTTAATAAATGAAAATGGAAAGCAAAACTAAGTGATTTCAAATTGTCTCATGAATTTATATTTGTTTTCAACGTACAGGGATTTAAAAAACCATTTTATTTCTTCCTACGAAAGAAAAGTATAAATTCCTTTCATCATAGCTAGATAAAGCTTTCTCTCCAATAACTTAAATATAGTTTTCTTAACCCTCATAAAAATCTCGTTTATATAGTGATCATTAAAAAGAAACTTATTTCTCGTCTTTAGAAATGGTTAATGTCAAATTTATCTGTATACCCTCTGAAACAATCATGAAGACAAACACTTAGGTATTTGGAAACATCACTTAAAATATATAACTTCAAGAAACGTTAAAAAAAATTCAGTTATACATAAGAGACCTTTTCGAGTTCCTTTAATAAAGAGATTTTGGTTGGAGGAATAAAGTACCGCTATCATTGTAAGAATTACAATATAAATAAAACTCTATTATAGAAATAGTACAGATTCAGATAAAAAAACTCGCTTATTTTCCTAACACTCAGCTACTTGATTTGTTCGAAACAAAAAAAAACTAGAATGCTTTGGGGTATATACCTGACAAAGTTTATGCGATGTATTCTGCAGATATGGCGTCGATCCTAAGAGCTCACAAAGACAGCAGAAACATATTCCAATGACTGCTCATGGAAACTCACTCGTATGGGAACCGACTTTTAATGCAGTGGCTTACAAAGTCGATTCCTAAGAGTTTGTCGTTAGACGAGTATCATAACTTGCTTGGCGGTGCGTGGAAGGTTAAATTATCTCTTTTGAGCGGACAGATTGGATTGGCGAGGATCAAACTATCCAAAGTGGGATTATGAAAAAAACATAAACCTCGTCCTGCTAGAAACAGTCCTATGAGAGCGTAAGATAAGCATTTCATCTTCTTCGTCTTATTGTTTACTGGTCATGGGAAAGTTGGAGACGTTTTGGCTCTCCGGTTTAGCAACACGTAGAAAAATAGAGAAGGGTGAGTGCAACGGGTAAGTCCTTTTTTTAAAGTAAGCATCATTTTATTTTCTCTTGATCTATCAATTATGTAGTTTTCAACGTATTATAATTTTACTTATTCCTCATATCGATTCTTAGAACTCTTATTTTTAATCACATATATTGTAGCGTCACGCAAGTATGGAGGTATTTTCACAAGACCCCCACAGTGTGCACGAACATAGCTGTGTTTTTACGAAATATCCCATCTGAGTTCCCAGTGATTTCGGAAGACGTGTGAAATTTCCTCGCCTGAAAGTTAAGCCCAGGCATATAGCTTTCCGGAGCAAGATGTGGGAATATCTGTTTTGAAAAACAGAAGCGCCTTCCATCGCCTCGAAAAACTCTCTTTCGTAGCAATAGTTCAATGCGAGTTTGATACTGTAGCGCAATAAAGATGGCCGAAATATTCGTTGATAAGAAAGACTGCCACCAGCTAATCCGCACGGTCCCTGTTTTCGAACGGAGCTCGAAACCTCGTTTTCAAACAGAGCTGCCTCTGAGGAATTCCAAGAAATGCCGGCAAAGAAAAGCCGCCATGAAATATAGTTCCAGACTTGGTGTTTTTCGAGAGAGCACTATGTAACATCCAGGCGACACGGTTGCTTGTTTTTAGCTCCTGTGGGAGGCTAAACTAGTCTCGGAGTGTACTGTTAATTTACTTCTGCATCGACCCTTCTATATTGTACCTGTTGAAAATCTATTGCACCAGTCGGTTATGTTGTAGTCTACTCAGACCAATCTTTCAATTGTTAAGTTTGCTGTAAATAAAATTTAAGTTTTGGTAAACTGTTGGCCTTATTAATTACCACTCGGTTTTCTAATTTTATTTTGCTACTGAATTTTACGAACGCATCAGAATTAGCCTTCATGACGCCGCAATATATATATATATATATATATATATATATATATATATATGTGTGTGTGTGTGTGTGTGTGTATATGGATATGTGTGTGAATGCGTATATTTATATTCCATTAATACTGGGAGGGCCTAATAGATAAATAAACTCGCTTCCTTATGAGGGCACAACTCCCGAATTCCCATGAATAAGTCACGAATTGATGAAGAGCTTACGTGGAAGTATCTCGTAACGCAATGTCAGCAGGGAGGGACTTCCTCTTTTAATCAAACACATTATCAGAAATGGCAATTTTCAATTTCCTTCACAAATTTTTTTTTCTTTCTGGTTCGTTTCTATTGTTACCCTTTGTTTATTTGGAGTGTATTTTCTATTTTTAGGAGTCTTCTTTATTTTCCGTCCAGTACAAACAGAAACATCAAACTGTATCTTGCAACGAATTCTTTAGAATAAACAAACACACAATTCCAATTTCGCCCAAAGTTATGACTTTCCATCATGTTCTAATGCATACAAAATCGGCATTAATAATTCATTTTATTTCATCACGCGTGGAATCCATTTCTTTCATTGCAGATTTTCCCGTTGGTATTGCATAATGGATACGATAACATTTTTATGCAAAATACGACGCGTTGTGTGCTTATAATAAGCAACCCTGAAAATGTGAGTAATAAATATTCGTGTGGTAATACATTCCTTCATATTTAATCATGAAGTGCAAATATATTTTTTGTAACTCGACCCTGTCAGCAATTCCTGTGAGACAGGCGTAAAACGCTTAACTGCTATTTCTTTCTTACCCTCTTTGACTATGAATGTATTATTTTACTTGCATGGGACCTATATAATTAATTACAATTCTGGTATAATAAGTTACATTTATTGAATGCATTATGCAATATATTTTGCTGAAATGTCTGGTCTTTTTGTGTGCTATACTTTTTTTCTCTAAATTTTCCTTTTGACGTCATCCTGTTTAGAGGACGTTTAAAATGAAGCCAAAGATCTCCTCATCAAAAAATGCGTAGTAGAATTTTTAGTTGTTTGTTGTCCTGTTTGCTTCTTTTAAGGTGACTGCTTACGTTGAAAATGTCATTTTTTGACTATTTTAATCAATTTTGTTTTTTTGCAAGAATCGTATAATTCAATCTTTTCTCTTTTCAAAACCGTTTTGATTTTCATTTTACATCAATTAGAAGCAGAGTTATAGCTATTTAAAAAAATTATCTCCTACAAAACTGAACCGGTAGTTTGGTTTTGAAACCGGAAGTTACCGTAAATTACAGGTTCTAGCTTTTACGATTTTTTTTCTCAAATTGATAAATAATATGTGCCATAATGTTGCGAGTGAACAGCCATTACTTTGCTGCATTTATGTAATTGATTTCTTGATACAAATTGGCAACTTCCTCATTCAGTCTAGCGTTTGTTTACATTGCTTTTTAAACCTTTAAATGTGTTTTTCATAGAATTTTTTTAGCACAAATCTCTACCTTTATCAAGATATCTCGAATAATAATGCATATAATTTGATGAAATTTTCAGGACATGTTTTAGATTCTATTGTTAATGAAACGATTTACAATAATTGATGTATAATAAATAGTTTTTTATTTGGGGTTGTTTTTATTACGAAAGGAATGAAGAATCGGGGAAAATGTCCATATTGGAACATAAAATTGACTGTATTATTTTTGCCTTTTAAAATTTCTCTTAGATTATGGATCATTTTGAAGTTAACTATGATATCTATCATGTGTGAGAAGGAAGTTAAGATAGTAGCACTACAATTTTGTGCAGAGTGATAGGTGTTTTTACTAAATTTCATTACAAATTACTTCAAATTGACCAATTTATAAAAAAAGTATGGTATTAACAGGTAAGTTTTTGCTCATATTTTAATTTTTAAGTTATATTTAACTATAAAAGACCAAAAAAACCTTAAAAGATTATCTTTTCAAAAAATTGGCTCCGAATGTAGGCAGTCATCTTAATTTTTGAGTAAGTTTCAATTCATTTATTACTTAGTTTTTTTTGGCTAGCTGAATATTCCCCTTTCATTTCACTCGCCCGTTTTCACTAGATTTCTCTGACCTGTGATTCAAGTAGTTTCATGAGTCGCATCCTTTCTCTTTGATTGGCTATTGAAACCAGTCTCAGGATCCGATCTTTTATATTCCCCATTTTCCTATCGGTCCACGTGACCATTGACCGATTACGTTGGTGCTCTTGGTCCACGTTTATTAATTTTTTATCTTAACTTTTATTTTATTTTTTCCCTTGAATTCTCGATACACGTCTACATCCCCCCTCTTAAATTCTTTTTCCTCTCTTATTTTTTTCCTCTTGATCATTGTAAGTTGCTATGCTTTTATTGACATAAACAAATTTAAAGTACAGTAACCACCGCTTATAGTGATCAGTGGTTATAAGAATCAACCGTTTATAAGAATCAATATCGCAAAAACAAAAACAAATGTATTATTTCCATGTTAAAATTTCCGCTTTAAAGAATCAATCCACCGGTTATAAGAATCAGTTTGCAATCTTCGCCTTCCTTTCATTTTTCCAAAAAATGCCACTTGAACTCTCAAAAGGTACGAAATTCTTTCTTAAGTTTTTGAAAAGAAAGATTGATAAAACTTTGGGGTGGGAAACAGTCGTAAAATACATTCCTTTAGACATAACATAAGAGTTTCTCCTTATACGTTTTTGCTAAACACTGTCTTATTAGCTTTACCCAGGGGCATCTAACCCGCCCGGGTCCGATTTCGATTTTCTCCAGACAGGCACTCCTTTTTTCCCACCACTTACTTCCTGGTTGCGAATTTCTGGACCCTGAAACACATAAATCTTCCTCGAAGTGTCCACCATCACTTACGCAAACGGGACAGTGGATTGAGCACTTCAAACCGTGAAACGTAAACGGATCCATTTTGCTGAATCAGATGAACCAGATGCTGAATCAAACCGTGAAACGTAAGATATAAAGTGAATCTTCGTCTGAGACTGTAATAAGCGTACGTCGCTAGTATTCACTTTAGTTTTCTAACAAAATTGCCAGTTAGTGTTAGAACTTTTTGATAGTCGAATTCAAATATGATAAAAACAAGGAAAACTCTTAGTTTTTCTGAAAAATAGAACTTGTTAATTAGATATGATGCTCTTCAAAAGTGTAGTCAAAGAGAAGCTGCCTCTTGTTGATTTTATAATCATGTGTTGTTACTTATAGGTCTAGAAATTGAGTTATAGTATTTCTTTAGAAATTGAGTTATAGTATTTGTTTAGAAATTGAGTATTTTTAAAATTATAAAAAATAATTTTAATAAATGATAAATAACGTAAATTAAAGAGTATTTAATGGAACATTATGTATATATATGCCTGTGTGTTTATATATATGTACAAGTATATATTTGTGTATGTGTGCCTGTCCAAAGGGAAGTTTATGTTATAAGAATCAACCGCTTATAAGAATCAAAAACAGTAATAACAAACGTGATTCTTATAAGCGGAAATCACTGTATATCCTGAGTAACGATACACATCCTGACCCAGTGATCCATCTCCTTTTTGATTATTTTGGGGGGCCTAACACCCTTGACTTCCCTTAGGTGATTAAACTTTGCGTGTCGTCCAAATAAATTAATTAAATTAAAAAAAACTATCTTCTTTAAACTTCCTTTTAAAAACCTATTATGTGTAAAACTCCTGGATCTCATGGGTGAAACCACCGAATTAGCCAACTCTACTTCTTTCATCTTTCTTAAATTCTCTTCTTCTGGAAGACTTTGTCCTATCACCCCCCTCTATCGTCGTTTTTGGAAGTCATCCCAGCTGCTTATTAAACTTTTAACAAACCCTCTTCACTTTTCAGTCACCCAAGGTGCTGAATAAAATAAATGCTTAGTTTTATAATTACAAAGACAGACCATGGGAATACCGCTCCTTGCCTTCCCCATTCTTATTAATACTTCCACAGGCATGACAAACGCCCACTTTTCCTGTTTCCCTATCTTCGTCCTAAACAAGATGTTGATTTTGCTGTCATGTCCTGCGTGAGAATAACGGTTGGTCCACAGTACGGCCATTTTTCTTCCTTTATTTTGTCAAAACAACATGAGGAAGGAAAACCCACTTTTACGCAGACAACTAAACACCCCTCACTCCTTAACAGCAAAGTTATGAGAGAATTTGAACCAAAGTCAGTTGTGGGTTACACGCACACAAAGACAAACACCTTTACAAAAACAAATGTTGTGATATATTGTGTTCCTTAATAAAATGTTATTTTTTTACATTCCATTTTAAGTGTATATCAAATTTTGTGTGAATATTGAAGTGTTACCATGGCCATCCTAAAATATTAATTTTAGTGTATTTATATCTTCATATCATTTTATTTCTGTGAAATGTTATATCATTTTTGTTTTGAAACGGTGATCCTCTACTTGGAGCACAACCAGGACTATGCGGAGGAGGTTGAAGTATTTTATGTTATATTATATGTCACATTGTTGGTTGGTGATATCGACATTCGGTGTTCCTATTTTTGTGCTACGTTGTCATTTAAAATTGTAAGGTATAGTTATTATGTGATATTTTCATGACTAAAGCGGACACACAAGGATGACAGATAAACAAAATTATAAATTTTAAAATCCTGAAACAAAACTTTTTCAAAATTATTCCTCAAAATTATTATTCAAAATTACTCTTTTTGTCATACGCGGTTCTCGCCTGATGGAGAGTCTTGCTGAGGGAGCCGGCCCCAATCGCAAGTCTTTTCCGGAGGGGGGAAATTGAGATAAAAACGTTTCCCTTCATTAACTTTATCTTACCACAATAGAACATCGTCCCTCATTTCTGAATTGAACCTAATTATTCCAAATTAATCCATTAGATTCTCCCTCAAAAATCCACGTGCGGCAAACAGTTATACAAGGTCGAATGTCCTGGAACATTCGAAAACCATCACCCCATATGGCGTGATTGGGTCAGGTGTCATCTTTTGACCAAGCAAAAGTTCAGCGCGTCCGTACTCGGGCGTGAACCTAGGGTTTTTGCGGTCTTCTGCGTCCTGCTCGAGTCCGACAAACATGCACAAAATTTAGCTCTACGTTCTTTTGTTTTATCCTGTGCTGTTCTGGCAGACTCCGGACTGTTCTGAATGAGGTATCCTGTTAAAATATGTCCAGCAACATTTCCGAGAATAAAAAATAAACAGTACTATGACCAAACCGCCTCTTCTTTCCTGGCGTCGGATCTTTTCTCGCTATAGTGACTGCCTCCACTCGTCGACCACTTCCATCGCCTAATGCTCCGGTAATGACTACGCATGGTTCGAGTTCCCCGATCGGTTTTCATTCTTACAAGAATTTAGTTATCATTTCATATATATATATATATATATATATATATATATAACATTACTATGACCAAACCGCCTCTTCTTTCCTGGCGTCGGATTACAGCCTTAGACAAAATCATTCAAGATGGCTGTCTTTTTTAACTAAAGAGAGGCTGCATAGCGTCAGTGCAAATCTAAATCAGTTCTGCGCAGCAACAATAACTTTAAACCAATCAACCATTAAGACATACCTTTTAATCACGTGATGAGATAAAGTTTATATAACTCGTGACGTCCGGAAGTAGGACGGATTTTTGTAATTGCTATTGCTGCATCCATACCGACGGATCGGTCGGCGAAAATAAAAAGTTTTTCCCGTAGTAAGCCGGGGTTGTCGTATTTGATTATGGAGGAGTTTACTCTATAATAACAGCACCTTCTCACCGTAGCATGGGAGACAAGATATCTTCTGGGCCAGTGTTCTGTCTCCCATGTTACATATATATATATATATATATATATATATATACAAAGGTGTGTGTGTGTAATTTCATTTATTCACCCACCTCTACCATCAATCAATATTTTTGGAAGCAGATTCGTACTTCAACCCAATTAATACTCTTTATGCTTGTATAGTTTTTAATTAAATAGGAATTTGATCACCAATAAAGTTTTATTTTTATTCTTTCTGAAATTTGTTACTCTAAAAACATGAGTTAAAATATTATACGTTTAAAAAATAATTATGCTTATACTAAAAAAAACTGACGAATGTTTTACAAGCAGACATATCAAGTTGATTACGCTCGTCATCTTTAATTCAGTGACATATTAATAAAAATTGTGTGAAGATAGTAAGAATTTTTGTAACGTTGTTTTAAATTAAGACATTACTTACGTGTGAAATTTGAGCATGAACGTTTTTAAACCATGGATAACATATTTTCATTGATTTTACTTTAAATGCAACAAATTGCGTTCAATTAAGAATTTTATTAGCTCTAAGGTTCCATTGTTATTGATAAACTGCCATATATGCCTTTCCCGTGTTCGCTAAAATTTTCCGATAAAACAAATAACATAGGCATGGCTTGGAGACATTTAACAAAGGAAGACAGGAGAGTGAGTTTGATCAATAGCAAAAGGGTGCGTACTTGAATTCTCGAACAGAGTTTTACAGTTTGTATTTTCAATATATACTAGTTGATACCCGTCAAAACATGACGGCTAGATAGTAAATAAATGTACTAATACATAAATTATACTCAACATATCATTGCCAAATGTTCAAAATCATAATAATGCGCAGGAACAAATTAATGTGTTTAAGCGGCCTGGTGCTTAGTGAGTATCTAAAGCCAGATTTAAAAATGTCACTGAGCATGCGCGGAAAGCAAATTTTTTTAATTGTCAATTACCATTAATTAAACAGAGCGAAATAAACAATTTCCATGAGGTTTAATCTTATATTTCCCAAACATAATTATCATAAAAATAAAAATGGCAGAGAGAGAACTAGAGAGACTCCTCGGAATGAACGTGTTTAATCATTAAAACATGTCACCGAGCATGCGCAGAAACAGTGAGTTTCTAAAGCCAGATTTAAACATGCCACTGAGCATGCGGAGAAATCAATTTTTAATTGTAAATTATCGCTCATTAATAGAAATTGCGGTTACAAAAACAAAATTTGACACATCTACAGAATACAATTTTTCGTTTAAGTCCAAAATGAAGTAAATTGATGCAGTAGTTTTCTCTCACGGACTGCCCAAAAAGTTGGCTTAGCAACTTAAAAATAAATATTTATAAGTAAAAAAAAAATCTATATTTCATTTTCTGACATTCAATTCAAGCTTTCATCAATCACATTTTCGACTACGAGGGAAAATTTCGCATGGGAATGAAATAAGATTTATTTGATAGCGAGATGGGAGGTTTGTAGAAGGATGAAAGGACAACAGGTTCATTTGTAGCCATTATTTTTGAATTAACAATGGTGCATAACGGTAATACGAAACCGATTATAAAACACCTTTGGACACACTATTGGAGGTGAAGCATAACATAAAGCAGAGGAACATGAGATATGGACACGTGAAAAGGCATTTATAGACAAAATTAAAAGTTAAGTATGTCGCAAACTCGGGGAAAATGGGATATTTACCTTATAAAACCCCTTTGTACAAAATATTCGACCGTGCCGTATCGACGTATCCGAGGAAAAATCTCTCGAGTCAGTTTTTAATGTCGTTTTTTATACAAACTAGATGCTTCTTCCCTGGGCTCGCTCCTTTGTTATGGCTAATAGCGAAATACATAAGGGTGATTCTCGGGCGATGTAACAGCTTCCATCCATTTACTGTTGTCACCCGTAATGCGAAGGGCGTTTCATCACTGTTGAATTATCAGCTTTAAAATCCAATTAAAAATCGAAAATTTAAGCTATAGACTTGAAATGAGGTTTATATGAATAAGAAAGCTTTCAGCTTCCAGATGATGTAAATATTTTCTTTGTAAGATAAAAACTCGAGGAGCATCGATATTACATCCACATAGGGGACGATATTTCTTGAAAAACTATGTTTCATTTTTTGATGAAAATATTAGTCTGTTTTAAAATATTTTTTTAAAAATGAGGTCTAGTTTGAAATAGAAATGTCTGTAGTCTTAGATTGTAAAAAAGATCAAAATTCTACGATCCTGTTTTGGCGAGTTATCGTAATCTTTAGATGAAAAAGTGAATATTTTCCCACAAAACATAAAATTAAAAAAAAAAAACTTAAAGTCCGACGAAGATGAGACATGTCTTACTTTGGTCCCCCTATTTTTCTGTATCCATTGTTATCGCTCTCGACTCCATATTCCCAGTGGTTTCGAAGGAGATAGCGTGACAATCTTTTGACAGCGGCAGCGGGAGTTACTATTTTTTAGAATAGAGAGACAATACAAAGTGTCATTATAAAATACCAATTCGTCAGAAGCGGAAATCTTAACCTTGAAAATGGTTCCTCATTTATCATTTTGGTTTAGTATGAAGGGAGGAAAAGGTATCGTCTCAAAAAATCACCTACTTGAAATAATATATGTGGGGCATGGGGGACGGAGTTACTCAGCCTCATTCCTAAAGTAATAAATAACCATCGTAAAGAACAAATAATTATAATTTATTTACATTGAATTGATAATAACGTAGTCCGTCTACGACGGAATCCAAAGCGGGAGTCATAATGTTACTCCAAAGACAGCATGAGGGCAGTGGCGTAGCGAGCATAACTTGCGCCCGGAACACGATACCTTTGTGGCGCCTCTCCCCCGAAAAACATAGTAATATAATATATAGACCTTCTATTGGCGCCCCCCGATAAATATATAGTAATATATATAGACCTTATATTAGCGCCTCCCCGATAAACATATAACATAATATATGGATATTTTATTGGCACCTCCCCCCCCGAAAAACATATAGTAATATAATATATAGACCATATATAGGCGCCCCCCCCGATAAACATATAGTAATATATAAAGACCTTATATTGGCGCCCCCCCCCCGAAAAACATATAATAACATAATATATAGACCTTATATTGGCACCCTCCGAAAAACATATAGTAATATATAAAGACCTTATATTGGCACCCCCCCCGATAAACATATAATAACATAATATACAGACCTTATATTGGCACCCCCCGAAAAACATATAGTAATATAATATATAGACCTTATATTGGCAACCCCCCCCCCCGATAAACATATAACATAATATATGGATATTATATTGGCACCTCCCCCCCGAAAAACATATAGTAATATAATATATAGACCTTATATTAGCGCCCCTTCCCGATAAGCATATTGATTAAAGAACACAGAACAGAAATTTTTTTTATATTTATTGCGCGGAATAATGCTAATATAAACTAAGTAAATAGAACAGCATGTAACATCATTTTATGATACTCCAAGGGAGTTGCGACAGACTCTAATTAAGGAGTTCTGGTTGCTTTTTTTCTGATTAAATTATTTTCTACACAGTATTTATCCTTTGTCAAAACTCTTAAAGAAGAAAAAAAAAGTTATGATATTATTTTATTTTTCCATCAGAGCTCATTAAAATTTTATCGTTATATTGTTCGTTTCGCTGTGTGCATCAGTTAAAAAAGGACAAAAAAAATTCTTATCGTATTTAATACCGCGGATAAAAAAAATATATATATAAGGATATGCTTGTGCAATCTTGACTTTAGTGTAGCTTCTTCAATCTATTTCATTATTCAGAGAAAACGTAAGGTCTCAAACATTAAATATTTAAAACGAATGCTTAAAAACTTTTGAAAACACGAGAAAAATAATATATTTTAAAACATAGTTAATATTGGATGACTTCGATTTATATTTAATAAAATCACATATTTCTTTTTTCAACTAGGATATAAAAAAATATAAAAATAGGCTTTGTAATACAAATTTATATAAATTACAAGTAATACTTTCAAATACAAGAAATATTAATGCAAGAAATGAACATGCTCACAGCGTTGGTTTGGGAAGTCGCTGTTACTTCCACCTTTGATGAATTGCCCCAAGAACTGAACGTCCTGTGAACCTGACACAGAAACGGGCACAGTTTTGTAAGGCTAAATTTTTGAGCAAAGTGTTCAGGATAAAAACCACAGGAAAAAAGTTTGAACCTAGTTGTTATGGGTTTGAAACATTAACATACTTCTTACACTGAGGAGCCAGGGGATGGCCGAATGGCTAGGGCGCTGGCATTTGGTTCAGATCCTGTGGGTTCGAGTCACACTGTTGGCATGGATGTTTGTAGCCGTTCGGAATCGGCTTTAAACTGTAGGTCCCGGTCTAATTAGCCCTTGTGTAGCAAAAAGTTGACCGTAGCGCTCTAAACATAACCGAACCTTACACTGAGGAGTCAAAAAAATTCGTAGAGGCGTGCGCTTGGTCGGCAGTACATATATAAGACAACAGGTTTCTAGAGAAGCTGTTAGTTCGGTTCCTGCAGCTACAGTGGCAGGTTATCACGATTTATATGACTTTGAACGCGGTGTTATAGTCGGCGCGCGAAAGATGGGACATAGCATCCCCGAGTCAGCGATGTAATTTTATTTTCGCGCACGACCATTTCACGTATATACATTAAATATCGGGTAACCGGTAAAACATCAAATCTCGATAGCAGCGCGACTAAAAAAAGACGTTGCATGAGCGGGGCCGTCGGCGATTGACGGGAATCTTTAAGCAAGTTAGACGTGCAACACTTCCTAAAATTGCTGCGGATTTCAATTCTGGGGTATCAATAAGTGTCAGAGTGTGAACTCTTCAACGGTCCGTCATTGATAAGGGCTTTCGGAGCCACAGGCCCACTCGTGTACCGTTGTTGACTGCACGGCACAGAGCTTTACGGCTCGCATTGGCCCACCAACACCTCCATTGGAGTGTTGATGACTGGAAACTCATTGTCTGATATGACGAGTCTCGTTTACATTTGTATCGGGTAGATGGACGTGTACGGGTATGGAAACATATATATATATATATATATATATATATATATATATATATATATATATATATATATATATATATATATATATATATATTTATATAATCAATAGAAATCTACGTATTAAATCCCGTTTAGAGTTGAAAAGATAACGTAAGGAACTTCGTTCCTGACGGGGTCCCCCAACCGCACAATTTCTTTTTTGTGAAATGGGGGAATACAAAATTATCACTCATGACTGACTCCTGGTCTGATGAGTCTAGTTTCCACTTGTATCTGGCGGATGGACGTGTATGGTTTTAGAAACAATCCCATGAATCCATGGACCGTACATGTCAACAGGGGACTGTTCAAGCTTCTGGACCCTCTGTGGTGGTATGGGGCATGTGCAATTGGCGTGATATGGGACCCCTGATACGTCTAGTGACGACTCTGACTGGTGACGAGTACATAATCATCCTGTCCGATCATCTACACCCATTCATGTCCATTGTGCATTCCGACGGACTTGCACAATTCCGGCAGGCCAATGCGACACCCCACACGTCGAGCGATACTACCGAGTGGCTCCAGGATCACTCTTCCGACTTTATACGCTACAATTGACCACCTAAATCCGCAGGCATTGACGTTATTGAGCATATCTGGGATTCCTTGTAACGCGCTGTTCAGAAGAGATCTCCACCCCTCGCACTCCTATGGATTTGTGGACTGTTCTGCAGGGTTCATGGTGTGAATTGCTTCCCTGATACCTTCCTACATTAGTAGAGTCCATGCCACATCGTGTTGCAGCCTTCCTGAGTTATCATGGGGCCCTACATGATATTAGGTAGGTGTACCAGTTTTTAGGGCTAATGAGTGTACTTAGCATTAGAAGAATATTTCAATTGTAATTTCAATTAAGTTTTAGCTTATATTTATTTTAAAGTTGTTTAAATTAATGGGAGTTGTACCTGAAAGTATTTTCTTTCTGTTGTCAAACTGTTGATCTTATTTCCTACTACCATGTTTCCTTAAATTTCCTGTTAATTCAGACATCTAAAATAGTATTCTATGAGAGGAGAGCTTTTTTAAACTTCTTTTTAATTAAAAGGTATTTTTGTATACGTCACTTTCACCACTGAACTCTAGAAGTTTCTATTTCAAGCATGGGAGTTTCAATCAAGTAATTCATAACCAAATCTGTCAGAGGATGTACCATTAACTTAAGCATATATGGCTCGTTTTCTTCTAGTATTTCCGGCTTCCTAAATTTGAAATGAAATCTTGGCAGTTTTATATCTTTTGAGGGATTCGTATGCTAAAAAATATTTTTCAAAAATAAGAAAAAAAGGCCATATCACTTGCCTTTTATACCACTTTTTGTGTAAGAAACTGAAGATAATGGTATAGAAATTCAATGGCTAATGTTTGGATTGGAACTCTTTTTGACAGCTGCAGTCTCAACACTTTTACCGAAAGAGAGCTATCCTGCCTAACAGAACCTAAAAAATATTTTTAAAAAATAGGAAAAAAAGGCCATATCACTTGCCTTTTATACCACTTTTTGTGTAAGAAACTGAAGATAATGGTATAGAAATTCAATGCCTAATGTTTGGATTGGAACTCTTTTTGACAGCTGCAGTCTCAACACTTTTACCGAAAGAGAGCTATCCTGCCTAACAGAACCTAAAAAATATTTTTAAAAAATAGGAAAAAAAGGCCATATCACTTGCCTTTTATACCACTTTTTGTGTAAGAAACTGAAGATAATGGTATAGAAATTCAATGCCTAATGTTTGGATTGGAACTCTTTTTGACAGCTGCAGTCTCAACACTTTTACCGAAAGAGAGCTATCCTGCCTAACAGAACCTAAAAAATATTTTTCAAAAATAGGAAAAAAAGGCCATATCACTTGCCTTTTATACCACTTTTTGTGTAAGAAACTGAAGATAATGGTATAGAAATTCAATGGCTAATGTTTGGATTGGAACTCTTTTTGACAGCTGCAGTCTCAACACTTTTACCGAAAGAGAGCTATCCTGCCTAACAGAACCTAAAAAATATTTTTCAAAAATAGGAAAAAAAGGCCATATCACTTGCCTTTTATACCACTTTTTGTGTAAGAAACTGAAGATAATGGTATAGAAATTCAATGCCTAATGTTTGGATTGGAACTCTTTTTGACAGCTGCAGTCTCAACACTTTTACCGAAAGAGAGCTATCCTGCCTAACAGAACCTAAAAAATATTTTTAAAAAATAGGAAAAAAGGCCATATCACTTGCCTTTTATACCACTTTTTGTGTAAGAAACTGAAGATAATGGTATAGAAATTCAATGCCTAATGTTTGGATTGGAACTCTTTTTGACAGCTGCAGTCTCAACACTTTTACCGAAAGAGAGCTATCCTGCCTAACAGAACCTAAAAAATATTTTTCAAAAATAGGAAAAAAAGGCCAGATCACTTGCCTTTTATACCACTTTTTGTGTAAGAAACTGAAGATAATGGTATAGAAATTCAATGGCTAATGTTTGGATTGGAACTCTTTTTGACAGCTGCAGTCTCAACACTTTTACCGAAAGAGAGCTATCCTGCCTAACAGAACCTAAAAAATATTTTTCAAAAATAGGAAAAAAAGGCCATATCACTTGCCTTTTATACCACTTTTTGTGTAAGAAACTGAAGATAATGGTATAGAAATTCAATGCCTAATGTTTGGATTGGAACTCTTTTTGACAGCTGCAGTCTCAACACTTTTACCGAAAGAGAGCTATCCTGCCTAACAGAACCTAAAAAATATTTTTAAAAAATAGGAAAAAAGGCCATATCACTTGCCTTTTATACCACTTTTTGTGTAAGAAACTGAAGATAATGGTATAGAAATTCAATGCCTAATGTTTGGATTGGAACTCTTTTTGACAGCTGCAGTCTCAACACTTTTACCGAAAGAGAGCTATCCTGCCTAACAGAACCTAAAAAATATTTTTAAAAAAATAGGAAAAAAAGGCCAGATCACTTGCCTTTTATACCACTTTTTGTGTAAGAAACTGAAGATAATGGTATAGAAATTCAATGGCTAATGTTTGGATTGGAACTCTTTTTGACAGCTGCAGTCTCAACACTTTTACCGAAAGAGAGCTATCCTGCCTAACAGAACCTAAAAAATATTTTTCAAAATAGGAAAAAAAGGCCATATCACTTGCCTTTTATACCACTTTTTGTGTAAGAAACTGAAGATAATGGTATAGAAATTCAATGCCTAATGTTTGGATTGGAACTCTTTTTGACAGCTGCAGTCTCAACACTTTTACCGAAAGAGAGCTATCCTGCCTAACAGAACCTAAAAAATATTTTTAAAAAATAGGAAAAAAAGGCCATATCACTTGCCTTTTATACCACTTTTTGTGTAAGAAACTGAAGATAATGGTATAGAAATTCAATGCCTAATGTTTGGATTGGAACTCTTTTTGACAGCTGCAGTCTGAACACTTTTACCGAAAGAGAGCTATCCTGCCTAACAGGTCAGTCAAGTAGAAAGATGTAAAAGCATCGATACCTTTGACTAACCTTAAGGATGTCTGACTTGAGTAAGTGTTTAAGAAAATGTATAGACACGTCACAATTTTTTAGAAGTTCAAAACCGTTGACATACCGAATTTATGTTTAATTATTGCTGAGATGTTTTAAATGTGTCCATTTTTATATTCATTCCAATAATTTTTTTGTTCAAACTGTGGAAAAGTTTAATTGGAAACTTTTTTTTTTCAATATTTTGCTGACCATTAGTCAAAATTTTCTTTCCTTAAACGAAGAACTTCAAATTTTATTAACTATCGAAATTCATTGCCACATTTCTTTGATGACAAAGCCGAGTTTATTGATTCTTCTGTTTCTAAGAAAAGACTCTAAGCTGAATTTTAATTAAGAAATCTAGTTAAATATTTATAAGTTTTGGTGCCTATTAGTAGATTTCAAACAGCGTTTAACAAGTTTCCCAGCTTTGCTGAATCGATAAAATGAATGAGAAAATTAACCGGGGAGTATCCCCAGCACGTAACCGGATTCAAATTTAAATTCTTGGCATGTTCGCTGAAATTTATTTTCTTGCGTCCGGAGCTGAAATCTCTAACAAGTGTTATGAGTTACCAGCTTTGGAGAAATACTGAGCAACCTTCTTTCGGTAAAATATTGTAGGCATAAATATATACGAACTTTACATAGCACTGTGCATACTGTAAAAAAGCACACACATCTTAATTGTTCATTTTTATTTATATCTACACTAGCTGAAAACCCGCGCTTCGCTACGGAGTACATTCAAATTAAATACAACGGTCAACGTATGCAATTTATGCCAAAAAATAAATATATATATTTATAATAAATGCGATGATCAATGTATACAATTGATGTAAAATATATATCTATCTATATATTTTACATCAATTGTCTATTTTGTTTTTGCACGTGACGATAAATTTATTGAAAGTACCAGAAAAAGAAATCACGTGATCAGCATTTAATAAATTAAATTCTAAAAATTAATCTCTAAAAAGTCACCAAAAATCAGGAAATGGAGGTAAAAATTCGAAAAAAATTTCATTTTGAAGAAAATTTTATGATCTTTCTTGTGATATAAATTTTATAACCCTCAATGTATTTTTTTAAAAGCAAACGTAAAAAAAGTTTAATAAACAGCTTAAAAATTTAATTTAAAAAAATCTAAGAAGAATTTTTGAAAAATCTTTCTTAGTGTACCCCTACACTATTAGAAGAATCGCCATGCAAAATTTCAGCCCTTTAGGTCCAGCGGTTTGGTCTGTGCGTTGTATGTCAGTCAGTCAGTGAATGAATGAATGAGTCAGTTACGGAACTGTTTTATATATATAGATAACACGGATATCACTAATCCTACAATTATGTATGCACACACTTGGGCACATGAAGAAAAAAGTAACTTTTGAATGAAAGCAATGCAGTAATTGATGCAGTAATTGACTGTTTAAAACATCTTTATCAGTTAAAATATTATAATTACAACAATTTGATCATTAATTCAGTTATTTATAATAATTAGTTCTGATGTACTGGAGTTTAGTTCCCATTACTGTTTGATCCTTGTCCGCGATCCCTTAACGCAGTGTTTCCCAACCAGTGGTCCGTGGACCACAGGTGGTCCGCGAGAGCCTCGAGAGTGGTCCGTGGACCATAGGTGGTCCGTGAGAGCCTCGAGAGTGGTCCGACACCACATATAAAAAAGTTTCCAAATAAATGGGTATTTTGAAATCTATGTTCATTTAACTGGATAGGCCGTATATCCAATGACTATCAGGTGTTGAATTAACATTTCTTAAAAGTTTAACATTATATGGTTCTGTTTCTTATTTACCCTATGAATCCTCTAACGGTCCAGGCCCACTATAAAGTAATAGGCATAAATATAAATAATTCCTTTATTTTCTACGTAGAGGTAGACTAACATAGACCGACTTGGGGCTTCAAATAATAACACAACAGTACCGCAACTTGCGGCACTAAGAAACTGAACTTTAAAGTCGTAACGAACCCTTTCAGGCAGAATATACGTTCCCTAACAATACCCGTAACCATCGGGCTGTGAAATAACTTTCGAACTCGTGCAGCCACCTAGGCTAAATGCTAATACGTGCTCTATCAGTTAAATACCGCTATCACCTTCAATCTAACTTTTCTCGACTCTTTCGTATCTCTACTAATAGCGTAACGCACTACCGTACAAATCTCCACTCCCTTCTTGGGCTCTTGCCAACTCAGCGTGTCTCACTTAAATAGCCCAGACACCTGCTCTGAACTCACTTCGACTGGCCTGCACTGCGCAGCTACCAGAAATTTGCATATGAGCAACACGCGAACCCTACAACATAATTATTTAATTATTAGAATATGATACGTTAGAATGTGAAAACGGTAATCCTGTATCCCTTTTATCTGAGAGATATAGACACTTTACGGTAGAACCGGATAATAATGCCTCCCACCTCAAGTCGGTGTGTGTGTGTGGGGGGGGGGTCCGCACATGGTATAATTTATGGCTTAGTGGTCCGCAGACATCTACCGGGTGGAAACCACTGCCTTAAAGGAATTGTCTGATTGCTATCTATCTTCAATTCATTTAAAAACGAAGTCAACAAAATGGGAATACCTAGGAAACTGTCTTATACCTTTGTTAATGCATCGTTGAATCGTCACTACTCTTTTTTTCACTTTGCAAGCAGAGTGAGATTTAATAAATCGCGAACGCGTTATTATGCTAAAGTTATTCCATAGTTATCTGTTTTGCTTATATCGTTCACCATCGAGAAACTGGCTTATTTCGAGCAAAGATGGCCGCTTATCATCTAAACCAGAACCTGCAGCCGCGGTAAGAGGTGATTGGAGTCGTTTGAAGTTTGCTTTAAATGATCAGTTTAAAGGTATGTGTCAGTATAACAAACGATAAATTAGCGTAGCAACTGAACTACACTGATCAAGTAAATCTTTCTCCTTTACTTTTTTCGTGTTTTCTTATGTACTGACATATGGGTGTGTGCGACTAGTGAGTGAGTCTTTTATGAATTTATTTTAAATTGTCACGATGCACGCTGAATTGTTAAAATTGACATTTTGACGCTGAATTGGCACGCTGAATTGGTGATGTTTCATCTGAGTAGAAAAGTTAAGTAATTAAACATTTGAAAAAAGACAGGTGGAGCAAATCACAATTGCAGTTCAAATCCGAAGAAGTTTATTTTTAAATTAAAAAAAAAAAGATTTCCGTATTTTGATTATTGCGAGACCAAATGATGCCGAGAGTGGATGAAGATGTTATGTCACTATTTTTTAAAATTTTTTTTGCATGAAGGGGTTAGGTATCTCTGTCCCATAGTATCATTGATATATCCAGTAATTATAGGGGTTCTCAAGGTTTAACAGTGATGCTGCGTGAGAAATAGCCGCATAACACTTTCCCCCTACACACTCTAATAACATTACATCTTCAATCACTCATTTCTTCGAATACTTTTGCTGATGACCTAGACACACTGAATTGTCGATGTCACCATTTGTGGAAAATTTTGCAGTTTTCATTCAGCGTTAAGCCATATAAAATTGTTACAATGAGGATTTTAACATCAGGAAAATTTTGACATGAAAGTTAGATAATGGACCATTTGTAATAGGGTAAAAGTATCAAAATTATAAGTTTTTAGCGTGAATGGTGTACATTTTGTGTTTAGGTATTAGCATCAGAGTGTTTGAGAAGATTTTCTTGTATCGGCAATGGGGGAAGATTGTATTATAATGGATAAATTTATGGATTAAATAGAAGATAAATTTAAAACAGAACATTAATTGTTATAGACTTACAGGTGGTCCACTATAGTGGCTATTTCAGCCACTATAGTGGCTGAAAGCAAAATGTTAGGCTATACTTAGGTGCCCAGTTCATTGCTCAATGCGCTTGTATGGGAAGTCCGTTTGCACTGCATTTTCTCAGGAGTGTAGATACTGCTTTACTTTTACAGTGAGTATATAATATATCTGAAATGTGGCTACTAATAAAATTCCAGAATATCGGAAGTAAAAGCAGACATTGCAAACGAAGTACGGAGAAACGTTAGAAATGAAATGGTGAAATATGATAAGCAAGCAACCCCCCCAAAAAAATAAATAAATAAATAAATAAAAAATAAATAAGTAAAAAAATAATAATAATAAAGAAAAAGTCTATCCGACCAAATGCTAAAGAAACACGTTTCGGATCAATTCGAAAACATGCAGCAAGTTATTTCAGGGTCGATAGCGTATTTCCTTCGATATATATTTAAAACCTCCTGCCTGGTTTAATGCATAGGAGTCCCAGTTTCAAATGCAGATTCACGTTGCGTTAAATTTAATTTCTGCGATCGATGCTGTCTTACTTCCGATGTTCCCATGACATCGGGTGATGCAATTGAAATTCGATTTCCCTGCTGAACAACCCCTCAGGGCGTCCGAACAATGGTTAGAAATTCTTTAATCTTCGAAGTTTTATGTAAGATTATTCATAAATGCTTTGGACTATTTCACAACTCCTTCCCGCGGGAAAACTATTTTTAACCTATTTCTAAATTTCGAAAATTGTTCGTATAGGACGAGTTATGTCGCGTGCAACTAAAGCATTAGTAGTTATCTTATAAATTATTTTCATGTAAAAATGTTTTCCTTTTAATTTAAACACCATTTCTTATAAAAAATTTGTTTTGCTGCATGGCACATTTTAATAGAGGCTCGAAAAATTCGAATCATTTCCAAGTCAATCACTTTCATTTTCAATCACCTCAAAGGGTTGCGATTTGTCTATATTTCATTTAATCGTTGTACAATGCAGTTTTTTTTCAAAAATGAACCTTCTTTTATGCTTCCCATAGGTTCGTTACGGTTGTTCCCTAAAATCGAATGCTTCTATGACGACCGCTTGGAGAGGTAGAGGGATTTATCGCTTCTTTGAAACAATAAAATATCAAGGATTCAGCTGATATAGAATATTTAATGAATAAATTTTCATCGATTTGCATTTGGAAAACATCGCGAGGAAATTAATTCAAAGTAAAGCCAACTTTTGACGTAATCAGGCGGTCATTCCGTGGGGTATCGAGTCCTAAGATTCAATTTTCTGAAACAATTTGGCCCATCTGTAGTTGATTACACAGTTTATTGGAGTAAAACAGGAGGGAAAAAGAAGTCAAGGAAAAATGTCAGTAGTTTGAGTTTTGAGAAACAAGTGACATGTGAGCTGTTGCATTAGATTTCTTAAAATCAAAAATCTTGTGAACGTATTTGCAAAATTAACAGAAAATCTTAACCTATCCCTTATTGGTCAGACATTCGTACGCTCGGGAATTTAATACCTTTAAGCTACGTTCATACGTTGTTAACTTGTTCGATGTTAATTACGTTGTTAACGTTGTTAACTCCGTTTATACGTTGTGTCATTTAGGGTACAGTTTGATAGTCTATATTTCCAGCTTATGTGCTATCGAACGCTCTGCAACGAAACTGGCTATAACCCCCTCACTGGCACTGTTGTAAGGAAAAATGTCCTGTATTCGTCAAGATAAAAAGGAATATTTAACTTTTAACGGAATTCGTCCCCAGCCAATCAATCCGTAGGATTATCGGGTAATGCACCACAGAAAATGAATTATTTTCCGGGAGAAAATATCAGTGATATAGAATTATGGCCACATATGCAGGAGTTTTGTCTGTTGGATTCGCCTACCACTGGTTTAACTAGAATTCACAGGAGGTGTGGATGAAGCACTGCTTTGCTGCAACACCAGCCCATCAATTGCTGCTTCTGCTTCTCTTGATAAACCACGATCAGTCATTTACTTATTCCAGAATCTACTTTATGTGTACCATATTGTAGAGACCTGTGCCATAACATGTGACACGTCATACCGACATCTATAGCGAACTTAATGTCTGAAGGGCCATCAAGCAAATCTGAACTCTACATCGACCCGTAGAAAAGTTATCACTATGCTTAAAATTTTTCCTGTTTTCCTTTCGAGTCATCCTTGTTCGACGAAACTACCTTTTACCGGTGGCCTTTGTTGTTTCAGGAAAGAAGGAACACTTCTCATATTCAGCTTAGGTACGTCTAATACATGAAGTTATTTGGTGGTTGTGGTCATTGATTGATGCTTATTTTCTAGGAATCTGCATATCCTAACCTAAGTATTGATTTATCGAGAATTCAACAAATGATGATCAATCTTTTTTCTTTCCACAGTGTATAATATTTTTCAAAATGAAATCCTTACTTTTAATACATTTTACTGTGAGAAACATAATCTTGACCTCGTACGTAACTGAAAACCCAAGTGCATGATGTATTGTTTAGAATACTGAAGCCCTTTTCATCCTAAGTATTAAATTCTAGTCAGAAATCCCAACTTCTTAAATTAACAGTACATTAACAGTTCATCGTCAGGCTGAGGTAAATTAGGTGTGATTGTCATTATGAACAAGTTACCATTGCTGACAACCACGGTGACACTGCTATAATCATACTGACAATCACACCTACTGCCTGAGAATGATCTGTTAATGAGTTCGGAACATGTAGCCACCCTGTTAATTACATTGTTGAAATGTTGTACTTCTGGAGAAAGAAAACAGGAAATCACATGTTTCCTGTAAGTCACTAAATATATATCCTGTAAGTAATAAATATTTATGAAATAAATCTCTATCTCTCTTTAGAAACGCATATTAGTAGCTTGTTTATTCAGCGGCGGTTAAAGTGGAAAAAAATAAATCGTGCTTATAGTAACAGCGAGCTAAAAACTTTAGGTGATAAAATTTTACGGAAACGTATCCTGCTGTTGACTACTTAATTTGTTAAATTATAGTCTAGTTAGTGCCGATTCAGTAATCATTAGAAATTAGATTTCATTTTGTCTTACTAAGATTAGTAATTCTTCTCCGGTAAAACGAGAAAAATTCTGAGCTATATCAATTTAAATTGCAGATTTGTTTCGGGAATTTTAAATCGCTATTTCATAATTTAGAGATCGTATAAATGTTAATTTTCATCTTGTTGGATATTTTTAAAAATATTTTAAAGTCGTATCATTTTGTATTTACATTACATTAATATTCCGGTTATGGTTATATATGAGTAACTGTTAAAGGTATTTGGCTTATGGTACAAATCCAAAAAGAAAAATCTATTATCAGCTTCAAGGAGGGGGGGGGGGCTGGCTTTTATTTTCGTAACTAGAACAAATTGTATCGACAGTCTTGTGTGATTAGTAAAGATTCTTGAAAATGGTGTATGTTAAGAGGATCATCGTGATCCGATGTGTAAGTGTCTCGTAAAGTTTAATCATGAAAGGAAAAGTGGTTCTTATTTACATCTTGTTTAATATGAAATATTTACATAGATCACTATATACAGTCATTTTGTTCCATAGAACCATCATACATAGATTAGAAGAAGCGGGCTCATCACAGTCCAATCGAGACCTCAGTCTCTCGATTCTCCACGCTCTCAGTCAATACACAAGTCCAGTCTATACACAAGTCCACTTCAATGCACAAGTCAGGTTTATAATGCTCTCCGCATCGTGCTGTCTCGTTCATATTTTTCCATCCTTGAAAAATTGTCATACGTTTTACCGCACCACGTGTAGTATTCTTCATGCTTACCGGGAGTCACCTTTTCAATCCTATTCCGGCAATCCCTTTCCTGCGATTCAGTATTCAAAGTCTTTTGTCGGCCACGCCAGCAAGGTTCTACCATTCTTACCTCGCCTCCCTTCCAGCGCTAACGGTCTTTTGCTTAACTATTCTAAAGGATGTGTCTATTTCATTTAGCAATGGTCACTTTAAAAGGCTCATTCATAACTCGCCACCTCATTGGGCTCCTTTGAGTTTATTAATGATCTTGTCGATAAAACTTAATTTAGTCACTTCTGTCCTAATTAAGAATGTCAGGCGCGAGGCTGACAGTGTCAGCGATGTTTAAGAGCTTTTGCTTTGTATCTGGACTCAAAATTCCTCCTCCAATCATGGGCAGGTGGTAAAGGCTCTTGGCTTCACTCACTGAGATACTTCCTAAAGTAATATCACAGGCTCCATTCTCACATGTGTTCGGGAAAAACTCAGAATGTGTCGTGGAACCGTTAAGAACAAAATTGTCAGTTTTGTGGGTTCAGAAGTTCTTCCGAAAAGTT
Source organism: Dolomedes plantarius (assembly GCA_907164885.2). NCBI lineage: Eukaryota > Metazoa > Arthropoda > Arachnida > Araneae > Dolomedidae > Dolomedes > Dolomedes plantarius. The sequence goes on from OU015493.1 coordinate 207,742,615, forward strand.
AGTTGACTACGTTAGAGACTATGGAAACAGAGAGTTGTTTATCCAGCCAAAATACAATACTTGGATAACAACACAGATTGTTTTCGTGTTGAGTCGAGGTGTTTGGCACTGAACAAGATCCTTCTTCCTTTTAAACTTTATTAAATCTTTTAGATTAAGGACTTTACAGCAGAAAAACAAATTGACAGCTTCGTAGCGAATTTTAATAGCATGTATAAAATAGTTGGCGTCAATAAAATCTTTAAATCAAGTGATAAGGCAAAAATCTTTAAAAAAATCTATGAAAAATTAACAAGTTAAACAGTTTTCTTTTGACTTAACAGCTATTAAATTTATCTTATAAAGAATTAGAGTAAAGACTAGAATTAATCGCAGTGCTTATGAAAATTGAGGGCAGAATAAGGTCTCTGTTTTAAGGATTAACAGAATGAAATGAGTCATTCTTAATAAGAAAAAAATGTGATTATGGATCGAAATGAGGAAAAACTCGTTTTACGCAAGATATTTTTTTAAGTGTACACTACCCGGGAAACGGCTAGAAAATTAAATTAACAGATTTTATAATGGGTTAATCATATTCAGGATACAGAAAGCTCTTTTTCTATTTATGGAAAGAGATTTTCTGAGGAATAGTTGAAGATCTAAAACGCATGTTCAAGCTCTTCGAATTAAAATACATAGAGAGAAAAGAGTTAGGACTTGTATCCGTAGATATAAAACAAAATTTCTTCTTTCTATGACATCTTTGAAGGCCTTTTATTTTCCAAAAAGGTAACAAAAGGTTTTAAAAGACGGAGAAATTTTTACGAAGAAAAGGAAATTTCGAAGGAAAGAAATGGAACTCTTTGAATCTGAATAGAATTAAAATAAATTATACAAGGCATGCTCCTCCATAAAACATTCGCCATACATTAAAAAACTGGCAAAGGAGACCTTCGAATATAGATGACGCATATAGGCTTGAATAAGCTGCTATTTTTAATACAGGGGAATAACTTCTATAGGATTCTCCGACGTTTAAAATATATTATATGGTAGTATTACTAAGGTTTACAACTGTTAAGTATAAATGCTCCTTTTAAGGACGATAAATATCTGTCAATATTTCTGTCCATTGCAATAAACTCATGAACACTTGTAAACTATATTTTATAACTTCTCTGTACCTGGGGTGATAAAGGATTGTTATTTGGGCCGAGAAATTTGAATCATGCCGTCCATTCCTGAAATATCAATGATAACAATTTAACTTTGAAGTAATTTAAATAAATAAACTCTTTCACTGGATAAGGAATTTTGCTGATAATCCTATACAACATTAATTTTTTTAAGGAAAGAAAGGGTTTTGCTACATAATTCAGCTGCACCTGTTTACAGGAGTATCACCTTTATCAGAATTCAGTGCTGTTATATTAATTCTCGAATAAGGACAGTTTTAAAATTCATTCAGAGCATGGTGGCCCAGTTGGCAAACGCAGCGGGCCAGTGATCTGAACGTCCCTGGTTCGATGTTCGTCGCTCCAAATCCATCGCCTTTGTTAACCATTTATATTAGTGATCCGATAAATCTTTATCTTGTAGAAGTAATCATAACTGTAGAACCAACTCTTATTTACATCTGGTTTATTGAAACATTAAGATCTTGATTAAATAAATCATTTACAAAGGTTCGCTCTTACGAACGTTAATACACTCATGAGATCAGGGCTCATTATTCAAAGTCCGTGCGAGACCCTCTCTCTCTCCGTACGCGTGGCGACGTATCAACAGTCCGAGTCTATTCTCTTCCCCTCATTCGCAACCGCGTCGTTATTTATGCATTCTTCGCAGCCCTTTCTCGAACAATCTCGAATACTGGACCATTTCCGGTTCCGCCCTCTGCAGACCACCTATGATGAAATTCTTTCCTGACGGCTCTTCTCTTGGAAAAGAGCGCCGCTAATGGGTTTCACAAATCATTCGAAATGATTTGCGTACCTTTACCTATTATCGCACATCTCCAAAGGTGTATATCGTTCGACACCTGTTTGCGTTTATTTTGGGCTTATTATAGACGCTATTACTCACCTTCATCAATTCCACTTAAGAATGGGAGACGATAGTCTGACAGCCTTGTTCAAATAATGGTGGCCGGGGCACGTAAATTAGGAAGTGGCTACAATGTCCTCCAATTTCTCAGATTTACCTCTGGAGGTGCGGGGTCAAGTGTTCTGGTCTCGTCACTTGACTCCGTTCAAAATTACGGAACCGGTCATTTCGCCAAGTCGGACTGCGACCCTTATGGTGCTAATTCAAAACAGGAGCCGCCCCTTTCAGCCCAATAGCCTATTAGGACCTGGTGAATGGAACCTCGAACCAGGGAGCATTAGCAACAACAATAATTCATCCCGTCCCTATATTTTCACCTCTCATTCGAATTATTGAATCAAAGTCCTTTTTTCTAGTTAGGATATCGGTAAAGAAGGCCTCGTGAATGTGTTCAAAGGGAGATGAAGTCAGCTTGAAAGAGTTTGAAAATATTTTTTGCTACTACAGAAAAATTATTATTATTGCTCCTAATAATATATTAAACACATAATCTTCAACGCTCTTTTATTCGACAATTTTAATTTTCTTCAATTTGTTATCTATATATATAAAACAGTTCCGTAACTGACTCACTGACATACAACGCACAGACCAAACTGCTGGACCGAAAGGGCTGAAATTTTGCATGGCGATTCTTCTTATAGTGTAGGGGTGCACTAAGAGAGATTTTTGAAAAATTCTTCTTAGATTTTTTAAAATTAAATTTTTAATCTTTTTTAGTAACTTTTTTTTAAGTTTGCATTTAAAATAATAATTTGAGGGTTATAAAATTTATATCACGAGATAGATCTTAAAACTTCCTTCGAAATGAGATCTTTTTCGAATCTTTATCTCTATTTTCTGATTTTTGGTGAATTTTTAAAGATTAGTTTTTTAATTTAATTTGTTAAATGCTGATCACGTGATTTCTTTTTCTGGTACTTTAAATAAATTTATCGTCTCGTGCATAACAACTAAATAGACGAAAAAATATTTTTTTTCTTGTAAACCATAAATTTCAATTTGATAGATGTTAGAATAAAGATTTACTCAAGGCAAAAAAATTATTTAAGCGCTTCAAACAAAATGAAACCTACTTAATTGAAAGATTACTTCTTATTCTATGCTCGATAACCTTTGCATTAAATTTTTCAGCACATTGGTTAAATGTCTTTAGTTATAATGAGTTCTATTATGGCTGCAATAATCCTTAATTATCCTAGCGAATCTGTTGAAAAGAATTTTATAAGTTTTTCTTTTCAGCCAGGGTGCCTATGTTAAAGAAAAAAAAAATTACTTATTTGTAAATACTTTTTAAAGATCAATTTAAAAATATACTTTTTAACGATTAATTTAAAAATATACTACTTATCAGATATTTTTTAAAGATTTTTTATAAATTTTGAGAATTTTTTTTCTTCACTAGCTGTGCCTAGAACCAATTAGAAATTTTAATTATACATTATTATCCTTAGTGTATTCTAAAATTAGCTTTTAACTTAGATTCTATGCAAATATGTTACAGAAGTTTTGATAAATTTTTACACAGAAAAGTCTTGAAAAATAGTAAAATTACAAAATTTTTATTTGAAGTAATGTATCAGAATTTTTCTGGTACAAAACATATTACAAACTGTTAATGCGAAATGTCTTACATTATACTGATATCATATACATCTTTTTTTTCTTTTTTTAAACGGCATACTATGACGATATTTCTATTATGTCTAGACAGAGTTCCTGAATAATTCATCAGCTGATTTTGAACCTATGATTTATCTAAAGTATAAACTAGAAATTTACAATAAGCAGTAGTATATTCAGTGAATATTATATTGTTTTGTAACAAAATTGACGCTAAATATTTATAAAATTGAGATGTGTCCCAAGTAAACGTGTTCGAGGCATTAGCAAACTTTAAGGCACACAGAAATTTTTAATTTTGAAATTTATGTTGATTTTGATTCCTACTTTATTCTTGATATACCGATATATATGTAAAAATAATGACTGTAAACAGCATGACGTTGCATTAGAAAAATTGTTGGAAAGAAAAGGACTGATTCAAGCATAACATCATATAAACGAATGAAACAACCGAACAACCGTACAACCAATCGTTCAGGAAAATAAAAATAAATTTGCTAAAAACTGCTGAAAACTGACAAAAAGCAAGCACGAAGGTAAATATTCACTACAAAAATTGAAATGGTACTCAATTCGAATTTCATGGCCTTAGAATTCAGGAATTCCAAAGCAACTCGTCGGAGATATTCAGAAACGAAAAAAAAAAGAAGCCATTATGAATGGAATACTAAAAAGGAAAACGGTAAAAATGCCGGAGAGATCAAGGAACAGAATGAGAAAAATGAAAGTGGATTGCCAAAATACAAAATGCTGAGAAAAAGGGGAAAAACACGAAACAAAAAGCCCACAAACAAAGAAATATCAAATAAGGAAAGTAAAGAGAATTTTTTTTAACCTGTAAAAAAAAAATTCTTACATTTTACTTTATATTTATTATTTAAATTTTTACTTCTAGTTATATATATATTTTGCTCATTTTTTTATGTTATACTACATTTATATATTTTTTTTCTATGTATTTTTTCTTTTCATGTGTCAGATTTTTGTTTTGCTCTTCTGAATTTACAATTCTCCCTTTCTTAAAAAATTTTCATTTTTTTTTGTTACTCAGTGGTCTACTTTTCCTGCTATTTTCTTGGCAACAAGATTTTTTTTTCTCACGTTTATTTTTCTGTTGCGGGAAGTGGCAACCTCTTTCTGTTCTTACACAGTGAGGCTGTTTTTATACTATGATATTGCTTTGGATTTATGATGACGCAGTCAGGTTTAAGTCTCAAAATTCGACTGTAACACTGTTCCTTTCTCCATTATGAATGTTTGATTGTATTTCTGCTTTTTATCGACCGACCACTTTACAGTTGTGTCAAAAAATTATTCTATAGGGAGAGCACCATGTCCTTCACATTCGAAATTTCTTGGATACACTGGAAATATCCCTTTTATATAAGTTACTTTTTCAGGATAAACAGTAGACGGCGAGGAGTTTTGTAGGTTATGATGAGTTTTGCAAATTTAGATTACCTCACCATCGCTCAGACGGCCTAGTGGCTGGGTCGTTGTTTTCACAGTTCAGACATTTATGTGAACAGTGGTAATGACACATATTGGTAACAGTGGTAATGACACATATTGGTAACAGTGGTAATGACACAGTGGTAATGACATATATTGGTAACAGTGGTAATGACACAGTGGTAATGACACATATTGGTAACAGTGGTAATGATACAGTGGTAATGACATATATTGGTAACAGTGGTAATGACATATATTGGTAACAGTGGTAATGACACAGTGATAATGACACATATTGGTAACAGTGGTAATGACACGTGGCAAGTGTAATTACCACTGTTTTAGAGGAATAAAGATATGAGGCGGTGATTTTACCCCCCCCCCCCCCAAAAAAAAAAAAAAAAAAAAAATCATTGGGTTCTGGTGGCACTCCTGCATGTAGCTGAATCAAAACTTTATTTCCTTAAGAAATTTAATGTTAGAATACGTAGTTATCTGTAAAACTCTCCTAATATACTACAGTGTTTATTTAACCCTTCAGCGAACGCTCCAATTTTTGGAACACCATGGCACAAAGTGCAACGCCACATTCAACCTTGATTATTCCCTTTATAATAAACTTTATTTCAAACTGAAAATAATGATTCTGCGTTTTATGACAAGATATAAAATGTTGATGATATTGAGATATATTGATAATGAAAGGCCAAAGAATGCAGATACAATCGCCTTACGTCAAAACTGCACTGTTTATTGAATCTAAGGACAACTAGCGAATTCATTCCAGTTATGTCTCAAAACCTAAAATAAAACCTATAATAGCTGCACATTCGATCGACTCCATCAACTCCTGTTTTGTCGTATTGTAATCCAGTATAATCGGTGGTTTACCACGGTTAAATCACGGCTAACGATGAATGGAAAGGAATACAAGGGTCAGAAAATAAGACCTGCATTAGAAAGGATGTAGCTATAAATATAAACTTCTTAGACAAACTGCAGTATATATATATATACATATATATATATATATATATATATATATATATATATATATATATATATATATATATATATACATATATATATATATATATATATATATATATATATATATATATATATATATATATATATATATATATATATATATATATATATATATACATATTGGGTGATGAGGAAAACAACCGAATGAACTGCATATCTGCTGACAACTTGGAGAGATGCAGTAGGGCGAAGTGTTCATCCAGGAAAGCCATGAAGAAATTTAGGAGAGAAACACGCACATGGAGCCATAGAAAAGGTACACAAATCCAGAGTCGTATTTTATTCAACTGGGCGACTGGAAGCATTACGATGGCACTGCTCAGTGGAAATCACTGCTCTAAGCGCTGGATTTCCACTGTTCAATAGCAAATCGGCGAATAGATACGCTAACGAAGTCCGTGTGATCACGTTCGCTCACTTTAGAGCACTCGCTTTTGTAATTCGCTATTAATAGAAAACTGGCCTCGTTATTTAACATTCATGAACATTTTGAGGCGTCATTTTCCCCTCAACCTTATACCTACGACAGCGATTAAACTCTATTCTTGAGCTTAGGGATTTGGGAAACGAGTTGAAGAGAATATAGGGAAAGAATATAAATGAATTATTCCATAAATACCAGTCTCCTATTAAACCCTTTTCAAGTTAGATTATGAAATAATTGTTTAAAATTTATACAAGTCAATCATATTGGAACGAAATGGTTTTAAATGTAGGGAACAGTTGATTTCTGGAAAATAAAACTCGGTGTAAACTTTTTTGTTAACCTTTAAGGTAGTGATCCGACAAATCATTATCTTGTAGAAGTAATTATAACTGTAGAACCAACTCTTATTTACATCTGGTTTATTAACACATTAAAATCTTGGTTAAATAAGTCATTTACAAAGTTTCGTTCCGACGAACGTTAATATACTCGTGAGAGCCGGGCTCATTATTAAAAGTCCGTCCGAGACCCTGTCTCTCCGTACGTGTCTCGACCCTTCAACAGTCCATGTCTATTCTCCCCCATTCGTTACCGGCGTCTGTATTTATCCATTCTTCTCAGCGCCTTCTCGAACCATCCATGACGAATTTTCTTTCCTGCCGACTTTTCCAACGTAAAAGCGCGCCGCTAATGGATTTCACAAATCATTCTAAATGATTTGCGTCCTTTTAACTATTGTCGCACTTCTCCAAACGTGTATATCGTTCGACACCTGTTTGTGTTTCTTTTGGGCTCATTGAAGACGCTATTACTCACGTTCATCAATTCCACTTAAGAATGGGAGACGAGAGTCCTATAAAACCCTTTTCAAGTTTGATTATGAAATAATTGTTTAAAATTTATACAAGTCAATCATATTGGAACGAAATGGTTTTAAATGTAGGGAACAGTTGTTTTCTGGAAAATAAAACTCGGTGTAAACTTTTTTTTTAAAGAGGAGGCACTTGTAGTGTAGACATTCGCCTATAATTCACCGCACTTTGCTGGCCTTTTTATTATGAGGGCACTGAAAAAATAGTACTTTAAAATAGATAAGGTGTTTTAAAGTTTACGAAATTTCGTGGTTCTATTTTCTTTAACAAACCTTTCCTATCAAAAAATTAAGTGCGATATTTGAAAGCAAACAAACATTCCAATGTATAAGAGGTAATCCTAAGTTCTTGCATGTTTTAAAGTGAGATATTATTAAAGGGGAAAAAAGTTGTTGACTTATTTCCCTTGAAAACAAATTCATGTTACCTACATTTAAAATTTACCAACCCTCTTAAAAATATTTAAGGTTATTAAAACATTACTTCCTAAATTCCCATCTAACTATCTGTAAGGCCCTGTGTAAATTGGATATAAGTATTTTAAGGTTTGCTTTAATTTGCCTTTTCCTTGCAAAAATGTAAGCTTCAAGGCAAAATTCTTGCATTAGTTTACCTTTTGAAATATCATTAAATTTAAATAATACATGCTTTCTAAATCAGTTTTATCTGGTAGAAATATTTCTCTTTTCATTTGTTGAATATATTATACCTAATTAAGTAAATATGGAATATTTGAAGAGCTCGTTTAAAATAAATCTTGAAAAACGCAATTCGAAATATACAGTTCAAAGTCTAATGTTCAAAAGACCTTTAAAGTTAAAACCCTAAAGCAATTTTTAAAAAGCTCTTCTAGCGGTACATCTTATTTTTAAATAAATGTTATACATTTATGAGCCACTGTTTGGAAAATATAAAAGTGGATGAATACTTTCTCTTAAATAGATGGAAGACTCTAAGACGGACTCATTTCAATTCATTTCCCATGTCTTTGAGTGAACAGTTAAAAACAAATTAAGTAAACATTTTCCGTACATTTTATACCTCATTTAAATCCCGAAAGAATACAGATATCTTGAAGAGTAATAAATCGATTCTCTCGAAGGAAATGTAAAATAATCAATTTAGTTAATTGTTAATGTAGGGAGAAAAAAACTATTCACAGAAATCGAACACAGTAGCATTCAAAACGTTACGCAGTAACTAAAAATTTGAATGACACTTTCATTAACAGGTTTTATTGCTTTTAAAAGTTCGGACTTTAAAATACTTAGAGACCGCGTACATATAATATGTAGAGTATTTATGATATCTGTATTTTATATACTGTATAAACATGGGTAAGGATTAATGGATGGTATAAGTAAAAGGCAATTTATATTAGTAAGGTATAATAAAGCCTATTTTAGAGGGAGTAGCCCGTATCTATGTCCGCAAAGACAAACAGACTCTCCTATAAATGGCAGAAGTTCTAGGCTTTGTATGTCCACTTGGAAGCATATCATGTAATAAGATTTTATTTCGGTTTATTTCATTTCATGTTATTTTGATCCTACCTGTCCTTTTCATGCTTCTTATTTTTTTCCCATTCCCTGTTTTTCTTCCTTTCATCTTACGGTTTTCCATTTGATTGTTTCTAACGTTTACGATCTTTCCGTGGTAAGAGAAGACAGCGGTGCGTTGCGAGGTCGTCGTAGCAGCACGTTCTGATGAACTTGGTTTTCAGAACTCGAATCGAAGAGATTTTTTTAAGTGTCGTAATGATTTTTAAAGTCGTATCTCATTTCTTTTGAATGTTTTTTATTTTGGTGCTTTTTTTCTTTTAAGGTTCTGTTTAGTAGGAATATGTGTTGGCAATGTGGGCTGTTATTGTGGCTTATTCCTCAAGGTCTGACCGAAGGCTATGGCAAGTCCATGAGATCGTGAACTCTGAAAAAGTCATACACGAGAAGAGGCGCAGTAAATAGGTCATTATGCAGCAGCCCCACGCAGTTCCATAGGTGGGCGGGTGATGGCGATGCAGAAGCACATTTAGTGCAACTTCGAAAAGTCTTCTGTCCATTGATAAAAGTAAGGCTCCCGATATGTATACTCATGAGTCTACCGATGGTGACCTAGACAGCCCTATCCCCTTTAATTGTGAAGGCACCACCAGGAGATTTCCCAGAATACCAGGAGTCAACCATAATTTCTGGTTTGATATCTTTACTTTTGAGCATATTTCGGTAAAGGACTGGCTAACACCTGAGGTTGATGGACTGACGGAAGGGGGAGAACAGCTTCTGAGGACCGGAAGGATCCGAAGCACCCGAAGCCAGAAGTCTGAATTAGCTCCAGTGGCTCTAGATCTTAGCTGGGCATAATGAAATGGCCTGCACGCCTTGGGTGACCCTACCAGGAGTAAACACTCCCGACGTTACTTCACTAACTCCGCCCAGGCAATGTGTAAATGTGTGTAAGAGTAAACTGAGATGAGTAAGTAGTGCTGGCAAAATGGCCAGGTGAACAGGAATATTTCCTCACGAAAGCGGAAGAGCTTAACAGGAAGAACACCCGTCACGATGGATTGTATATCTCCTCAGATTTTTTGTAAAGGCCCCCAACCTTTGGTAGTGAATCACATCATAGATGTTTATGTAAATGGGTTATACGCTGAAAACATGTAGTGAGCAGCGAATATGGACGAGAAATACAGGGTGATTTTTTTTTAAATTGACACTACTTAGCGCTATCTGTAGCGCAATCTATCAGCCGGAATTCCACCAAAATTAATAGAGGGGCTAAGGACGACATGGGAAAGAGTCTCCATGAAAAAAAAAAGTTCCAAAAGTCACCGATAGGGGAAGATATGGTGCTGTTGTCCTCGGTGCACAAGAGATTTTGCATAAAAAGTAAGTTAAACATCAAAATGCAAATTCATGACTACATAGTCGACAGCAGCGCCAGTATTCGGAGCTATAAAGATTGGGGTGGAATTTGTTGAACGTTTTTTTTTTTCGCGGAAAGAGTTTCCGTGAAACAAATTAGTTCCAATAGTCACCGATAGGGTAAGATATTGCGCGTTTGCTGTCGGCGCACCCGAAAATTTGCATAAAAGGCAAGTAAAACATCAAAATACAAATTCACGACTATGTAGTCGACTGCAGCGCCAGTATTTCGGGCAATAAATATAAGGGATGAATACCGAAAAAGTTGTAAGCAGACAAATGAATAACATAGACATTTAGCTGGACGACACATTGCATCCTGAACACTACGTTCTCAACGGCTGAGCGTAATATGTCACCAGGAATGTTCATCAAAGTCCAGGATACGTTGTCCTTTTGGTCCACCAAGTTCGAGACTCCCCCAAGATACACCTTAGGCTTTAAATAACCCCACTTAAAGATGTCACATGGGTTAGGTCCGGGGAGCGAGGTGGCCATGCCAGAGGAAAAAAAGAGACTGATAACCCTTTCTGCTGTAAAGCGCAGGCGCAACAGATCCGCACCGATCTTTATAGCCCCAAATACGGGCGCTGCTGTCGACTACGTAGTCATGAATTTTAATTTTAATGTTTTACTTTCCTTTTATGCAAATTCTCGGGTGCGCCGACAACAACAGCGCCATATCGTCCCCTAGCGGCGACTTTTGAAACTAATTTTTGTCACGGAAGCTCTCTCCCATGTCGTCCTTAATCCCTATATCAGTTTTGGTGGAATTCCGGCTGATAGATCGCGCTACAGATGGATTTGAGTAGTGTCAGTTAAAAAACAAATCACCCTGTTGAACATAATCTAGATAGAAAGGTCCCTTATGGAAAGAATAGGTTTCTCCAGGATACTCAAGGGGCAATGGATTCAAAATATCTCTTACTTAGGATCCTCAGCATGTAATAGACTATTCAAGATACGCATATCCTGCGATTTATCTATCGATGATGATGAATACATTTTTCATAACGGATTTTGCGTAATTGGTCCCTCAATTTAGCTCACGTTCGAGACAGTTTATGCATATCGAAGCAAACTGAATTTTGATTAACAAGGCGTAGAAAATACTTGATGTGTTTCATTGTACATCGCATTCACTTAGATTTGTTAGTTTCCAGTATAAATATGGAAAACTTTTGGTTTTCGAATTTTTAAATTCTTCGTTGTGCCGTGGCGAGGAGCTCATAATAAAAGCTCCCAGCAAAAAAAAAAAAATGTAATACACCCAGATGGCATATCAGAAAATCCTACATTGTAATAAAAAAATCCTAGCTTTTTAAAAATATATCTTTAATTATTAAAAATGATAATAAAAATATACATATCAGATAATGCTCACCCATTTTCTAAAGTTAAATTCAATATACAGGATGTTTCAAAAAGAATCATCCGATTTTCAAAAAACCATAACTATTCGTCTTTTAATCCGTTTTGATCGAGTAATGTATAGGCATAATGAGGGAAATCTCGACTTTCAAGTAGTTGCCGACAAGTAGCGCTAACGCTCTTCCTTCCCCCTGTCACTTCAGTGTTTATAAAGATGGCGACTAAACAGCAGAAATCAAACAATCATCCGATTTAAAAAAGCCATAACCATTCGTCTTTTAATCCGTTTTGATCGAATAATTTATAGGCAGAAGAAGGGAAATCTCGACTTTCAAGTAGTTGCCGACAAGTAGCGCTAACGCTCTTCCTTCACCCGCCGCTTCAATGTTTGTAAAGATGGAGACAGTACAACAGAAATCATTTCGTGTTCTACGCTTTGCGAAATGTGAGTCTATAACAACAAGTTCTGCACGATTTTCTTTCGACAAAACCCTGGTAGATTGAAGTTCCTACCTCTCAGAGCTTTGGGCGATGGTATAAACAATTTTAAGAAGCGGATTGTCTGTGTACGCATTACAGCCGTGGAAGCGGACAAATTCGCAAATGTTTGTGACGAATTTGCCTATCGTATAAACTTATGTCGTGCATTCAAAGGTGGGCATATGGAGCACCTTCAATTTGGTTTGTAAAAAACTTTATGATTAACCATGTAATATAAAATTAATTTTAAGTTTCTATGTTCAATATTTTCCATCATATGCTCATTTCAAATCGGTTGATTCTTTATGAAAACCTCTGTATTTTAATTAATTGTCAGATTGAATCAATTTCATCATTCACCTTCAAATTGATTTAAAGATCATTCTGGTTTTTTTTCCTTCAATATATGTGCTTCTCATCGTGTACCTTTGTTTCAACTTTATTGGGACCCTATTAAGTTATGGAAACTCTACGCACTCAGATGAACGGGGTAAAACAGTTGGATCGATCACGAAGTGTGATAAGATTTCATATTTGGGATTATTGAACCCATCTTTCACATGACGTGACAAATGTCAAAATTCTTGGATAGTTTAGTAACAGACATATATATCACGATTCAATCCAAAATGATCACCACTTGTATCGTTTCAAATCCATTAATTTATATAATTACATAATTAAATTACATAACTAATCACGCTTACATCGATAAATAAATATTAAATTTTTGCTAGATTTTTAACTTACAAGGAAAACCCCCAGATTTTTGAGATACACTGCTGGCCACCCAAATTGCAACACCAAGAAAGACAAGAGATATCACAACAAAATTTATTTTGTAGATAACATGTTGACCAAGTATCAAATGATTAAATTTATAGACTTCTGTGAAGTGTGGTTCCTGCCAAAATCAGTAGCCAGAGTAGCCGCCATTGTTGGAGATCACCGCTGCCATACGCCTCGGCATTGATTCAAAGAGACTTTGGATGAGTTCTTGGGGTACAGCAGACCAAGCAGCTTCCACACGTTGCCAAAGTTGATCTGCTGTGGCAGCTGGGGATGGAATCTGGGTCAATCGTACAGCAACCATGGACCACATGTTTTCTATCGGCGAAAGATCCGGAGAGCGAGGCGGCCAGGGAAGCAATTCAATCTGGCGATTGACGAAGAACCGTTGGACAATGCGTGCCACGTGTGGTCGCGCATTATCCTATTGAAATATGGCTGTGGGCAAGCCCTGAAGGTAAGGAAGGACAACTGGATCCAACACCTCGGAGATGTAGCGCTGGCTGTTTAAAGTACCGGCAATGCGTACTAGAGGTGTGCGAGAGTGATATCCAATACCGCCCCATACCATAATACCCGATGCAGGACCAGAGTGGCGGTGCATAACGCAGCTGTTCAGCATCCACTCTTCACGGTGTCTCCTGACTCGAATGCGACCATCGTGGTGTTGCAGACAGAAGCGTCACTCGTCAGTAAAGGCAATTTCATTCCATTCTGCCGTCCACATCCTTCTGTCATCGCACCATTGGCGGCGGAGACGTCTGTGGTTCTGTGTCAAGGGTAGACAAAGCAATTGACGTCTTGCGGACAGACCACTCTGCTGTAAACGGCGTCGAATGGTACGCGCAGACACTGGATGATGCGTTACAGACTGCATGTGCTGTGCTATGATTCGTGATGTGACTGAGCGATCCGTCACTGCTATGCGCACAATTTGCTTGTCATCACGTGAAGTGGTGCGCTGAGGTGGATGCGATCGAACTCGCCGGTCCGTCGTACCCTCCTGCATCCAACGATCACATATCCGCATTACAGTTGTTTGGTTTCGTCCAACACGACTACCGATTTCCCTGAAAGATAATCCACAATCTCGGTAGGCCACTATCCTTCTTCTGTCGTACTCGGATACTTGATCAAAAGATGATCGCTGTTTTCGACGAGGCATAATTGATCGTTTTTTTGAAAAAACCACTAGAAAAACACAATTGCCGAACTTGAAATTGTCGAAATCTCCAAGCCTTAAATAGCGCTTTGAAGTGGCGCCACAGGCGCGCGTGATGTGCGTCTGCGCTGAAATTCTAATCATTTGCATATCTCACCTCCGTTAATGCATGTTGTAAATTTAAAGTTATTTGCATGTTTCCTTCAGGGTGTTGCATTTGCAGTGGCGCCAGCAGTGTATTTTAGAAAAAACAAACACACCATGAACCCATATTGTCTTTGAAAACCCTAGATCAGGGTTTAAAAGTCAAGGTCTGGGATCCCTGCCAATATTTAATCCTTCAGCAGGTTCGCCAATTTTTGGAACACCAGCAGGCGCGCGTGGCAAAAAGTGCAACGTCTCTTTCAACCTTGATTATTCCTTTTGTAATACACTTTTTTTTTCAAATTGAAAAAAATAATTCTGGGTTTTATGACAAGATACAAAATGTTGATAATATTGAGATATATTTATAATTAAAGGCCAAAGAATGCAGATACAATCACCTTATTTCAAACCTGTTCGGTTTATTGGATCTAAGGGCAACTTGCGAATTGATTGCTGTTATGTCCAAACACGTAAAATCCATTGAGATTATCCATCTTCGTGATATTCGGGACACCGTGTAATAGCTTCACATTTGATCGACTACATCAACTCTGGATTTTGTCGTATTGTAATCTAATATAATCGCTGGTTTACCACGGTTAAATCACGTCTAACAATGAATGGAAAGGAATACGAGGGTCAAAAAAGAAGGCCTGCATTAGAGAGTGTGTAGCTGTGATTAGAAACCGCTTAGAGTATTCAAACCTTACATGTAAAAAAAAACATTCAAAATTACGAAAATGTAGAACTTTGTACACGGGCGCGCCCGCTGAAGCGTTAATGGAAAAACTAGTTCCCATTAAATATGGGCAGTTTCTTGGTTGTTGAGAACGCTAGAGATTTATCTCTTTAGATATGGCCTGCGCACATCTTATGTCATTATTCCAGAAAAAGGGATGGAGTCACTGAGGGAACAGACTTGACGTAAGTCCTTTATGACAAGTCGTAATATCTCTTCCTTCAGAATATTCAAGCTCTTTTCCCGGAACTGCCAGAGTTGATTTGTTTCATTGCTTCTTCTGCGAACTCTGTTGACACGAAATACGGACTCAGTTTCTTTCATTGCTTAAAAACCAAATTATCTCTGACTCTGCAGGAAAAGAAACATAGTCCTAGAGAAACACATCCTTTCAAATCGAAATGCTTTTATAAATCAATTTTGGATAAAAGCTTCAAAGCTTTGGTAAGGAATAATTTTTTTCTCTCTTGACTTAAGGCAACGATTCGGAATACCCCATTATTCTTTTGTTTTGTATTTTTTTTTCTTCTAAGGCAGTAATCTCTCCACTGGGGATGACAAAGGAGTAAATAGGCTCCAGGCACTTCAATAAAGATATTTCAAATGAATGTTAATAAATTTGTGTGTAAAGCAAAATTCTATCACGTTTTATTTACGATTGAGCGAAGGGAATTAACGTGCAAGAAATGAATCATTCCGTCGAATCTTTTCCTTCTGTTATTAGAATGTGGCTATATAGAAAGAAAAAATTAACTTTTCTGGCAGTGTTATGATATTCTAAAAGCATTTAGCAATAGTCAGTAAGAAATAATAATGAGATGTATATAGCAAGTTATATAAAAACTTAATCTGCCTGCCAGGAACAATTAGTACCAACGGCTTTCCCTCGTCTATTTCCTTCTTTTATTTATTTTTTTTTAGGCTAATGGATCAGTATGTTTTTCTTAAATATAGTATTTTCATTTAAATATTTACCTATATTTTTCGGAGACAGATTTTCTCCCGAAGGAGAATTTATTTCATGCGTTTCACTAACGTACTCAAACTTCCTTTCAAAGTGTCGGCAACCAATACAAAGACCACCTGCCAGAGGCGAGGTTCAAAATAGTCTCCTAAACTCGAGTCTGCTATTGAACCAAATTTAAAAAAACCCGCAGTGCGATGCAAAGTTATTTCCCTGACTTTCACACAGATTGTGTAGTTCTGTAAATAGAAGCAGTGCTGACTACCATGATATGAATAGGGCTGTATAAATTTTAATATTTCACTATAATAAATTGGAAAACACATATAAGGGCCTTAGAAGTAGACAAAGGATCAAATCCATGTAAATGTCTAGGCGTCAATAGGACATAGGATAAAAAAGTTCTAGTTTAACTTAAAGTTTGCCCAGCAAAATAGAAAACTAAGATATGCTTTCTATTATCATATATATAATAGCCGTTGTCTCTGTATAACACTTCCGGGCTGTACTGATCTTTCAATTGAAGCCCTCAGTATACAAACTGCCGGTTAGGCTTAATTTCAATTTCCGATATGGATCAGAATTTTTTCTTACGTAAAAACTAATATCTTCTCCATCAAATCACGTTTGTTCAGCCTATTTTTCTATAAAACATTCAGAACTAAACAAAATTGGATGCTTTTAGCTGTATATTTAACAGTTTTTAAAAATCTGTTTACTTTTGCGATGAATTCTGAAAGTAAGTAAACTTGAATGTGAATGAATCAAGTAGCTCAAGTATTCATATCGCGTAGTGAGATGTAAAAAACTGGATGGCAGTCTACTACTCCAATCGCATGAAAAACTAAATAAATAAAAAATAATGAAAGGGTTTGCTTTTACAAGGTGTGGATTAAATACAATATTGTTAGACAATTCGGGATATTTTTTAACTTTCATATACTTTTTCCATTATGACGTCATTATTAGTATTATGACGTCAAAATGACATGTTGGATGGCAGTCTACTACTCCAATCGCATGAAAAACTAAATAAATAAAAAATTAATGAAAGGGTTTGCTTTTACAAGGTGTGGATTAAATGCAATATTATTAGATAATTCGGGATATTTTTTAACTTTCATATACTTTTTCAATTATGGCGTCATCATTAGTATTATGACGTCAAAATTACGGGTTACCTTCTAGTTTGTACAATAATCTCCCTCGTATTGCATTATGTGAAGTTTAAGAAGCGTTTAGCAAAACGGAATATCTATAGGTCCCGAAGTATTAACATTGGCACTTGACCATATGCAACTCATAAAAGGGTAAATCATTCAACTTTACAGTAACACTTTGAATCGACTATGTGAGACTACGGATGCTCAGAGAAATTAGTAAAAGAGGCGATACGGTATATCTACAGTATATGAAGCAATGCATGTACACTATCGAGAAAACGGTAAAATTATGAAATTACATAAAACGCAGTTATTTATAGTACAGAACTATACAGAACATATGTGTGTTTCATAACATTTAACCCTCCAGCGGTCTCGCCCGTGTACAAAGTACAACATTTTCGTAATTTTGAACCGTTTCTTTTTACATGTAAGGTTTGAATGTTCTAGTCGGTTTGTATTTATAGCTACACCCTTTCTAATGCAGGTCTGATTTTCTGACCCATGCATTCCTTTCCATTCATTTGTTAGTCGTGATTTAACCGTGGTAAACAGCGTTTATACTGGATTACAATACGACAAAAGCAGGAGTTGATGTAGTCGATCCAATATGCAGCTATTACACGGTATCCCGCATATCACGAAGATGGACAATCGCATTGAGTTTTAGGTTTCTGGGCATAATAGGAATAAATTCACAAGTTGTCCTTAGATCGAACAAACTGGACAGATTTGAAATAAGGCTATTCTATCTGCATTCTTCGGCCTTTAATTATAAATATATCTCAATATTATCCACATTTTATACATTATCATAACACTCAGAATCATTATTTTCAATTTCAAAAGAAAAAGTTTATTACAAAAGGAATAATCAAGGTTAAAAGGGACGTTGCACTTTGTTCCACGCGCGCCTGCTGGTGTACCAAAAATTTGCGCGCCCGCTGAAGGGTTAATAAATTTAACCGAGCAGAGACTGCGAAACTGCAATTTTTTTTATCTTCTGATTATGAAAATGAATCTCACGAGTCACTAGGTGCATAAAAATCGAGGCTGAACTGTTCTTGTAATTATTCCATAGTTTTCAACACTGTTATTGATTAAAAAGTTCGATTAATCTATACGATTAGAATATTAGTTGACCTTTTATATTTGGTATGCTTTTAATGTGTAAGTTAACAGCCACAACAATTTCTTGATTCATTTATTTTAGCAAAAAATATATATAAAAATATAATATTGTTTGCAAAAAATATTACATTTTTATATATATAATATTTTTTGCAAAAAATATTTATATATAATATAATATTTTATAATATAATATTTTTTGCAAAAAATATAATATTTTTTTTCCCTGTAATAAATACTAAGGCAAACAGAAAAGCGAAAAGTTAGTCACCATTTTTTTTTTGGCTGAATTGTAACCTAAATTCTATGTCTGCACTGCAAGACACCCATAAGCACAATTTGCACGCAATATAGAAAAATAATGCTGAAATCTTTGTTTATTGTCCTTTTAATCTCCAACTTCGATCTGAAAATTCTGCCAACATCCATTCTTCCTGCTCAGACTTTGCGATGCAAATATCTGAAACTTTTGTAATTTAACTTCTGCAGAGTAAAATGTGAACAAAACATTATTAGGTTCCTAAATACTCTTGTAACGCCAGACAAATTCTCTGTTTCCAGAGATAAAGATGACTCTTAAAGAAAATATAACATTTTCTACGTCTTAAGGGGACAGTGAATCTTCAAACCTAACATTTTTTGTTTTGAATGGATTCGCTTGAAATTTGAATATGTGATTAGTACCATAGATATGTAAAAGTGGTTAAAATTTAAAGATGAAATATTAATAATTTATGAATTATGAATTATTAATAATATCAAAAATTGGCCTCATTAAAAATGTTCCAGGCGCGTTTCTTTTGCATATAATATGGTAATTTTTATTGACAGGATACCTTATAGAACTAACAATGAAACTTATTGATTATTTTAAGCATTCATCAAAAATATAAAGAGAAAAAATAGTAATAGTGAAAACACCCTTTTTATTACGCAAAATACCTAGAAACCATCTTTTCAAATACAAAATTTAGAAATTCTGAGCTACGAAGCATAATTATTTTCAATAAGATTTATTCGATATACAGTTGAGTATATAAAACTTAAATTTCAGAGCAATACGATCATTATAAATGCGCCTGGGGCAGTTTGAATATTCGTATGACACGAAAATTTTTATTTTGAGAATAACACATTTAAAGTTATTTCTATTAGTAACCACATAATATCTAAATTAAATACAAATGCCTATAACTTGGAAAGTAATTGCAGAAATTAAAAATTCTTTTTGCGACACATTCCTACTCGTCCGTAGTTTCACAATTCAATAAAATAAAAAAAAAATGGAATTTTTGGACAAATTTCACAACTTTTAAAGTCCACTGTCCCCTTAAAAATTTGATTTTTACCAGATTAGTTCCATGTCTAAGGGGAAAAGAAACCTTTCGTTTCATGCTCCCTGTTGATTCATACTTGAGGAATACAAAAAAAAAACTGTATTTTTCAGAAAGATATGTGATGTCAGCTCCAGTATTGAAAATATTCCCCAAGGGAACTGAAAACCCTTCCCATACTTCCGAAAATGTGAAAAGTAAAAAAATGAATTGAAATTCTGATAAGTAGAAAGTTTTTTGCCATGCCAAACATATATTTCTCAGATACGAAATAAATGTAGAAATCTGAACAGTAACAAACGGTAAAAAAACATGTATTTTTTTAAATTACGGTTAATATTAAATTCTTTATGACTATCTGAATAAGAGACATTAAGGAGAGAGTAAACAAACTCTCCGTACATTTCATTCACTGGGATTTAATGAAGTTTCCTTAAAATGATTCCCCTTTTCTCTTTTTTAAAGAAAGAAATGTATGTTTTCAATAATTTTCGATTTTATTTTGTATTTCGAATTAAGTATTGGTTTCTATCGTATAATGGGCCTGCCACACCGGGGTTGTGGGTTCGATTCCTGCATATGGCTTGGTTGTATTCTGGGGAACTGGGAACTTCTAACCGAGAAATTTTTCGGACCAAAAGAGTAGTTTGTCAATTAAGATTCTGTCTACGATTCTTTTCAAAAAATCGAAATATATATTTTTTATAAGTTGAATTATAGAAACCGCGAAAAATGAGGGATTTCTTTAAAAAAAACCGTAACATTTAGAAAAGTGTTGCGATGAGAAATAAAAATGGCAGCCATAAATTTTCAGCGGCCCTAAATTTTAGCGGCCCTGTGCGGTTGCCCAGTTCGCCACCCCCTAAGCACGGCCCTGCGTATGTCCAGCATTGCGAGTGATAAAGACACTTTCAATGATATCTAGTCTATAAATTCAACGAGTGACGCAAATGGTACACAATCTGTTAATAATTTGGACTGAGGGTCTGAATTTCAGGCTTGAATGGCAAAATAGGACTTCGAAATTTCTTTTTTAAAATATAGCTCTTATCCACCTTGAGCGGAGACTTTAAATTCATGCAGTCTGGGAATTGTAGCCAAGGCTGTCTTCACAGGGAATAAGGTGAATACCCTAGCAATAATCAAGTAGAGTAAAAAACATTGTAATGGATTGACAGGCCTGAAGACTGCCATAAAAATTAGAAGCTGAAATTTTAAAGATTATTATTTTAATGCATGCAGTCAATTCTAATAAAGTTTAGAAATTTTAGGATATACAGGAGCGGAAAACGGCAACACTGAAGAATTTTAAACTTAAAATAACAACAATGAAATATGCAAACTAATAAAAACACCTCTTTTTCGAGATTGTAAATACTGCGAGGTATTACTGGTTAAATTCATTATATTTTCTTCCCCTCTTAAACCCTTATATAAAGTTGGAATTTTATGAAAAGTTAGAATTAGCGTGAGGACTTTGTAAAATAGGAAAATGCTTCCTATTCACGTAAGGAATATAGGATTATAGGAGGAATATAGGATTCTGGAAAGGAAATACTAGTAAGGAATATAGGATTCTGGAAATTAAAATATTTTATCCGTCGTCTTTGAAATGATTGTCAATCGAATATTAGTATTTTGAATATTCAATTATCATATTAACGGTGCGACAAAGAATTGTAGTATAATATATCCTCTTTATGTTATCTTATCGACAATAACTGGGTTGTGTTAGTTTGTTGCAGTTACACTGCAACTTAGTAGAATGATGGAAAACAAGAGAAGCAATTATGTTTGCACACTGTTAAAAAACGGAAATAATTGCATTTAATTAAAAACTAGCAGTTAGAGGGGGTATTCACGACAATAGTTTTACGGTTAGAGAGAATGCCAGAATGAGCGATATCAAAGAGAAAGCTGCGTTTGTTTTTTACCGCAACCAAAAGCAGAAATCATTAAAAGGAAACTTCACAGGGTAACTCAGGAAATTAATGAAAGTTTGCGAAAGACAATATTTGCACGTTTTTTTTTCAGTGGAGCTGATAGTTAAATTGCTCGGAATTTTATAATGAGCACATGCGTATCACGTCTCAAAAAATACAATAAAAAGTGCTAATAATTCAGATATTTGGCGAGTAGGGAATAAATGTTGTTTTAAAAGAACGGCAGAAATGCTAAAATAATATTGCAGAGAATTCTGAAGTGGAACTCCCCACAGCAATTTACGCTTAAAAGAATTGAAGGTTTAATAAAATTGAGTTTAGTATATTTCGTGATCTAGTTTTCTTCTGCCGAAGGAAATTAAATGACTCATAACAGAAGTTAAGGATAATTTAATTCTGAAAATACAAAAACATGTTAATAATTTAGCTTTATAAGAAGAAAAGTAATAATTAAACATTTCAATTTACTTACAGAGGGGTAAGTAATCACTGAGAAGTATATGTTAGTGTAACTTTAAGGGGAAAATTTATTTGTTAATATACATATTTCCCTATTTGCAACACTAAGAGTTATCGGATTGTAATGTCAGTAAGTGGGTACACCTGCATGCATATGTGCCCTGAATTTTGAAAACGTTCATACTCATCATTACTCATCATTATCAAATATTTATTTTCAGTAATACTCAGAATCAAGACAACATAGAAAAATGGATGTCACCTAAAAAATATAGCACCTCAAATGGGTAAATTAATTGATATACAAGAGATATTGGATTTGCATCGGGAAATTTATGCTATGTGTACATTATGATAAATGTATTGAATACTTAAGTAAGTTGACTCAATTCTATATAAATTCTGAGTCCAAGATTAAAACGACGATTAGACAGCCTCGAAAAATATTTTTTAGAACATAAGAGGAGTTATAATGATTCATTAAAGAATATTTTACTTATTAAAATATCTATACCCCATACAGTGTCATTAGACCTCAGGTGATTGCCTCCTACAGTTCATTGAGAGGTTTTTGTTATCTTGCAGCAACTGCAAATGCTATTTCATAGCCTCAGTTTTCCATATAATTAAGTCTGAGCTGTTTTCAGACCTGTTAATCGTTTAGACGAAGCATTAGCTAACCGAGTAATATATTTAAGCATATTAAAGTTGAATCTTTTTTATTAAAGCGAACTATAGAAATGCATGCAAACTATGTTCAACCGATAACAATGAATATTGTAGTTACTAAGGATGTGACTATTTTGAAAGTAATAAATTTGAAATAGGAATTGCGCCCTCTTATAATTTGGCTGGAAATAAATAATGCAAAACGAAGCGTACCAAGAGTACATAGAAGGCTTGGAGCTAGGATCCAAGGCTCGGTAACAGTATGAGTTATATAAAATCTGTTCATCCAAGGGAATAACATCCAGCATTTGTAGTTAACTGAATATGCTTTTTACCCTTCTTCAATCCGGCCTTTTCCTATTTTCACTTGAGGAAGGACTTATTCATAGGAGGATGGGCGATAAATTCATTTTTTAAAAGGCGTCTTCCAAATGTTTCTACCCTTGCTATCACGACTGAAGAGACCTTAATTTATATATATAACAGCCGTTGTCTCTGTATAACACTTCCGGGCTGTACTCATCTTTCAATTGAAGCCCTCAGTAAACAAACCGTCGGTTAGGCTTAATTTCAATTTCAGATGTGGATCAGAATTTTTTCTTACCTAAAAACTAATATCTTCTCTATGAAATCACTTTGTTCAGCCTATTTTTCTATAAAACATTCAGAACTAAAAAAATTGGATGTTTTTAGCTGTATATTTAATAGTTTTTAAAAATCCGTTTACTTTTGCGATGAATTCTGAAAGTAAACGAACTTGAATGTGAATGAATCAAGAAGCTCAAGTATTCATATCGCGTAGTGAGCTGTAAAAAACTGGATGGCAGTCTACTACTCCAATCGCATAAAAAAGTAAATAAATAAAAAATAATGAAAGGGTTTGCTTTTACAAGGTGTGGATTAAATGCAATATTGTTAGATAATTCGGGATATTTTTTAACTTTCATATACTTTTTCCATTATGACGTCATTATTAGTATTATGACGTCAAAATGACGGGTTACCTTCTAGTAGTATAAGAGCTTCAAAAAGCTGTTCTGATTCGATGTAGAGCAGACGTGTCCAACGCTCGGCTCTTGACAGCTAGTCATGTGGCCCTTCGAGAACCCATAACCTTATAAGACTTATCTTCCCAGAGGAAAATATCCCTCTTTATAAAGTCACACCTTGTTCATGTCATTGCAGTTTTGCACTGCGTGCATTTGCGAACAAATATTTTCAGATATGAAGCACGCGGGGAGTAAAATTAGATGTACATTTCCGGATAAACATCTTTAAAATACACTAAGAATTGCACCCACTTCCTTCAAACCAAACCTTGATGCATTCGTTTCAGAAAAATTTGTTCAAATATCCCACTCATTTTAAGATTATATTGCTTTTTTTTTAATGTTACAAGACAAAAAAATTCAAAATTAAAGGAAATTTTGTTACTTATGAACATTAAGTATATTATATATGCGGCCCAAGACAATTCCTCTTCCAATAATGTGGCTTAGTCAAGCCGAAAGGTTGGACCCTCATGTGTAGGTTAGGTTGAGCCTAGTAGGTTAGTTCCCCTCGTTAGTTGAAACATCATTCTTAAGTTCGGCACAAAATCTTCTTAGTGTTTACTGGTTACGAAGTACACAGAAAGAAATATGAGACGTAGAAAAACTTTCCCCAAGAAGAAATAACAGCACTTTTTTTCGTGGTCTCA
Organism: Dolomedes plantarius; assembly: GCA_907164885.2. NCBI lineage: Eukaryota > Metazoa > Arthropoda > Arachnida > Araneae > Dolomedidae > Dolomedes > Dolomedes plantarius. The sequence goes on from OU015493.1 coordinate 207,767,107, forward strand.
GCTGCAGATGACAATTAGAGTCAATGATTGCATCTATTATAGGACGTGCTTATCGATTTGAAAGAACGAGTTAATGCAATAGGATGCCGTCCTCAATTCATGATAATCTTACCTAATGTAATTTATATGAAATACACTGGTGAAATAAATTAAGAGAATTTCCATATTTTATCGAATTTCATGAAAAGAACTGAACTGAATGTAAAACCACTGCTTCCAGACAAAAATGCAAATCTTGTACGTCAAATACGCAAGCGTACACGTGTGTGTAGGCGAAGCCAGTAGAGAAACAGGCTTTATAAGCGCGCGTAAGTTAAGGCGCATTTCGTTCGCTAGCACACCTCGGCGAATTTCTTGGTGTTATTTTGCAGCAATCGGTTAATTTCAAATTGTAACAGTAAAAATGAGTAACCACCAACGTTTAGATGATGGAATGAGGTGGCGAATTGTGAGGAGGCTAGAATCAGGCCAATCTGAAGTTCAAATTTGTAGAGAGTTCAATTTAACGCCCAGCGTCGTGTGTAACTTACGGAAACAGTTCCAGGATACCTAATCCATCGAGAGAAAGCCTGGGCAAGGGCGTCCAAGAGCCACGACGGCCAGAGAAGATCGCCATTTGTCGATTATAGTGAGGCGTAACAGGAGTGCTACAGCTTCTCAGCTCTCTCGTGACTTGTATGCAGCCACAGGAACCCGTGTATCAAGGGTGACTGCTTCCAAAAGACTTCATGAGAGAGGGTTGTTTGCAAGGAGACCTGCTGTTTGCGTCCCGCTCACTTCTACGAACAGGAGAATCCGTTTATCATGGTGCAGAGAGCATAGAGATTGGAGTAAAGATCAATGGGCGACCGTTATCTTCACTGATGTGTCCTGGTTCAGCCTAAACACCGATTCTCGCCGTACGTTCATATGGAGAGGACCAGGGATCCGTTACCTACCCTCCAATGTCCGCGAAATCGATCATTATGGCGGAGGAGATTTAATGGTATGGGCAGGCATCATGTTGGATGGCCGCACACCTCTCCATGTCTTTGAAAGAGGCACTATGACTGGTGTGAGGTATAGGGAGGAGGTCTTAGAGCCCTCTGTTCGCCTTTTCAGGGGTGCAGTTGGCCCTGAGTTCATTTTAATGGACGATAACGCGAGGCCACATAGAGCTCTTCTGGTCGACGAATTTCTAGAGAGTGAGGATATTCGCCGGATGGATTGGCCAGCCAGATATCCAGACCTTAACCCTATAGAGCATGTCTGGGACGCTCTGGGGAGGACAATTGCAACTCGCAATCCCCCTCCGAGAACAACCCAGGGAATAAAAACAGCGTTGCTGAACAAGTGGGAACGATTGCCACAGTTAATGATAAACTGCCTTATTTCAAGTATGAAATCACGCTGTGAGACCTATATATCTGTAAGAGGGGACCATACCCCCTATTAACCAAACTATTAACCCATTTTTTTTATTCTGCAACCGCTGTTTCATACCTTTCGACTCCAACGAGTGTTACGCACGATCATGCGTGTGTATTGCAATTATTGAATGGTTATTTGTTTTGTATTGTATCAATGTATGTACATATCAAATTTCATTAAAATAGGTACAGTAGTTCTAGAGATAATCGACCAAGTCTGCAAATTCTCTTAATTTCTTACACCAGTGTATTACCTTTTAACAACGTTTTCCGGATGTCAGTATCAGTTTTTAATATAGCGCTTCTGTTCCAATGCTAGAGTGGGAACACAAAATACTGACGGTAGCAAATTTAAAGGCCTCATTTGAACGTGATAAATTATTTATCGACAACTAAAACCTATGTTTAATTTGAATTTTCCAATTTCTGAAAAGTGACATATGACAAAAACGAGTCACAGCTATTTAAGCGAAATTGTCCAACCACCCTTCCATTAATAAGAGAAGATACGCTTCATCGTTAATGATATTCTGTCACCCCCGAAGAAGATAAAATGATTCGATACCCATTTTCTTCCTGCAGACGTAGAATTTAATTCACTTGAATTCAAATCCCACCGCATCAAATTCGCAAAAAGATTAGAGGCTGTTGAAACCAAAAGAAGTAATTATACTTTGAAGGACAGCAGAGGAAACTATAATAATTGCCTTCCGTTCACTCCCTCTAGCAGAAGTGATGAAAGGCGGAAATAGTTATAAGACTAGAAGTAATGCAATAAACCGTCATCATTAGAATGGAGAGATGTCGGGTTTTTTCCCCTCACTAGTACAAGCGAGGGATTACATGTACTCCTTTTTCTTTGGTGAGAAGGAGATTAATTGTAACCACTTTTAATTTTTATATTATTCTAAAACTTATCAAGATGCTCGATTACAAAATTTGTTGAATAAAAACTAATATATATATACACTCCTGGCCACCCAAATTGCAACACCAAGAAAGACAAGAGATATCACAACGAAATTTATTTTGTAGATAACATGTTGAGCAAGTATCAAATGATTAAATTTATAGACTTCTGTGAAGTGTGGTTCCTGCCAAAATCAGTAGCCAGAGTATCCGCCATTGTTGGAGATCGCCGCTGCCACACGCCTCGGCATTGATTCAAAGAGACTTTGGATGAGTTCTTGGGGTACAGCAGACCAAGCAGCTTCCACACGTTGCCAAAGTTGATCTGCTGTGGCAGCTAGGGATGGAATCTTGGTCAATCGTAGAGCAACCATGGACCATGTGTTTTCTATCGGCGAAAGATCCGGAGAGCGAGGCGGCCAGGGAAGCAATTCAATCTGGCGATTGACGAAGAACCGTTGTACAATGCGTGCCACGTGTGGTCGCGCATTATCCTGTTGAAATATGGCTGTGGGCAAGCCCTGAAGGTAAGGAAGGACAACTGGCTCCAACACCTCGGAGATGTAGCGCTGGCTGTTTAATGTACCGGCAATGCGTACTAGAGGTGTGCGAGAGTGATATCCAATACCGCCCCATACCATAATACCCGGTGCAGGACCAGTGTGGCGGTGCATAACGCAGCTGTTCAGCATCCTCTCTTCACGGTGTCTCCAGACTCGAATGCGACCATCGTGGTCCTGCAGACAGAAGCGTGACTCGTCAGTAAAGACAATTTCATTCCATTCTGCCGTCCACATCCTTCTGTCATCGCACCATTGGCGGCGGAGACGTCTGTGGTTCTGCGTCAAGGGTAGACAAAGCAATGGACGTCTTGCGGAAAGACCACTCTGCTGTAAACGGCGTCGAATGGTACGCGCAGACACTGGATGATGCGTTACAGACTGCATCTTTACCCGTCCGGGTCCGATTTCACTTTTCTCCACTGACAAACAAAAATAAGGACTCTTTTTTCCCACCTCCCACATCCTGGTTGCGGCTTCCTGGATCCTGAAACACATAAATCTTCGGTGACGTGTCCACTATCATATACGCAAACGTTAAATTAGTAGATTCAGCTCGTTATCAAACCGCGAAACGTAAGCAAGAAGGTGAATCTTCGTCTGAGACTATTAGTATAGAAAGAGGTATAAACAGCCTCCTGAAAACTTCATTACATCAAACTACCACAGAAAACTTTTTTTTGCTCCCTTCCTGTAGTTGAAATGTTAAAACTGTTAAACAGGTATGTTGTAACAAATATTGGATTTTTTCTTCTCATACTATAATCATGTGCATCTACTTTATAGGTCTAAAAATTAAATTGTATTTTTAAAATTATAAAATATAATTGTAATAAAAGATAATTAGCGTAAATTAAAGAATATTTTATGGTAAATTATCTCATATATGTATATATAGCTGTGTGTGTGCCTGTCCAAAAACCTAAATTTCTGCTATAAGAATCAACCGCTTATAAGAATCAAAAATAGTAATAACAAACGCGATTCTTATAAGAGGAAATCACTGTATATATATATATATATATATATATATATATATATATATATATATATATACTGGTTATCAAAAATTAAGGTAAAGTCACAAAAATAGCGATTACTCAAAAAGTTACTTGTAAAACTTATACACATTTGAAACTTATACACATTATACAACACAAAGGTAGGTATAAAATAGCATAAAAAGAAATCGTCAGACAATTATGGTGTTATAGAAACTAGCATATGCATACAATGAACAAATTAGATGTGTCAGTTTCGTATAGGAAAAGTACCTTTAATATGACGTATGATCCCCCCGAGAAGCATTACAGCACATATGTGATGCTGTCAATTATGTGGTCTATGAGTTCGGTAGGAACTGAAAGCCATAGCTCTTGCAAAGCAGTTGAAAGCTTGGCTAGGGTCATAGGATGAGGATTGAGAACAGCTATACGTCATCCTAAAGCGTCTCAAACATGCTCGATAGGATTCAGGTTCGGTGATCGAGCTGGCTACTCCATGCGCTGAATTGTTTCCTGCTCAAGATAAGCATCCACGATGCGAGCCCTGTGCGGTCTCGCGTTATCGTCCTGTAGCACGAAAACAACACCTATTGCCCCAGCATAAGGGCGCACACAAGTATCAAGAATGCCATCTATATAGGTGTGAGCATTCACATTTCCACGGGGAGAGACATGGAGGTCTGTGCGTCCACGCAAAGACATACTACCCCAAACACAGACACTGCCTGATCCGTATGCATCTCTTTCACGGATGTGTGATGGATGAATACGAGTTCTAGGTTCTCTCCAAATCAAAATACGCCTACTATCGCTTTGGAGGCTAAACCTGGACTCATCCGAACAGAGAACAGCGCTCCATTGATCATACGTCCAGTGGACATGTTGACGTGTCCACTGCAGACGTTCCCGCCTATGACGTGACGTGAGCAGGACGCAAATGGCTGGTCGCCTCGCAAAAATACCACATTCCTGAAGCCTTCTACACACGGTTGACGTTGATACCAACCTTCAGGAGCTTGCAGCGAGGGAGCATCTGTTCATCGGGAGTTCAGACGGAGTTGCGATTCTATTCCTCCGTGCGCATAATGACAAATATCGGTCATCGGCATTCGTCGTAGCGTATGCCCGTCCTTGGCAGAACCTCCTGGATGCCGAATCCGTGGTTAGAAATTGTTGCCAAATTCTATGAACCACAGACGGACTTACATTTAGCCATCTGGCCACTTCTGTCTGACTTTGTCCTGCCTCTAGTCTCCTAATAGCTCACCATCGCAGTTCTTCGGTCAAATGATGCCTGCAGGACATTGTTACAATTTGGCTATGCCAGATGTCTAATCTCAGCCTCGCAGCGACAATTTCTGCCTTGCTCTGAGACACGTACTTTTATGCTCCTCTCAAATGACGTATTCCGACTTCAGCGCCACTATTTTGCATAATGTAGTATTCTTCAGCACCTTTTACTTCACAACATATTCAAATTTTAAACCGATTGGCCTAGTTTTGAACGTAATATCCCTCTTTTTGTGATTTTTCCTTAATTTTTGATAATTAGGGTATTATATATATATATATATATATATATCAGTCACTAAACTATTAGTTATCTAAGGAAATTTTCCGAACTAGCTCTTTCTCTATAAAAAAGATTAAATATAGGTAGACCGGGGCATGTTGGCCATAGGAGCACGTTGGCCTATTTGCGATATTTTTCAAACTATCCGGTAGATTGCGTTACTAGATAAGCGACGTGTGTCTTAGCACGTTTTCTTTCATCCATATCAAAGTCAGAGGAGAAGAAGCAATCAAACAAAAGCCAATTTTCACTGTATTGAGTTTTGTTTTGCACTTATAAATAATCGTTTCTGTTTTGTCTCTAAATTAAAGTTTCTCTTAGGTGAATAGCAATCTAAAATATCGTTGTTCAGAGCTAATTATCTACCTACTGATTTGAAAAAATATTAACAGATATTTGATACAACGTTCAAAAGCCAAAATGGCGATATGGGGCAAGTTGGCCCTTTTAATCCGAGGCATGTTGGCCCCGTGGCCCAAGATTCCCCACTGTCCAAGAGTTTATTTTCTACATTCATAAGCCTATAAAAGTCAATAAAAATTTTCAATAAATCAGGAGAAGACTGGATTCAACGTACTAGGTGCAATCGTTGGGCACATGAATGACGTGTCACTGGGGACACGATATTTTATGTTTGCATTCATTGTGATGAGGAGAAAGATCGATGAAAGCAGTAGTTAAGTTGGACAAAAGATCTTTACTTATCCTTTGTGTCTTTTATATACCATATTAAAATTACATTTGATATTTTATGTGTTTTTTCATTTCCGTTAGTAATCCGAAAATCAAATCAACTTAAACGACCTACCTGTCCCGTTCGATGGGACAGGTTGGCCCAGTGACTTGATGTCCTGCTGAGCTTTATATAGAAACTATTAATTAATAGTTTGAACAATTTCTCATATGTGGTTATGCTTTAAGATGTGCTGATTGTACAAACTAAAAAAATTAAAATGTTGATAAATTATTATTTTTTAAATATTGAAGAAAAATGGGCCAAGAAGCCCCTGTCTTCCCTACATTTACTAAGTACTTAGTTCCTTTAGCATACATGTTTTGAGATATAGCATTCTAGAACACTACTCACTGTGGTCACTATTATCTTAGGTAGAGTACTCGCCTAGCCACTTTGACACCCTCATATAATCATCGAGGTTCTGCTTAGCATAATTTTTTAAACTACTAGTATATGAAAAAGGGTACAATGGAATAGTGTTGAAGCAATAGATATTAGCTGTAATATATAACACTAGAAGGTCATTTTGACGTCATAATACTAATAATGACGTCATAATGGAAAATATATGAAAGTTAAACAATATCCCGAATTATCTAACAATATTGCATTTAATCCACACATTGTAAAAGCAAACCCTTTCATTATTTTTATTTATTTAGTTTTTCATGCGATTGGAGTAGTAGACTGCCATCCAACCCATCATTTTGACGTCATAATACTAATAATGACGTCATAATGGAAAAAGTATATGAAAGTTAAACAATATCCCGAATTATCTAACAATATTGCATTTAATCCACACATAGTAAAAGCAAACCCTTTCATTATTTTTTATTTATTTAGTTTTTTATGCGATTGGAGTAGTAGACTGCCATCCAGTTTTTTATAGCTCACTACGCGATGTGAATACTTGATCTACTTGATTCATTCACATTCAAGTTTGTTTACTTTCAGAATTCATCGCAAAAGTAAACAGATTTTTAAAAACTGTTAAATATACAGCTAAGAGCATCCGTTTTTTTTTAAGTTCTGAATGTTTTATAGAAAAATAGGCAGTACAAACGTGATTTGATGGAGAATATATTAGTTTTTTGGTAAGAAAAAATTCTGATCCACATCTGAAATTGAAATGAAGCCTAACCGGCTGTTTGTTTACTGAGGGCTTCAATTGATAGATGATTACAGCCCGGAAGTGTTATACAGAGACAACGGCTATTATATATATAATGTTTCTACTGAGGTTTTCTTTCATCACTGAAATTCAGTTTCTGTATCTCTCTTGTTGATAGTTTACATTTATTGTTGGAGACAAAAATCAATTGATGCTCGCCTCGTAGAGCAACTTACGTGTGACATGGAACTCGACTTTTATAATTATTTTGATTGTTATACTGTTTTAACTCTAAAAAAATATTATTTTCTGATTTCATAATTGCGAAACAACATTTATTCGGTTCCATGGACATTTATAAGTGTATTTATTTTATTTTGTAAATCTTAAAATGTCTATGTGCTGAAATTCATCCCTGTTGTTTTTTGTACCGGTTTTCCTGGAAGAAGGGAATGTGCGTCCCGTACGCAATTAAATGTGACCTGTAACAGTACGGATAGTACAGAAGGTGATTTGCTTAAGAAGGGAGAATTACTTGCCACCCTCTCGGTCATTAAGGGGACATAGTTTCTCCATAGCAACGTCCCAGCAACCATCTTTTAACCAATGATAGCTGAAAGGTGTTAATTGTTCTAGAACATTTTCTGACCTCTGCGTTTTCGGTGCTGAAAATTTTTTAACGGTTTTTTGAGCAGTTAAAGAAAAGGCCGCGACCGTTATATACCTCTAGGTTGTCCGCTCTTTAGCCTTAGTCACCATGTTGTATGCTGAGATTTCTGGTCTGCTTTTGGACCGAGTTTAATAATACAAGGCGATATAATATTCAGTCTCCAATGAGGGTGGTGGTGAGTTTTAATAATTTGTAATATATATAATAAGGCGAGAGCATAGAATAATTAATATATGTAACATGGTTTTATTATGTGTCCGAATACTTTCTTAATGTATGTAGATAATTATTATAATGTTTTTTGTGCAAATTATAACTAACGAATTAATTAATTTTAAATAAGAAGAAGAGAAATTAAACTCTAATATTATTATTTAAACTGAGTTTGTTTTTCAATTATCTCAGACATGTGTAAGAATTTTTTCTCCAATTAACAATTTTAAAAAGTGCCACTATGCGATCATCTATTTTATTACATGTTATAATTCCACATAATATTACGCGACGGTCGATTCACCCGTGTGCACCAGCTAACTAAAGTATTCGAGAATGCTTGTTATTCACAAATGTACAAGCTGAAAGTAATATCGCAAACTTTCATTTCTGATATTACTTTCAGCTTGACCTTTTATTTTGAATTAAGACGTTATTAAAACACTAATTAGTATAGTTTAAATTAATATTTTAAGTCATTACAAAAAAAAAACTCCTATTCTTTGAATGGCATAAATTTAAATTTGAAATAACAATTTTTCCCTTTGATTCTTTTTTACAGAAACTTAAAAAAAAAAAAATGTAATATTGTTAGATTAAATAACGAGACGTTTTATGTGGAACTGTTCCCCGAGAAATATTTCGTGTCAGCACTTTCCGGTTTTTAGCATCAAATTTATCACTATTAAAAACACTTTATAACTACGCATTAATTTTCTTCTTTAAGTTTGAATGGGTTTTCCAGACTATGAAACAGTTTTTAACGACATAAGTTTCAAGCATATGCGCAGAATATGACAGAACATATAAAATATTTTTCAGAAAAAATATATATTGATTTTTATGTGCTGGGAACATTTTCTGCAGTAAAAAAAATTTCGAGAGCATTGAAGTTCAGTTTTATTTTGCTATAGTTCCTTAAATCACATTTTATCCAAAAAGTACAGACATAAGTTTATACTTTACGGATTTGGAAATATCAGAAAATTTTATACGAAAAAAGAAGACAGAAAGATTTGAGGTTAAGTGTTTACTGATTGAAGACCAACATATCTTTTTCCAAAACATTAATAATACACGTTTTATGCATTGTTTTAATTAATAAAGAACGCATCCGAAACTGGGTTTGGATTCTTCCCAAAATTTTTAATATTGTTTAATGGGAAATTAAATAAACTTCGAATATTACTCTTTTTTTTCTAATTATATATGTGTTAATATCTAGAGTTTGATACAAGATCTGAGAATGAAACCTTCAACACTTTATAGAATTTAAAGTAAATTGTTATTGTTTTTAATTTGCACTAAAATAAAATAAATTCTTACATGCGATCGAAAGCTAAGACATAATTACATTACATCATGCAGATCCGTTTAAAAGGAGTTTTCGAACAAAATCAATAAAAAAAACACTATCAAAATGGATTTCATAACGGTTCATGTGAGAAATAATTTCAATTTTGGACACGAGGTTTAATATTTATGTGTTTTTGATTCGTACTTTTCTTTAAGTCATAAAAAATGTATATTTTATCGTTATAAAAACTGCCAATTTTTCAGAAACAAAATCATCCAAATTATCTGAGTAAAAATCTCAATTATCTGAAATTATTAATTTCACTTCTGACTCTTTCCTGGTTTCATATTCTTTAGTGGTATAATGAGACAATTTCATCAAGTGTATCGATGGCTTATTTGCAGCAGGTCGTAATCCGCATTAAAAGAATGAGTTCTTGGTACCGATATTATGAATTAACTTTCTCCACATTTTTCCAATACCGCATACGCAATAGGAAGCGAGTATAGATTTGCAATAAGACCTATAACAGCTGATACTACAGTTGATTCTCATAAGACAGGAGTAATTAATTTGTGAATTATTAATTCGTCTAAAATTGGAAGTAAATAGTTTAATAATATAACAATTTGTGAAGTTCACTGTTTCCTTTACCCTTAAGGCAATGTATATACTAAACAATGAACTCAACATTAACAAGATCCGACGAGGTATTCTACACTAAACTATTAATTACAACACAGACTATATAAAAACCGTACTCAATTTCTAGCAGGCAACAGGGAATTATTCACCGCGTGTGTTAATCCCGGTAGTTATATTACGGAAACCCTACCAGAATTCAGCCACGCCACTGCTTGTACGCCACAGTAACCTTTCTGTCTTCACTTTACTGCCAGGTCACTGGAACAAAATCTAACTTTAAAAACGCCTTAGATAAACTTGATAATGTCCGGATGTTGTACGGCAAAGCGATCTTCACTCCAATTGTTTTTCGTTCTTTGCTCGCCTCCGTCCGACCTCGCCTCGTAGAGTTTTCTCTCACACTGGCAAGCGTGTACGCTACCCACGGGGATTCCCATTTTTGAGGTCCAGTAGAAAACTTTTGAGTAGATGACTTTTGAGATGTACCAGTAGATGACTTTTGAGGTCCAGTAGAAAAGCGCCGCTCATTTGCATAAGACGCTTCTTCTTCTTCAAACGGCGATTTATTTAAACTAGGGGAATTAATTTTGATTCAATACCTCACAAATTGCCATGGGCAAATGTAAAAAAGATGCTCGTTCCTTTATTATGTAGAATAATTGTTTTCTCTTTCTCGAACAATTCACCTTTTGAGGTGACATCCTATTTTGAAATAATCCATCGATATATAACTTTCTGCTGGTAAATGAAGTATAAAATTTAGACGGAATGTTAGCTCTTTATAAAGACAGATCTAAGTGTGTGACAAACTCTTTGCGCTCGACTTTCTCCATTCATTAAATCATTAAAATGGGAATATCAAGGGCTAAATAGCAAATAAAACCCTGTGTGGGGGGCATCCTAATTCTGATAGTTCAGATAACTAATCTTTCATCCCTTATGGCGGAGGAACCAAAATTGTGTCCTGTGGGTGCACTGAATGAGGTGTTCATAGAAAATGAGTCCCCCTTAGCCGGACCCCTTAAACTCTTTAAATGAGTAAATAAGGGAATTTTCTTTAAAAGAAATGTTTTAATCATAAAAACGCAAGAATAATATTTATATACTAGCCGGGCTTCGCTTAGCTACGCTCAAGCCATCCGTGTAACATATTTATGTACTTCGGGTCCCACAAAAGAAAAAAAAGGCCTACAAATATATTAAATTCAAGTGAATAAATTCCTTTCAATTTTCATTCCCGTCGCTGCCGACAGATGGCAGCCCCACTGCACCAGATGATTTGATTTCTCAGCAGTGAGTGATTTTAGAATTAAAATATCTCTAAAACTATTGAATTAACAGAATAAGTGTACGCAGAAAAAATTATCATTTTTTAAAGCTCTTTCCAAATATGTAACATTTATGTACTTTCAAGAGAAACAAAATACACCGATTGTCGGCCACTGCTTTACTCTCACGTGATCTCGACAATTGTCGGCCATTGCGTTACGCTCACGTGATCTCGACATCCCCCCGCTGTACCTTCACATAAAAATCAGTAAATCCACCAAAATTCAGTATATATCTATTTAGTTTCAATAAAGTATTTATTATTATTAAACAATTTGAATATTTAGCTTTTCAAATAAAAAGTTTGATAAATAAAAAAAAATAGACATGGTGACACATTTCATTTCAGTGATTCATTTTTTAGTGAGAATCCCGCTGTGAACGAATCACCTTTTGTTTACATCGTCAAAGAGCGATGACGCTTCATTATAATCCAAATATCTCTAAAACTATTGAATTAACAGAATAAGTGTACGCAGAAAAAATTATCAGTTTTCCAAGCTCTTTCCAAATATGCAACATTTATGTACTTTCATGAGAAAAAAAATACACCGATTCCTGTATATTTGTCGGCCATTTTTTTTCGAGGATTGGTCCGCCGTTACACTCACGTGATATATCGACAGACACCTGTGTCTCTTTATTAATATAGATTTTTGCAACCGAGTGTTAAACTTTGTTCTAACTCATTAAAATATGATTTTATCTATTCTGGGCGGTTTTGCGTGTATTAAATCAATCCGATGGGACAAGCCGGACTTAAATACTAGGAATATATATGAAGAACCACCAAAATGTATTCGAAATTTGTCAACATATTTGTAGACGTCAATAAGTATCAGATAAGTTTTACTTTGTACTTAAAAACGTACAGGGATTGTTAAATTTTCCCATTTGCCTAAAATTATGAACGATATTTCTATCAAAGCGGGTCGAATTTTTTTTTTTAAATGTGCAATAAAATTGAGACAATTTATGTCTATGCTTGGATTTTCAAGCTAGGCTAATGAACTGAATACATAATTAGTTATGTAAGTTTCGACGTTTCGATCCATTTAAAATTATGATAGAGTTGCTCCCATCTGGTTTCAAACGTTATGAAATACAATTATTTTCTTCCGGTATTGTTGTCTGCATCAGCTTATGTCCAGAATATTGCTGGATAATGTCCAGAATGTTATCCTGCTCTCTGGATTGGCTAAGATATCGATTCGTATCACCATTCATGATAATGACAAAATCCCGTTTGCATACAACATTCAGGAAAAATACTTAAAGCGAACAATGAACAAAGGGAGAGAAACTCTACATTTATTTTTTTCTAGTGATCTTTATAGTAAAACTTTCGGCTGCACTGATGTATTCGTATTATATAAATAGAACTCAAAAGGAAGAATGACATAAAAACGTATCAATCGGGAATCTAATTTAAGTTGTTTATAAAACCTTTGATCATTCCAGACGCATAGTTTACTCCACTATCAGTAAATTTAAAATACTTTAAAATTCCATCGGCCATAAGAAAATCATATTGAAACTACGAACATCTGATACTCTTGTAAAACACATGCCGTTAGTAATGTTTGGTGACGTAATGGTATAGCGCAGAAATAAACTGTCTCTGTAGAAAAAGAAAAATGTAGGTTAAGTTTACTTTCATCCCAAAGTAATTGAAGAAAATAGTTTGTAAAGCTCTGAATCAGTCTAAAAAGACTTCTCCTTTAGATGGAGCAAGAAAAAAAAATTCTCAGATGTTTATGCGACATATATTTATTGACAAATGGAATACTGTGAAATTTGACATAAATTTTGCTTTCATACGGAACGTTAGAAAAAAATATAAATGCTTTCGAATCTCACTAAATGATGAATGATATCGTTCAGCATAGAATTTGGCTCTGAAACAGTTATTACAGAAAATGCTCGAACCAAAGATATTAAATCTAACGCCTTTATATATGCTTTTGTATTTCAGCCAGAGACATCTACTTAATTCTTTTTTACTATATATTAAAATGTATACTTGGCAAACGACCAGTTCTTAAGGGACGTAATAACGCAGTAGAATGGGCGTGTTGTGAAGAAAAAATCTGCTGTATAGTGGTTTCTTCGCTTTAGTATTTTTATAGCGTGGAAACATGCATACCACGAAATGTACGCTCAAGATTAGCAAGATATCCGAGAAATTTTAGCCGCGTAATTTGGAACCAAAGATGAGAATCGATTGCCACTATTAAGAATTTTCAAGAAAAAATCCCAGAAAAGCGTATACACTAATATGACGTCATTTCTCAAAGTTTCCAGTATTAGTGCTGGATGTCCTGACAAGTATGATTGTGTAGCGAGGAATGACGGTCAATTGCTTTTTCCGATATATTGTTTATTGCTATTTATGCTGTCTCTCTCCCTATGTCTTATTTAAAATTGCGAGGCATTTTGTAATTGCAATTATCGGGTAGAGTACATTTCAAATAGCGTGCCTCAATAGCGTGCTAACCATTTTTTTCCATTTTATATTCCATGCTTTGAAATTCGCCCTTTCATTCGCAGAAAAGGAAATTGGGTCAAGGTTGACATTTTATACAATTGTGTAAAGTTATAAGCGCTAAAAAAGATTATTGAAATAGATTTGAGCTTAGAAGAGGTTACAAAAAATGAATGTTGAACTCCCAGGCTACATCAAGAGAGGACGAAAGGGAATCCTTCAATATCCCAGTCTGCAAATCATGGGCTGCACTTCTAATTTAAATTTAGGTTTAACTCTAACAGCAATTTGAACTCACTTCGAGAACGGGAAGTACAGTCGAACCTCCATATATCGAACTTCCTTATATCGAAATTTTCTATATATCGAACTCTTTGTAAATCTCCATGTTCATTACATAGAAAAACTGTTTCTATATATCGAGAAAATCTCTATATATCGAAATTTTTTTTCAAGACATATTGGGAGATTTTTTCCACTTTAGAATAAAATCTCCCAATTTTTGGCATTTGAAACAATACGTCGTGGACTTCAATTCGTGGAAAATGTCCCTGATGAAGTTTTTAGTGGACTGAATAAGTGCGAACATTTCTTTGACGAACTTTCCGCAAAACTGGCTGTTCAGCAAGATATTCGTAGTTTTTTTTAAAGAATGTAACAGTGATCATTGTAACCATTGTCTGGATTATTGTGTTTTTTAAACGCATGTTGTACTCAAAGAATCTTTTATATTAATTTATTTTTAGTTATAAACTTTCATTTAATGTGATTCGTATATAAATTAGAAATGGAGTTTCGCATACGAAAATTAGCTTTAATTTTAATGTTTTAGAAAAATTATGATAAAACGAAGATCAATTCTATATATCGAAATTTCTATATATCGAATTTTTTTCGCGCAATTTGCTACTTCGATATATGGAGGTTCGACTGTACTTCCCAGGTGTAAAAATATTCAGAGTACTTTTCCGTTAACCGGGCGCGGGTGATAAATCGCCAAATATGGCTCAAATGTAACATTTGGGAACACCCAAAATGGGACATTAGATCCATATTTGGCGATATTTGGCGATATTATGCCATCCTTGGCCTAAAATGCCAAATATGCCATATTTGGCGTATTTGACTTTTTTTTGTTGTATATTAACTGCACGTTGATCTCTTGATCAACGTGAGTAAATGAACAAAATATCTCAATAAATGTGAAATTTATTCATCAACTAAATATTTAGTTAGGAGGCCAAAAACCTTT
Organism: Dolomedes plantarius; assembly: GCA_907164885.2. NCBI lineage: Eukaryota > Metazoa > Arthropoda > Arachnida > Araneae > Dolomedidae > Dolomedes > Dolomedes plantarius. The sequence goes on from OU015493.1 coordinate 207,782,303, forward strand.
AATTCCTATGAAATGTCTTCAAAATGATCCTCTTGTTATTTTACTTTATCTATAAATTTAGCATATCTTATATCTATTAGACTGTTTTCATTGAGTTTCCTGGTTGGCGACAATTTATTCTCGCCAGTGGCGATACTTGTGCCAAATGCGCCTGGGTAACAGAAAAGTACCATATTCTGAAATAAAGGTTGTTTTTATAAATATTACCCTACAAATCCATAAACCGGAGTACAATAACACAGGTGCCCTTATTTTCATAAGCATATTAAGGGCTAAGTCTGTACTATTACCCTAAATTTGATACGCATAGGGAAGTCTAAGCTGCAGTGGTATTTTGTAATAAAGATTGTTTTGTAAATGTAAGACGCAAACGAAAACGAAAACGAAAAAACTGGAGTATGATTCCCCTGGTGACCTAAATTTTATTTGTATAGTAAGGGTTCAGATGAGATAATGAAGGTACCCTTAAGGAAGTTTTGCATGGAATATTCATCTACTCATGAGTTTTTATCATGTAGAACTAATACAAGCAGTTCACAAAATGACCCCTGTACTAATGCTCTAAACGTCTCGTAAACGTTTTTTTTTTTTTTTTTTAGTAATAATGACCCAAGGTGCAAAATTTCTTTCCCTATTATGGATCTTTCTCTATTACAAATCCAATATTGTGCAATTAAAAAAATACTTTAAATCCAAGTCGGCGATCTTTGTAAGCCTTTTATCCATAGGTTGACATTGAGGGGAGAGAATCCAAGAGGTAACCGTTAGTACACGGTAGCCTTATAGGTTAATCTTTAGCTTATGGGGCCACTTTTAGAATTCCTTCTTTAGAACGGGAAATTATGAGAACGGCCATCAAGGTAGTTATATATATATATATATATATATATATATATATATATATATATATATATATATATATATATATATATATATATATATATACATCCCATCCCGTAAGGAAAAGGTTAAAATAAGTAGAAGAATGAAGTATTAATTTCTGAGTATGCAACGCTGTAGTGCTTAGCCTTTTTAATAGTCAACAACCCCTTGCATCCGAAAATAAGCTCTCGCAACCCCTTGAAAAATGTGTCTCTATTTTTTATGTAGTATTTGTTCTCTCTTCATCGCAAAGCGCTATATTTTAAAACGTGTCATGAACGGATGGTTTAAAATAAATATGCAGATATTTCAACTTTGAAGGCAGGACTGGAGTTACGTAGCTCTCGCGTCACAGCCAATGGGGTTTGTACAAGTAAATACAAGAAGTATTTAAGATGTACGTGTTTTTTCAGCGCCGGGTTTTGTTTAAGCAGTAACTATTCTGCGAGTGTGTTGGGGCTTTCAGTCATTGTGTTAGTAGGTGCTTTCGCGGCAAGTTTTTGATTTAGATGTGTTTGCGACGAATTGTCGAGCGTTTAGGCTTGTATCCCTTCTTTCTTCCTGTACCTATCCCAACCTTTACCACTCAGTTTAAGTAGGTTTTTTCAAAATTAAAGTAGGTTAATTTTCGCCCGTTCATGACACGCTTATCTGTATTCTTTTTTATTGTTTAATGGTTCAGTTTTGTAAATATTTTTCTTCCAAGCTATTGGATCAAATCGATCCCCCCTTTTTACTATGCTTTTATGTAAAATAAGAAAAATAAAGGCATTTTAGTTAGCATCATCGTCTACTTTCTTGTGAAAGTTTTTTTTAATTTCAGTTAATTAGGTGTGGGACAAGTTATGCTGTTTAATCCACCCAACATTTTATTTAGGAAAATACATTTATTGCAAGATTATTTATTTATTGCATAAAAAATTGATACATTTACAATATTTACTATATTATTAAATATAAACCAACATATACCACATTTTTAATGACTATTTTGTTGTTGCTGCGCAAAAGTGATGGAAAACACATTTCACAAAGGTAAGTGGTGGCAAATGGTAAATGTATGTCTAATGCTGCTTTAGACAATTCTGGATAAAGTTCAAACTGCGTACACCGGGACTGTTTTAAGTCCAGTTTTCCCAATTACATTTTAATACGTGCATTAGCTCGTATCGCGACAAGATCGTCTTTTATTAAAACACTGTCGTCCATTGCATTTACGTCAAGCAAAGATGGATTCAGTATCCATCTATTCATTTTGCTTGGACAGAGTTCCCACCTTTATAGATTACATCCCCTCTTAACTTCTAAAAGGTGGCAGCTTAGGCCATAAAGTTGGAGTCTAGGTATAGTAAAAATGCTATACGCTAGTTGATGAGACAACTTACAACGCCTTCTATCGGCAAATTTTGGAATGAGCGTTTTTATCTGAAAAGCGGTACCAGATACGGGAAAAAAGTCAGTTACAAAGTTGTTCAGCATCATCGATTTAGTAAGAAAAAACACTTGCGCACTTTAATTCTTAAAACAGAATGCAGAAAATGAACATTTGTTTGGTCACGATTTCGAAAACTGTCATGTCATAAAGAGAGGATGTTGCACAATGGGCAGCGAGAAATCCAGTCCTGAGTGCAAATGTGGATAGTGGCTAATGGAGAGCATTTTCAGCAACATAAATAAAGGATCCTGAAGATAGGGAAGTGTCTCAGTTTCTTTCTTCCACTCTTTATGAATGGTAATTTTCGAAACCGTGACCAAATAAATGTTCATTTGTTACATTCTATTTTGATTATTAATGTGCGCAAGGTGTCTTTTCTTACTAAATCGAGGATGCTTAACAACTTTGTATTTGACTTTTTCTCGTATCTCGTACCGTTTTCGAGATACAAACGCTAATTCAAAAATTTGCCGATAGATGGCGTTGTAAGTCGTCTCATCGAGTAGCGCATAACCTTTTTAGTATACTGTCCGACCACAGAACGAAGAACCACGGTTGGCATAGTGCCAAGACGATTCTATTCACCTTGTAGGTAAGGCTGCTGAGGAAGGAGGGGGAAAAGTCTCGTATTCTCTCGACATTCTTTAGAATTGGTTACTAACTGCATTTGCTTGCTTTTTCCTCGTCTGTTATTTTGATTATTATATTAAAATTAATGGATCCTTTACCCAACACAACTGCTAGGAATAAGCCGTTCCGTAGTGATTGTAAACGCATAATACACAATGTAATTAAATTGTGTGATAAAGAAGAAGGAAATGTGAAATGACCGAGATATCAATGTCCAGTGTAAAAAGAATACGCAGAGAAGAAAAGGGTGAAGAAACTCCAAAATTTGAATCTCCGAGGAAACGTCAGGAAAAAAGAACCACCGAAAACGTAGCTTTAGATAATTTTGATTGCGATGTAATTCGAAGAACAATTCATGAATTTTATGCTGTCCATAAAATAGTACCAACAATTCAATAGTATCAACAATAGCTCTCATGTTGTTTCATTAGAAAATATGTATTGGAAAAGGGATGGTGTGATTGAAGATTTGGTTGATCCTCTGCAAATAGATATTTCAGACACGGACAGTGATTCGGATATTTCATCAGATGAATATTAGATTTTTCATTCATTTTATTTGATAGTTTTTGATACAAAAATTAAAAAAAAATTTTTTTACCGATCACTGATGTATTTTTTCTGCAGCTCTTATAAATATCACAGTGAATGTAAATATACCATTTTTTAAATTAATTTAATTTACAATAAAATGCATTTTTTAAATCTAGATTTTTAATTATCATAGAAGACTGAAATTATAAATTTGCATCTCATATTCACACTTCGATTATTTATAAAATTATGAGAAAGATCTTAAATTCATTTTAAATTTTTTATTGCTAATCACAAAAGATTGAAATTTTTGAGTTGTATATCCTAATTATTTCTGCAAATTGTAAAACTGTGAATCAAATATATTATTTTTATTGCATTTTATATATATATATATATTTATATTATTACAATATATCACTTAAAAATGGAATTTTTCAAACCCTCATTTTAATATGTTTTTCGGTTTTTATTTATACATTCAATCAAAAGAAAAATTCTGAAAAAGAAAGTTGGTTGAAAACATTCTTTCGCAGTTCTTAAACAAACACACCCGAAAATATCCACTCCTATAACACTCCTATTTTTTAAATAGATTTGCTTCTTTCTTTTTATTATTTTGAAAGTATTATTCACATATTCGATCAAAAATAAAGTTTTAAAAATAACTTTAAAATTGCGGACAAAAAGCAGTCTGAAATACATTCCGTATTTCATAAACAAACACATCCGAAAATATGACGTTTTCCCCTATTTTCTAAGTAGACTAGCTTTTCTCGCGCATGCGTAATAGCTTCCAGGGACCTCGCTTCTGTGGTCGGACTGTACCTAGACGCCAACTTTATGGCCTAAGCTCTCACCTTTTATAAGTTATTGGGAAGGGTGTAATGGATATAGGTTGGAACCCTATATTTCTCGTAGAAAAGTATCCATCAAATGATTCGATTAGTTGGTAATTTTCCTGAATAATTTAGAACCTTCTCTCACACCCCTAGAATGCTCTCTCGCACTCCCGGTTAAGAACCACTGATCTAAAGTAACATATACTATCAACACGAAAACAAACAAACAGTTGAAACCATCAAAACGACTGTATGCGGTTATTAATTGTGTTGATAAGTACTCAAACTGAAATTACTTTATGGGCTGCTGAAAGTGCTTTTGGATAAAACATGGTGTTACGTATGTGTCAAGATGTAATATTTTTCTATCACAAAATATTTTCTCGGCTTTGATGAAATATTTATTATTATCGTCGAATTGTTGCAGAGAAGCAAAATAAATGTTAAATTCCCCCAGCCGTATCTGCAAAATTCCTATACGCATGAAAGTGCTGTCAGCGTCTTATGTCGGTTTAAAAGGAAGAAAAGAAATGAGCCTTCTGCATTCACAGATAATTTAAAAGTCACTTTATATTCGACAGAACTTTCGCATTCCAATACTATTTACATATGAAAGCGTCTTCATCTTTTTCGTCTATTCGGATTATCCGGGAAGAAAATATTGATGCTTTTTATGGAGGAATTTTTTTGCAATACATGCAAAATAGCTTATCATTTGAATCCACTCAGCGGGACATTTTCTTCTAGAGAAGAAAGGAAACATATCATTTAATTACTTTCTGTATGGCTAGGATAATGAATATGTACAAAGCACTTTATACTATGTAATTAAGCGTATCAAGATGATTTGAATAAAATAATCATTCATGTTTCATTTGGTTAGGTATTTAATTTATTTCAATTACTATCGTGTGTGTTTTCTTTTTTTTATTTTAAGTTCATATTATTTTTGTACGAAAGTCGCGTCTTGTTTTATGAGATTTAAATCGATCCATCGCCAAATACTGCGACATTATTTATAGAGACAGCGTAGTAAATAAACATTACTTGAAATGTAAGGATAAGATAAAAGCGGTAGAAAATTTTTGAAGAGATGAGAAAACAGTGATTTTTTTTAAAGACATAAACGGGAAACTGGGCATACTTTTTATGCTACAGAGGTATTTATAACTGAGTAACTGGTTTGATACTAAGCCTGAATATACGTCAAAACGATACAAATACAATGTGTGAGATTTATAGATTTAGTGGACTGTAAATGATTTTAAAGGATTTATTTTGACTTAAAACAAAATAATTACAATACTTGCACATTTAATAGAATACACTTGCGATTAATAGAATACAATTGAATATAAGGGATAGGTCAACGCTGGGAAAATGAAAAACCCAAATAGCATAAAGAATTGAATTATGAATTGACTTACATAAAGGAATAGCTTCACTTCCCAGACGTCCTCCAAACCTTTCACTTAACGTAAATTACATCAAAAGGGAATAAGCAAGAAGAAGCCCTGCTCGCATCACGTACATAAGAATGTTTTGTCAACAACAACAGTGCATGTTTACACACACCGTTACAAAATAAGAAATTACTGGATCAGTGCTGCCATCTATGAACGCAGGCTGCTACTACAGGATGGAACACAATGAAATAATGGTAGTGAGATTATGTATGTTCACTATTTTATCGGTTCCATCGTTCTAGGAACAGTGCATGCTTTGTGGAGATGAATCGTTCATTTTTGCGACTTGCAGAAAGAGCGGATTCTCCCACATTAGGGATTGCAGAACCGGACTCAACATTCAAAACCGGGTTTTGGCAATCTAGTTTTTTCTTGAACCGGGTACTCTGATATTACCCTGGCCTGAATGATAAACGAACCACAAAATATTTTCTGCAAATATTGATTAAAAAACTATATTTATCTATAGTGTTAAGAGTTTTAGTTTGTTGCATAAGTAAAAAATACATTTAAAAAAATTAATTTTAATTTAAGTTAATTTAAAGAAAGGGGTCTAGAACTCGATACTACCGAATTCTGGGTCGTCTTTCTTTTCCTGTGAAGATTTGTTTTTTTTAAATTTTAGATTTGCCCCGAGATTAGAAATGCGTCGAAGACCATATCGAGTCGTTTTAAATAATGTGAAATACAAGGCAATGTAAAATAACTCCAGCAAATATTACATGAAATGCATACCCATTTAATATGTTTCGAAGTAACTCCCACCTGCCGTAATGCACTTTTGTGCTCGGCCGTATAAGTTTCGGACACAACTTTTAAAGTCTCTTTAAGGGGGTCCAGGATACAAAATTGTTCGAATATTCGAAAAAAGTTTTATTGCATTAAAAATTTCTGTGTTCTTTTACGCTTAAAATGACGTTTAAATCATGTTTCTATCTTAATTTGAACAGTCTAAATTATAATTTTGTTTTGCAACATTCTAATAGTAGCCAATGGTTGTTTAAACCTGTAAGTGCGTTTTTCTGCATGATGGGTTTTTTCCCCATTTCTCGTCTTTAAATTGCAATAAGTCAAGAACCGTTAAAGATAAATGGTTGAAACTTGGAACATGTCTTTTTCAACTATTTTACTTTAATTGTAATTCAGTAAATTTGAAAAAAATATTTCCTTTTGAAAATATGATTTTTTAAAAATATGTTACATAATTTTTTTGTAATTTTCAATATAAATATTTTTAATTTTTTTTAAAAATTAATATTTAAAAAAATGCTGAATTAAAATGAAAATTTATATATTTCTGTTTAATTTAATGAAAAAGAATTTAAATTCGACAGATAATATTTCGAGTTATAACAATTTTAAATGACCCCAATTTTTTTTAAATTTTAAAATTTAAAAAAATTTTAAAAACATTTTGAGAAGTTTTATGAAGTGATTATGTTTACAAATTATATGTTTAACCATCAAAAAAAAATTCAAAATTTTAACTCAATAAGTAAATTTTTTTTTAAATGTGTCCCGGACCCCCTTAATGTGGACATCAACTTTTCTTGATGGCTTCGACATCCTCAAATCTTGTTCCCTTCAGCAAATCTTTCAGTTTTTGGAAACAAGAAAAAGTCTGCCGGTGCTAAGTTCGGAGAGTATGGAGGATGCTGCATCTCCACGACATCATGCTGGGCCAATTTGCTGAAGGGAACAAGATTCGAGGATGTCGAAGCCATCAAGAAAACAGCGACGTCGACATTAAAGATGACAGAGACAGACAGAAATTTTAAACCTTGTGTCATTTTTCATTTTTTTTAAATGCAAATAATATTTCAAATTTAAATGACTTAGGGTAAAAAAATCTGGTAGAGTGTTTAAACGTTTCTCAGTTCCTTTTGGTGGACCCAATTTATAAAATGAATACCGTTTCAAGGTGCAGAATAACGGCCTAGAGCCATCCTGCCATTTTCTTAAATGTTTTGTCCTTCGTCCTTATTATAAAAAATAAAAAATAATACTTGGCTTGCCAAGGTAAAAAACAACAAAAAATTTTATAAAATCAAATAAAAATGTATTTCTATCCTTAAACTTTCTCTTTTAATTTTATTCATCTTTGCATCGTTTGTAGACCCTCTTTTCTACTGCCCTACAAGATGCTTACTCACTTTTTCTTATACTATAAACTCACGGATTAGCAGCGGCCCAATCATTTCACTCCTTTCCTATACTCTGTTTCATTGGTTCCCCTCTGCTTATTACCTGAAAGTCTGCAATTGAGGGCGTGGCCCAGGAATTGCAGTTGCGACCCATTTCCTATGGTTCCTATGGTGCAGAATAGTTCGGGCCATCTGAAAACTGAGGTGAGCGAATCCAATAGGGTTAGTACACAGCAGACTTAAGACAAGGGCTTCGGAAAATCTAGATAGCAATAAATTGTGAAGTATGGTAAAAAATATTGTTTTTTAAAGCAAAATATTTCTTTTTTCGAATATCCGGTTCTTCAGCCATTGGAACCGGGGTTTCAGTTCCAATAATTTCCCCTGGTTCTGCAATCCCTATCCCACATGGACACTGTTCTGCTTGATATTATAAATTGATACCGATACGATTAAAATTCGATTTTGATTCGATTATAATTTGCATTGAAACTGTACGTCATCCAAACTCTCATCTCTATGGATTGCATTAGATAAGAGACATTAGGGCCTACCGCGGCATACAGATATTGGAATGCAAACATCTTTTATGGCGATATAAATTTTTCATTGAAGTCTCTTTAAATTTCTGTTATTTTCAAGTTATTACAGTCCATTTCGCAACCACTGGAAATTTAAAAAAAGCGATGTTATTGCCCGAGAGCAATGACCGTTAAAACTTCCTATGACATATATTTAATACTAGCTGAATACCCGTGCTTCGCTACGGAGTACATTCAAATTAAGTGCAACAGTCAATGTATGCAATTAATGCCAAAAAAAACAAAAAAAATATTTATATATAAAAAAAAATCGTAACGGCTATTTTTATAGACAAAAAAATGTAGAAGAAAATATTCAAATTAAATCTAATAGAACATACTAGAGAATATAGTACAGGTATTATAGTACAGTTTGAGGAACATTTCTTTTACTGTATTTTAATATTTTTTGGATAATGTCCAATCGTCTGTCGCATTAGCAAGAAAAAAAATTTTTTTTTGTCTATTTCGTTGTTATGAGCGTGACGGAAAATTAGTTTAAAGTATCACACAAAGAAAAGAAACCACGTGATCGGCATTTAATAAATACAGTTCTAAAAATTAATTTTTAAAAATTCACCAAAAATCAGAAAATGGAGGTAAGGATTCAAAAAAGATTTCATTTTAAAGGAATTTTTAGGATCTTTCGCGTGATATAAATTTTATAACCTCAGTTTATTATTTTAAATGCAAACTTTAAAGAATGTTTCAAAAACAGCTTAAAAATTTAATTCAAAATAATCCAAGAATAATTTTTCAAAAATCTTTCTTAGTTCACGCACCCCTGCACTATCTATCCCTTTCTTAGTGCACGCATGGCTGAAAATCACCCTGCAAAATTTCAGCCCTTTAGGTCCAGCTTGTTTGGTTTGTGCGTTATCAGTCAGTCAGTTGTGGAACTGTTTTATACATATAGATAATGATTTATAGAGATAACATGATGTTGTGGCAATTTCCCCCTCCTCTAGGCGAGCAGAAAGATCATTAAAATCGTCGCTAGCCGTGAACCGATTCGAAAGAATGGCAGACCCCCGAGCGAAGAGGAGCTACAATGAAACACCTCTTCGGGGCGCGCTACTAGAATAAAAGGGCCGCCAGTCTGGCGCCGTACCTTGACGTTACCCGGCAATGAGAGGTGTGTCAAATGCCCTTGTGTCAAATGCCCTTGACACAAGACCCTAACGAGCTAACCGAGCGATGAAGATAAAATGATCATCATCGTTTTTGCACACGGCTAGGCAGTCCAGCCTATCCGGATCGAGCTGGAGAGACGAGGCTGTAAAATAATCCCGCCAGGGATCAAGCTTTTAAATAAGCCGAAGAGAGCTTGAAAGCCAGATTTTAGATATTGAGTGATTAGAAGCTAGAGTTTAGGAGTGATAGCTGATCTGCTAGCTCCACTCAATTTGAGTGACTTTGCTATTTTTCGAGGCTCAGCCCTCTGCGTGAAGAAGACAGTTTCTCACCGAGAACGCTCGTGGAAAACGATCGAAACATGATCTCCCCAGTTTTTTTATTTCTGAGAAGCTGCTAGCTTGCAGTGGAAGAGTGTGTGTGTCGAGCCGACTAAAACTCTGTGTTAATCCCCGTTTCATCTGTGGAGATACAATCTCGTCTGATCTACATCGTTTCGCCAAAGGACTGAATTCGACGGCTATTTCTTCCGTGACCTGACTGGCAGTTCATCATCTCGCTACAGCGTCAGTGTGTCCCTTCCTCGAGGGGTTGTTCCAGAAATTCTTCGAACTACTCCGACTTCTACGTACTTCACTGTGTGCTATATAAAATTAGATCGCGGCTTAACCGTGTGATTGTTAAGTAAAAGTGTAATTCATTAATCTTCGAAAAAATCATAAAAGTCCCGATTTTAGTTAAAGGGACAAGGGATTTTTAAACTCTAATTTTTTTACTTTTCAATTTTTTAACTCTATATACAAAATGAGAATAATTAATTTTCTTTTTTTTCTACACTGAAAACTCCTAGAATTCAAAATAAGGAATTTTTTGTGGAATAATAACTGTTTTTCAATTTTTTTTCAAAAATGCTAACGTTTTTCAAAAGGCTCTATGCGCACTCTATATTAATTAAGGTCTTTAAATTTTTAACTATAAGTTTACCATGTGTATATAAATATAAATGTGCATTTAATTTTTTTTTCAGGAATCTAAAATCTCAAATATTTTTTTTCTATTCTGCCTGTCATTTTTTTTTATGTTTTTACTTTATTTTATGGTCTATAAATTTTAAAATTGTATGTTTTCAAAGAATTATACACAGTTATGACAAACACTTCAATTAACAATTCTGAGAAGTTTGGAAGATATCAGAAGAAAATGAATACGCATGGAGCCTTTTGAAAAATTCTAGCTTTTTGAAAAAACAAAAAAATTGAATCAAAAAATTGAAGAATTTTTTGATAAACAGGTCTGATTTCTCCCCAAAATACTTATTTGGGAATTCTAAGTATCTTCAATGCAGCAGAAAAGAATATTAATTATACTGTTATGGTATATAGTGTAAATTATTGAAAATTAAAGAAGAACGAGATTGAAGGTCCCTTGTTCCCTTAAGCTGTCTGCCTTACACGTAACCTGTGACGCTACCTAAAGTGTTTGCTTTTGACACTAATCGCAGGAATACGTTAATATGTAAAGGACTTATACAAATCAATTTTTCACAAAAATTAGTGTGTGTTCATTATAAACACTATTATTTCAATTCAAAATTAGAATGTTCTAATTTTGAATCTTATCAGACAGAAAATCAATTTCTCGATATCATTCTAACATCGCTTAAGAGGACACTGCCCTTATAAACAACCGTAGCCTATATTCAGAAATGGATACATCCTCGATATTTTTATCTTTGCATAATTTCTACTGGGGAGTCGGCTGAATGTAATAATGAACGAATAAAGAACAAGCATTGTCGTATGTTTATCACGTACAAACAATGCATGACAATAAATATGCATGCTTGTCAGATTTACTTATATACAGTGGTACCCGGGTACTCGTCGTTGACGGGTTCCAGAAGACACGACGAGTATCCAAAAGGACGAGTTACCGAAAGCACTTTTCCCATGAGGATTGAATTCATTCGTTCCTGAAAACGAGAAATTTCAAATTTTACTGAAAAAATTTTACAAAAATTATCTTCACTCAATCTGTAGTGAAAGAAGTGGATGACCTCATAGGTTGGAGGTGAAGTAGAGGAGTCGAGGGATTATTTCTTGGAAAAGGAGTCTCCTTCCAATAACATATCCGGCGCTTGCACGAGGATTATCTGTCTTCTGTGTCCCTTAACACCACCGATGTCTGTTGTAAACTCAGATAGGGGGGTTTCGGTACAAACCTATCAAGAAAAATTTGCTTCTGCCCACGTTTCAGAATGTTTCTGAGATGAGACATTGTTTGACCTATAAACATTTCCACATTTCTGTTGGTCAGAGTTTTGTCAGGGTGATATTTTTGAACAAAATTTTGCCATTCAACCCTTTTAGAACACATTTCGGCATGATTGGCGAGCAAACGTCGAGTACCGAAGCATTTTTTTTCTCGTCAAAATGGGACGAGTACCGAGGTATGACTGTATTTACACTACTGGCAAAAAGTATTGCAAGTTTGAGAAATGTAACATTTTTTCAAGAATAAGTCCGAAAATATAATATTTTATTCAATGCAACTGATATTTTTTAACGTCAGTATGTTAAATTAGTTTAAACACAAGATATGATTAAGTTATTGAACAAAAATAATTATCTAATTTTATAAAAAAAATAGACAAAAAATTTACAGGTTATCAGAAATCGGAATCCATTTTGGTTCCCCGGAATAAAATGAAATAAATAAGCAATTTCAAGTTCTTCTGAGCTGAAAAAGTAATAAATGAGAGCAATTGAACCGAAAAGCATTGAATATGTTGTTGGGCCACCTCTGGCTTTGATCGCAACAGCCACTCTTTTAGGCATGGAATCCACAAGGTTTTGCAACACTTCTTTCGGTATTTCATGGTGCCAAATTTTAATTATTGTTTTCTGAAGCTCTCGTTTCGTTCTGGGATGATTTCAAGATATATTCCTTCCAATTATGCTCCCTAAATTCTCAATAGGATGTAAATCTTGCGAGTTTCCTGGCCACGGGAGAACATTAACACTCCATCTGGCGCGTTGATCTGACAGATACACGCGTGTTAATATCTCTGCTTTTGTCCCCTAAAACTTGTTCTTACGACCTTGACCTTATCAGTATCTGTCCATCTGACCATCGGCTCCTTTGGAATGCAATAATGACTAGTTCCGTGTAGGAGTATTTCCCGTTTTGAAGATTATTTGAAGTTTTGTATCTGTTAGATACACGCGCCCGATAACGTTTGTCTCTTGAAGCTTTACGGAAGTATGGAGATTCCCTGTACACTTTTGATTTATCTTTTCCCATGATGAGTGCTAAACGCTTTTTAGATTTGAATAATCAAAAGGCATTAAGCTAGTTCATAGTATTCTATTTAGTGATGGAAATGAGGAATTAAATGCTGAAAAATTTTATGAAAGTGATTATGAGGAAGAAGATATTTTAGAAACATGTGAAGTTAATTCTGATAGCAGTGAAAGTGATTATAATGACTCAGAACTTGATGATGATGCTAATAATGATAATTTTTATGTAGGAAAATACAATAGTACTAAATGGGCAAAATGGATCGGAAGAAAAAATGTGAAAGGTAGATCGCAGAATATTATCACAAAATTATCAGGAGTAATCGGAAGTGCGAAAGGTATAAAATCTATATACGGCTCTTGGAAGTGTATTTTGTTTCTGACGAAATATTGGAAATAATTGTGAAATTCACTAAAGAATACATTTCTGCAGTTTTTAATCTATTTAGTAGAGAAAGAAATGCAAAACTAACAGATAATATTGAAATAAAAGCCTTTATCGGTTTACTTCTATTAGCTGGTGTTTTGTGAAAAATAAAATTGTAAAAATATAAATAAATAAAAAAAGGTCCGGGTTTAAAAGTCGGGACCTAAAAGGAATAAAAATAGGAGATTTAAAGTAATACAAATTAACAGAAAGCACATAAAACAGAGATTTATCTGACAGATACGCCGCGCCCGATGACGTAAGTTTCGAGACGCACCCGACGGAGTGTTAATAGCATGTTTTGCAAATTCAGCCTTAACCTAAAATAAGGAATGTTTCAATTTAGAGTTAAGAATTGAAACCTAATGAAATTTTATTTAATTTCAAAGTTTTTCTTGCCTTATTCGATGTATTTCTAGGTGTTGCTGAAATACCCGTTTCTGCCTTGGGAGCATGTCATGAGCACTAGGAAGCAATCGATCCTTCAGCACACTAATATACTGGCCACTCTTCATAGTTCCCTGTACAAAATGGAGTTGTCCAGTTGACTTATATGACATGCAGCCCCACACCATTTCGCTTTATGGGTATTTTGCTGTACGAGCCAGACGGTCTGGACTCACTCTCTCTTTTGCTTTAAGTCAAGCGTGGGCAGGTTTTTCAGACATTACAGAAAATCGACTTTCGTCGATGAGCAAAACTTGTCTCCATTTTGAAATACTCCAATTATTGTGAACCTTGGCCCAGTACAATCGTTATGTCCATATTGCTTTGCTCAGAACAGGTTTTTTCTTAGGAACATATGCCTTGAAACTAGCTTCACGGAGCGTCCTGCGAAATGTTCTGGAACTGGCAATGACAGAAGTCGACTCACTCCAATTTCTTGCAAGTTTAGCAGAACTTGCAAACCTATTTATTTGGCACAATCGTGTCAATGAAGCATCAGCACGTCTCGAAGATAGCCTCGGATGACCACTTCTAGGCTTCTTATCCACGGTTCTTTCTGTTTTAAATCTCTTTATAAGGCGTGAAACAGTCGACTCACTGCAGCGGCACCGATGAGCAATCTTAACATTTGAAATACTTTTTTGATGCATTAAAATAATAGCCTGGCGCTTCCGAGGAGTTACTTCACACATTTTAATTGAAAAGCACAGTTTAATTTATAAAAGCAATGCGCAGCATTACGCACTTCAGCAGCGCAACAAACCAAATAAAATTCTACGCAGTTGGCTCGTTTTTATAATTAACAACCGGGATGACCCAATCGTTGGTAAATATTGCATCACAAAGTATGACACAATAGCTTGAAACTTCACCACCACATTTGCACTTTAAAAAAATCAGTTTAATCGAAAAATCTTATTATTTTTGGGTTTATTCTTGAAAAAATGTAAGATTTCTGAAATTTGCAATACTTTTGGCCAGTAATGTATAATGATTTCACACTCAGTATCTTCTCTTGGTGGCACTTTGTAGAATGACAAAATTTACATTTGTACGTGACGTAGTATATTCAGCACTAAGTATAATATTTGTGATAGTTATTTTAATAAAATAAAGGACGTATAAAATATGGATTAGATCCGAATTTCAGAAGATATCTGTATATTTTTAAATCGGCCCTTTTCCGTTATAATTAAAATAGAAAAATGAAAAACTTTTGATTCAACCTAAATATTTCTTCCGGCAATAGATCATCAATAAAAGCATCGAGAAAGATTTATTAAACGATTTTTTTTTATCGTGAGTGTGTTTTTGTTACAAGAACAAATATTTAATTTCTTTTATCTAAAGTACTCACTTTTTGCTAAAAAGCAAATATTTCATTTTGCTTAATGCGCTCGTTTTTATCTTTGAATTATCCTTCGATGAAACTGAAAAAATGGCAAAAGTATGCTAATTTAATAAAATCATCCACAAACAGGAGCACACGTGTTGTTTTATTAGGGCGACTGCAGGAAAATGATGAATTGTGAATTTAAATAATTTATTTTTAATATTTTTTTTATCCTAATTAAATCATGTGAAAATATTTCGTCGAATAAAAGAAAAACTTCTATCAAAATTAAATAATTATGCGGTCATTTTGAAGCTGTTCTTAACTATTTCTTTATGTTATTGTCTGGTGAATTTTAAAAAAAAATCTGGTTCATTTTTTTTTTCGAAAAATTTAAGGCATCGAGTTACTATAGAGTGATAATTAAATTCAAAACTTTCACCCGTTAACAATGAAAAGCATTATTTTAAGCGTTCATCGAAGAAGAGATTAGTTGTGGTCATGAAAGCTGATTTTTCTAAAAATGCTTTATCCACTCTGTGGATTTAAAAGTGATGTTTTATGAACAATTTTCATTCATATACCTAAGAGAGATTATCGAATCATTTTATCGCGTTGAACTCACTAATGGGAATAATTTTTTAAAAATTTTTTTGCAAATAAATTCAAGTTGCAACGAAAATGCATCTTACTGAAACATATTTTCTTTTATTGGGTGATGATATTTGCTTGAATAAAGACTTCCCATTTTCAAGCACCAAATTTGTTCCTCTCAAAATGAAACTTTTTATACATTTTCATTTACCACAAACATTGAAGAGTTAAGACAGTTGGCTAAAGAGGAAGGAATTATGTGTTGGACGCAAAATGGACAACTATTGTCAACGATTACTTTACAGAAAGAGGGGCACTGAGATGTGTCTGTAAATTTTTGCATGTTCAAAACACCGAGAAATATGTTTCGATTTTGGTGGACCTCAAAAGCTGGAACTGGTATTTATCACTGTGAAAAGTAGACGCAAAAATGGACTTTAACCCTCTGATAACCGAAGGCCTATTTTACAGCTTACCCAAAACGACCGTTCCAGCCGAGAACGAGAAGTGAATCAAGAATCCCTTCTCCAAGAGAACATCCTGGCGATTGTACTGAAATTTTTCACTGTGGGGTGCTGCCCCATTATCAGCATCAGGCCATAAAGTTGTAGGGTCCGCTTGTTGCTCAGATGCAAATTTCTGGTAGCTGCGCAGTGCAGGCCAGTCGAAGTGAGTTCGGAGCAGGGTGTCTGGTCTATTTAAGTGACACACGCTGAGTTGACAAGAGTCCAAGAAGGGAGTGGAGATTTGTACGGTAGTGCGTTACGCTATTAGTAGAGATACGAAAGAGTCGAGAAAAGCTAGATTGAAGGTGATAGCGGTATTTAACTGATAGAGCACGTATTAGTATTTAGCCTAGGTGGCTGCACGAGTTCGATAGTTATTTCAGAGCCCGATGGTTACGGGTATTGTTAGTGAACGTATATTCTGCCTGAAAGGGTTCGTTACGACTTTAAAGTTCAGTTTCTTAGTACCGCAAGTTGCGGTACTGTTGTGTTATTATTTGAAGCCCCAAGTCGGTCTATGTTAGTCTACCTCTACGTAGAAAATAAAGGAATTATTTATATTTATGCCTATTACTTTATAGTGTGCCTGGACCGTTAGAGGATTCATAGGGTAAATAAGAAACATAACTATATAAAGTACGGAAGGATAGGTCCTAGACAATAAAAGATGATCGATCAGATAAGAAAATGACTCTGTACGGTGACGTTGAACTGTTGGTAGAATGACCAACTATCAGGCAGTGTGGGGGGGAGGCAGTGTAAGAGGATTTCGACCAGCCTTCTCAATGTTCGGCCGGCTAGGCCTGTTCGGCCTTCAGAGGGTTTTAAGGTGAATAAAAAATGAGACAGCAGAAGAAAATGGGAAAACTATGAGAGTACGGAAAGTGCTATTGGGCCTTTTCCTGGTTGTAGATGGTTTGAGTTGTCGAAATGTCAATGCAATAATTACAAGATAAAAAGAACTTTTTACATACCACGTTTTTAAATTTTTTGTTGAATCATATAAACTTGACAACTCTATGCATTAATAAATACTTTTTGAAAAATTTTTTGATGAATTCTCCCGTCAACTTGAAAGAAAATGAAGTTAATTGGAAGTTAACTTGCGTTTAGCTTTTCGTTCCCGTCCCGGCCGACAGATGGCTGCAACAGTCTGCAAGACAAAATTAACTGAAAATAATAAAAACATCATAAAATAAAAACTGGATTAAAGATGGCTAAATGTATTTAAAAAATGCATTGTCATCGTGTTCTGAGCTATTCTAAAAGTTTCAAATATCTAGCTAGTCGGGAAGTTAGTTAAAAATCGATTGCAAGATTTGTAAGGGACAAACACACAAACAGACAAGAAAGCAAGTTAATAAAAACATGGTAATAAATACCCTGATATGTATTCAACGCCTGACCGAGCTTTTGTGAGATTAGATCAAGCCATCAAAGAAGATTTCGAAATTATCTAGAGAAGACCACATCAATAACTACTGATGATTGCATCTTAATGTGCGTCTGTTTTAGTTTTCTTTAGAGTAGTAAATTAGCCTGTGCTTGCCTGGACTTCAGCACCCACTAAATGAGTTTGTGATGGCTACTAGAGTAACGGAGTTCACAGCATTGTGCATAGAAATAATTGAGTATTATTAATCCTTTCAGGGGTAACAACCTCCCCCATTTGCACGTTGCAGATTTCCCCCCCCCCGATTTTTTTAACCTAAAGAATCTTGAAATATTTTCCAATTAAACGTTGCAATTTTTTTTTAATTTCTTTAATCACATAACAGATGGCAGTAATAACCATTTTTTCTGCTCATTTCACTGGAATACATTGAATGCAAGTGAAAAAAAAAGACTAAATTTAGGCGTTTTCACTGTGCAAACGGCGCCCCTCAAAGGGTTAAGGCTGCTGTGTACTAACCCTCTTGCATTCGCTCCCCTCAATGTTAACTTATGGAGAAAATGGGCTCAAGGATGGCCGGCATTTTTCATTTTTTAAAAAAAATGCAAATAATATTTTACATTTTTAATCATTCGGGGGAGGGCGGGGAAATCTGGTATAGTGTGTTTTAAACGTTCCGAAATTCCTGTCGTAGACGAAGTTTATAAAATGAATCTCGTTGCAAAGGGCATAAAATTTGAGGCTATCTGAAAATACCATTTTTATTGGATTATCGGCATTTATGGAGTCATCAATAGTAGGCACAATTTCTCCATAGTTCTCCATCCAATTTTATTTTAAAACTCGTAATATTTTGTTTCATTTGAAACTTTAAAATATAATTTTGCTGTGTAAAATTTAACCCGCGAGAACTCGCACCGGGTATGACATGCCCAATCCATTTTCATTCAATGTTTCTGTTATCTTCTTCTTATCGTATTAGGCCGAAATTTCGTGTAGCTGTATTCAATATCACATTCTTTCAGCGGGGTAAAAACTAGTTCTGCTCTAAAAATAGGTTTGGAGAAAAACATTTCTGGGGGTATGTCATACCCGTGCGAGTCCTCGCGTCAGTCAGATCTTTACTTTTTTCTGTCAGTTTAGTGCATCATGGCGCGCTTTTTGAATTACGACAAGGAAATAAAACACTTGCGACACCTTTTAGAGACTGTTTCTAGTGATGATGAACCTTTATCCGAAGATAATGATGCCTCTGAGGATGGAGAATACTGTAGCAATCACGATTCTTCATCTGAAATTGAGACAGAAACCGAAGATAAAAGTTCACTGTCAACAGCCAATTTTGATATTGGTAAAGATAAAATTACAAAATTGTTGAAGAAAAAATACCGGAAAAATGTAAGGAAGCCTTCAAGGAACGTAATTAGCAAGCTTCCAGGTAATACACATTATTCAAGAGATGTCGCTTCTCCCGTAGATACATGGAATGGTCTCTTCGATAGCAACATGCTAAATATGATGGTGCATCAAACAAAAACAACTTACTCAAGCACATCAATGGGACTGGAAATCACTAATAGTGAACCGCCTGCAAAAAAACTCAAGACAAAATAAAAACGATGTTAAATTTGCCCAAGTAATAAGGGCAGAAAAACAAATTTTATGTGACAAAAATGGGAAAAATGACTGTGTTGAACATCAGTATGTAGTTTGTAAAAATTGTCTATAAAAAATGTAAGTATTATTAAAATTCATTAAAAATCTTTAATTTATTATTTTATGTTCTTTAGTTACCTAAGGTTTGCATATAAACAATATTAATTGATATTTAAATAACTGAAATGAACTAGGGTTTGAGATACCCGGCGCGAGTTCTCGTGTTCGAAATTGGGCGCGAGTGCTCGAGGGTTAATGGTAACGCATCAATTCTCCGGTTCGAATGAAAAGAAGTTTGTAAGGTACATAAGATTCGATTCACAATAATCGAACTTTTAAATGAATAAATTAGTAAATAAGCCGCTTAAGGTATGCTAATTTAAGTATGCGTGGTTTGTATAAATACCGAGCAGCTAAATTACAGAAGGAAGGAGCTAGGAAGTGCGGACGAAAAGGCGAAGGGAAGTGAGAGGAAGTGAAAGGAGGAGTAGAGCTGATGAAACGAAGTAGCGAGCTGGAGCTAGACTTAGAATCCGGTTTAATAATAGTTGAGTTTTGCGAGCAACCGCTGGAGGCATCGCTAGGTTGCTTCAAACCTACGCGAGTTCTTGTTAGAAACAAAGTTTGCTTGGCAGCACTGCTGGTTGACTTTCAAAGTATCTGTGAGTATTGCAAAGTGTGTTTTTCTTGAATGAGTAGTTATAAAAGTGAATATATTCAAAGAATCAAAATTTTGAGTGAATGAATTAAAGAAGCTGCTTGAGATATGCTAATTTTGGCATATGCGCTTGGTATAAATACCATAGCTTGATTAATACAGAGGTTGAAAAAAAAGTTTGTTAAGGTTGATAGATAAGCGAGAGGGAGCTACGAGTTAGGCAGCTCCAGGTGTTAACCGGCGCTTGTGCTTAGCAGGCCCAAAGTTTACGTGGCAGAACTGCTGGTTTGTGAGTATTTGTAAGTGTATTTCTATTGAATGCTAATATATATATATATATATATATATATATATATATATATATATATATATATATATATATTATATATATATATATATATATATATATATATATATATATATATATATTCCGTACAAGTAGTACGTATGCTTATTGCTGTAAATGCAAATTTTATATGTGCAACGAATTCAATAAACATTGTTTCATGTATAAACTGTGTTTGTATGAAATTCATTTAGAGTGCCACTTCAAATTATATACACCCAAGTCTGGGAAGAAGTGAGCTATAATTTATCTATAATTGTATTTCCCTTGCATGACCGCTATATATATCTATTACTAGTAGTACGTATGCTTTATGTTGAAAAGCAAAATATATATGTGCAAATATTTAAATAAACATTGTTTTTGTGTAAGAACTGTGTTTGAATGAAATTATTTAGACTGCCACTTCAAGATATACGTATCCAAAAGTCAGGGAAGAAGTGTTATTCTCTATAAGTTTACAATCAAATTTGCATTCTGTACTGTGCTTTTCCTCATCTCCAGAAGTTTAAGATTTTACTGAATTCCAGTCATAGCTGCAGTATTTATCACGGGAAAAACCCACGGATAATAATCGTGTGAAGATTTCCGATGAATGAGAGATCCGGTCATCGTATGTATACAGTCCAGTTGTTAGAATTACTGACTTCGGAGTTTAGAGACGTGGGTATAAAATCTGCTTCCTGCAGATTGTCCTTCAAAGCTCCAGAAATGGATTAAAATTTTACAGGGATGACAAGAAAATATAATAAAAAAAATAAATAAATAGAATTTATATAAATTCCAATACCAATGTAATTTAACAATTTTTTTATTGATAAATTAAGGTTTCGGGAAAAGTATTACCTAGAAATTAGGTTTTACTATTGTATACCATCGAAAATTTAAATCTAAAAACATAATATGTAACATTCACTCTAAACCCTAATGTTTCCAAAGAAACATCACAGTTGATTCATACCGCAGAGTGTCTCTCACTGTTTGAAGACATGCTAGTGGTTAGTCGCAGTTATAAAAATTCCACATTTTTATAACTGCACTGTTACTACCCTTCCTTGGCCTGCCCGATCCCCAGATTTCTTTCCAATCGAGCATATCTGGGATCATTTGGGACGACGAGTTGGGCATCCCACGAGTTTGAACGAACTAGAGGCAAGGTTACAGCAAATATGGAACGAAATGTCTCAAGACATCATACAGAACTTGTATGACTCAATGCCCGATCGTATCGCATCATGCATTCGCGCTAGAGGGTGTCCAACGGAGTATTAACTCCTCCGTTCTTTTGCCTTTTTCTCTGAAATAAATTATCCTTTTTCTTTGATTTTCTGATCATTTACTTATATCAAAGTAGTCATTACGTATGTAAAATTTCGTTCCTTCTTGGTGCGCTAATTTTTTTGTCCATGAGTGTGTATATATATATATATATATACACATATATGTATATGTATATGTATAATATATATATATATATATATATATATATATGTATATATATATATATATATATATATATATATATATATATATATATATATATATATATATATACTATATATAAAAATTCCACATTACCCAGATGCATAAAAATTATTTGGAAGTACTGCTTTCGTATATACTCAATTAAATAAGCTATTTATATCAAAACATTCTAGAATGACTAAGCATTTATTTGTGATTTGAAAATAGGAGATTGCCCTAGAGCTGGTACACCTGATAAAGGATAGCCTAAGCCCAATAACGCAGTCTTTATGGAAAATCTTCAATATTAGATACCACCAAATAAACTCTGTTCGAGCTGCAACGAGGGAACATTTTTATCTGGGATTAAAAACATAGTAAAGGGATAGAGCTAGTTAAGTTCACCAGCATCATAAATACACGTTATCACCTTCAGCTTCGAGTTCATTCATTTTCATAGTTAAAAAAAAGCGCAGCCTAGACTATTTATAATTATAGCTAATTTACTGCAAACTTAACCAATAAATTTAGTCTCCAGAAAGAATTATCGCAAAAGATAGAGATGATAGTCAAGTCAACACAATTTTCCTCTCAACAGTTTTATGTGTTTTTAATCATCACATGTTTCAGTTTATCTAAACGGGACTTTGTTTGTCTTATTGTTCCAAAATCAATAGTCTATCTTCTAGAAATACTTATTACCCAATACGGTTTTGCGCCTTTCAATTTCAAACGAGATTGTTTTTCTAACGGAGAAACGTCTCTGTTCTCTAGCCTGCGGGCTTCCACGTCCATTGGCGAGATCGGTACCATGTTAGTCGC
Organism: Dolomedes plantarius; assembly: GCA_907164885.2. Lineage (NCBI taxonomy): Eukaryota > Metazoa > Arthropoda > Arachnida > Araneae > Dolomedidae > Dolomedes > Dolomedes plantarius. Next base: position 207,804,899 of record OU015493.1, read on the forward strand.
GACAAAATATAGCTCAACATTGTAACATACAAAAGAACGGAGAGGGGAGCATAAAATAATCACTACCGTATAAAAGAGTTGCTACCCATAAAATCAATACACCGATATGAGGTTATGCTTTTGTCGATGATCTTAAACCAAATTTTTAAATCTTAATCATCATCGTTTAAATCGTTAATAATGTCTGGTTTGGGGAATTTGTTCTTTAATTTTAAACTATTTTGTAAAGCAGAATCAATCAAGTAAGTGACACACACTATATATATATATATATATATATATATATATATATATATATATATATATATATATATATACTAGCTGAATACCCACCCTTCGCTACGGAGTACATTCAAATTAAACACAACGGTCAATGTATGCAATTAATGCCAAAAATATCTATATATATATATATATATATATATATATATATATATATATATATATATATATATATATATATATATATATATATATATATATATATATAAATATATTTATAACATATACGATGATCAATGTATACAATTGATGTAAAAATATATATATAAATTTATAAAAAAAATTGTAAGGGATATTTTTATAGACAATATAATGTAGAAGAAAATATTCAAATTAAATGTAATAGAGCATACCAAAGAATATAGTACAGTTAATATAGTACAGTTTGAGGAACATAATATCTTTTATTGTATTTTAATATTTTTTTGATAATGTCCAATCGTCTACTCATTAGCAAGAAATAAAACATATTTTGTCTATTTAGTTGTTATGCACGTGACAATAAATTTATTTAAAGTACCAGAAAAAGAAATCACGTCATCAACAATTAATAAATTAAATTGTAAACATTAATTTTAAAAATTTGACCAAAAATCAGGAAATGAAGGTAAAGATTCGAAAAAGATGTCATTTTAAAGGAATGTTTATGTTCTTTCTCGTGATATAAATTTTATAACCCTCAAATTAATATTTTAAATACAAACTGAAAAAAAAGTTACTAAAACAGCTTAAAAATTTAATTTAAAAAAATTTAAGAAGTATTTTTCAAAAATCTTTCTTAATTCACCCCTACACTATAAGAAGAATCGCCATGCGAAATTTCAGCCAATTAGGTCCAGCGGTTTGGTCTGTGCATTGTATGTCAGTCAGACAGTCAGTCAGTCAGTCAGTTACGGAACTGTTTTATATATATATATATATATATATATATATATATATATATATATACATATATATATATATATATATATATATATATATATATATATATATATATATATATATATATATATATATATATGTATCTCTCTTTCTCTCTCTCTCTCTCTCTCTATATATATATATATATATATATATATATATATATATATATATATATATATATATATATATATATATATATATATATATATATATATATATATATATATATATATATATATATATATATAAATATATATATATATATATATATATATATATATATATATATATATATATATATATATATATATATATATATATATATATATATATATATATATATATATATATATATATATATATATATAATCACAATCTCTCTTTCTCTCTCTCTCGATATATATATGAAATATCATAGCAATAGACATCGTTGGAAGAGCTGATACTGGAACACCTGCAAAGGAATTCTTGGGACGCAGTAAACAGGCGACTGAATTAACACAGAATTATTTGTCGTTTATTACGTAATTCCCCATAGGAAGTTAGCTAGACCATATGATATATTATATGTTCAAACATTATGAGGAAGAGCCCGGCTTGTAGCCGTGTTCCCATTTTTATATCGGGAATATATAGAAAAATTGGTGTAAGCGTTAATCCCTATGACGGTATGTTACGTCATGGACTACGGAGTGTACGATGATTCTTATCGGCTCAGTCTCCCTAGACAGAGGCTGTTCTAAGTCTATGAGGATATTTCTCTGTCTATAGGGGAACGAAGGGATTAAGTATTGCAAACTTTATGAGCTATTACATTATCATTAGAAATGGAATAAATTATGTTTTACAGGAATATGGACAAGTCAGATAATTAATATAAAAATTATTTTTATATTATATATATATATATATATGTATATATATATTTGTTTATGTGTGTGTGTTATGCTCTGCGCAGGAGTGTATAAGAAAACTAATGAAGGGGAGAAACAGTAAGTTATAAAACTTCTTACAGTGGTTATTGAAAATGTATTGTCGTCCTGTGATAGATAACTTTAAAGAAATAAAATAACCCATTTAACCAGACCAAATAAGGAACAGTAACTTACCTAGTTGTCCATCAAGTATATATGGCGCATAAATTTAATTTCTGGATTTGTTCCTCGAAGACAAATGATTCTTTTTAGGTCACGCAATTTAGCTAAACAAAAGTAAAGAATACGTATGTTTTCATAACTATCAATCATGACCCAGCCACATATCCTGTGACGAACATTCATGGACATTTTAAAAGGCAGCTGTCTGCATCGGAAATCAAATTCAGCGTCATCTGAATTACGGACAGATGTGTGGTCCCATTACATCACTAAACCATGTCGTCATATTCACTTATAAACACTACAGCATTGCCTGGCTGAATAAAAGAAATTACGAAATCTGATATAAAATATTCATAATATCGAGATATATTTATAACTAAAGACCAAAGAATGCAGATACAGTAGCCTTATTTCAATACTGTCCGGTTTATTGGATCTAAGGACAACTTGCGAATGGATTCCTACTATGAAAAAATACCTAAAAAACAATGAGAGAGTCCATCTTCGTGATACGCGGGATAATGTGTAATAGCTGCACATTTGATCGAGTACATCGACTCCTGCTTTTTTCGTATTGCAATCCAGTATAATCGTTGGTTTACTCCAGTTAAATCACGACTACCAATGAATGGAAAGGAATACAAGGGTCAGAAAATCAGATCTGCATTAGAAAGGCTGTAGCTATAAACAGAAATTGCTTAGAACGTTCAAACCTTCCACGTAAAAACAAACCATTCCAAATGATGAGAATGTTGCACTCTGTACACGAGCCCGCGAACTGAGGGGTTAAATGCTCAAAAGTGACTCCACTTCAGCCAGTTCGTAGAGACCTACACTAACTTGTAATGTAATGATCCCAAGGATTCGCGACAAATCGAACAGAAGGGTAGATCACGATTGTTGGATCGGCTCATTGCTCAATTTCTGGCACTCACTACCGAATGCTTGTGTTACATTACATTACATCACATTGGAACGTTTTATTAGAAGTTACTGCATGCCGCACTGATGCGGAACATGTATTGTGCTGAGCATTCAAAAGACAACTAGCGAAGATACATGGGTTCATTTGTAACATAATGCTCACGAGCATTACTTTACAACGTTTTGCTACAAGTCAGTCACGCCTTAAGATACGTGTACTGATTTCGTACAATTCAGAGCTACCTCTCCTTAATCCTTTGATGGGTACCGTTTGCACAGTGCAAACACCTAAATCTAGTCTTTTCTTTCATTTGCATTCAATGTATTTCAGTTAAATGAGCAGAAAGAAATCGCTAGTACTGCCATCTGTTATCAGTTTCAAGATGTAAAAACATTTTACAACCTTTAATTGGAAAAATTTTCAAGATTCTTTAGGTTAAAAAAATCAGGAAAAAAATCTGCACCGTGCAACCGGTGCAAGTTTTTACCCCTGAAAGTGTTAACAGAAAACTATATGTAATATATATTGTCTTACACCAACGTGGTCTATCGATGATTTTAAAATCAATACAATCGATATAAAATATTATGGTATTATTTGTAGTGAAAGTATGTTTTAACACCACCAATAAAAATCCAAAGCAGAATGTAAATATATTCAACGGATTTTTTCCCTGCATTTTTTTCTTTATTTTGTTCTTTTAAAAATAGTATAGTAAAATCTTCCTATACTTCCATTTTCATATACACTTAAAAAGCTGAAAAGATTGCTTGAATTTCTGTTGAAATGTGCCCAGAATTTAATTAAGGAAGTATTTCGAGATGCAATTAACATCTCTCGAGTGGACCAGTCACAAAATGTTTTGCAGATATCCAAATAAAATTACTTTTTTAAAAACATTTTTTCGCGAAAAACATTAATTAGGAGTGAAATGATATATTCTATATCTACGTGAATTTTATTTAAAAAACTTGAAATTTAAAAGTTTTCTATCTCATCCACTGAATTTCAGAATTTGTTTTAGAAATTCTACCTATTTATAAAGAAATCTCTAACTTCAAAAATGTTTAAATTCAGAATATTTGATCAATAACAGAAACGTGGATCATAGTTGGTTAAATTTATAATGCATACATATGTCTATTTGAAGTTGATAATTTATAAATTATTTTTTAAAATAAATAACATCAAAGAAACATGGGGTATACAGTTAAGGGCTACGCCAAATATTTCTTTAGATGGTGTTGCAATGGCAACCAGCCAAGGAAAGGAAAAGGATGACAAAATCAAAACAACATTTCTGAAGTACATAGTGAAAAATAGTATTTGATACTTCTTGGTACACTTTTTTACTAAGATTTATGAAAGATAAATTTCTGTAATTTTGATGTGTGCTCCGTATCTAAAATTTTTAGGTTACATAAAGAGTATTTTTTTAGATAGTTTGCTCCTAATAATATCACTCTTGCTCAAAGAAACGATATTATTTACCACGAACTGTTAAAAAAACTTTCGGTAAAGGACACACGAAAATTAACAAAAAAATCAAAGTTATATTTTACATTTAATCGCTCATCATCTGATGAGAGATTAAATGATACCCGTCAAAACATGACGGCTAGATAGTAAATAAATGTGCAAATACGAAAAATATACTGAACACATCATTGCCAAACGTTGAAAATCATAATAATGCGCCGAAAGAAATTAATGTGTTGAAGCGGCCTCGTGCTTAGTGAGTATCTAAAGCCGGATTTAAAAATCTCACTGAGCATGCGCAGAAAGCATTTTTTTAATTGTATATTAAGCTAATTAAACAGCGCGAAATAAACAATTTCCATCAGGTTTAATGTCATATTTCACAAACATAATTATCATAAAAATAAAAATGGCAGATAGAGATCTAGAGGGACTTCTCGGAACAAACTTGTTTATTAATAAAACATGTCACTGAGCATGCGCAGAAACAGTGAGTTTCTAAAGCCAGATTTAAAGATGCCACTGAACATGCGCAGAAATCTATTTTTCAATTGTAAATTATCACTCATTAATAGAAATTGCGGTTACAAAAACAAAATTTGACAAATCTACAGATTACAATCTTTCGTTTATGATCAAAATGAAGTAAATTGATGCAGTAGTTTTCTCTCACGGACTGCCCAAAAAGTCGGCTTAGCAACTTAAATATATAAATTTTGATGTTTTATAAACAGTTATAAAAATTAGGTAACACTGAAAGAGCCATACAAGCTATCGTAAATTACGGACGAACCCCACTTCCAAAACAGTGCACACCTCAACAAGACGAAATATCTAATTCTTATCCAAATCGCCAGGAACACAAATATTGATCTTGTTGATCTTGCCAATGACAGCGAGGTGACAAACCACGGCGGAGTGACCACAACCTTGTGTCTTGTACATTCACGTGTGGTCAGGCATGCGTTGGCTTCCACACCCTGGCGCAGTTCATCATAATTGAGGACACTCCTGAAGGCCTTACTACGCGTACATCATACGCTCAGCTCGCTTCAACATTATATTTCCCAGCTTTGAATTTACTGATCCAGTCGTAGATCGTGGACTTGGAGATAGCACCCTTTCCAAACGGTTGCAACAAATGTTTGTAAGATTCAGCTGGATTAAGGCCAGCCTGATAATCATAGAGTACACAGGTGCGAATCTAGTCACGAGAAAGCACTGGCAAATTTTACATATTTGAAAATTGGTACACGGCACGGCACGAATCTCTTTTCACTTATGATTGTGAGTCTCATCTCTCTTTATTTATATACCCGATTAGAAGCTCCCGAAAATTTCTGGTGTAGAACAACATCTATTAATTTAGAGAAGTCGAAAAATTCCGGAAACTTTTGCACCAACCCAATATTTTCTCCCGTTATTTGGAAGCTAGAGACTCGATGTCATATTAAATATTTTGATTGCATTTCCTTATTATGTCATTTTGTTTATTCAGTGTCATTTCTTGTGCCTTTTAATGTGTATTGTGTCCAAGAATGTTGACCATGGGCTCGCTGTATTAAGAATAAAAGAAAATAAGTGTCAGGACAATATTTTTTTGTTAAAAAAAGAGTTTAAACACCGGGTGACCATAATTAAAACACCCCTACTCCGACCTCTCTATATATTGAACTACGCAGTGTATACAGAGGCACATTTTTTAGACGATTTTGGTAAGCGGTAATAAAAAATCGTTTGCTGCAAAAGAAATAATTGCAATTGTACTATGTTTTTAAAAGTCAAAATTATCGTCTGCGGCTTGAAAGTTTTGTTTTTATCCAAAATGGCGTTTTTAACAAAGCAGTGGTTCGAAGGCTACATTTATGCTCTTTCCGAAGAGAAATATGCATACTCCGTTATCCAAAAACGATGTGAGAGTCATGGTTTGGTGATATCTAAAGCGTCGATAGGTAAATCGTCAACAAGAAAGGAAAAAAACGTCCAATTGGAGGCTCAAGTGGGACAAAAATTCCAAACAAGTATCCAAAGAAAAAACGGACATCTTTGACTATTGCAAAGGTACGTTCTATAGTGTTAAAAGAAAATCCCCCTAGTCAAAGGACAATTGCAAAATCATTAAAATGCTCGGTGTCCACTGTAAAAAAATGATAAACGTTGATTTAAATCCTAAGAAAGCGAAAAAACGCAATGTGCATCGTCTTCTTCCAAATCATATCGCTGAACGCAGGACACGCTGCAGAATTCTATATGAGAAACACTTATCCAAAGAAAAATGGAAAACAATTGTCACAATAGATGAATCATGGGTGTATTTAAATGATTGCAACAAAAAAAGAGCCATTTATTATCATAAAAGGGGAGAAAAAATTTAAGTACCTGGTTCAAAGAATCGAAAGAAAGTTTTTCTAAGGGATTCATGATTGTTGCTGGTTTTTCTTATAATGGCAAGTTAAAAATAAAGAGAGTGGAAAAAATGTCAAGATTAACTCCAAATACTATCAGGAACATATTTTATCGCCAATTTTTCTGAATGAAATACCATCGCTTTACCCACAGTGCCATCAATCTGTGAGACTCCATCAGGACAAAGCTAGCAGTCACACATCAAAATCCACTATAAATTTCCTACAATGAAGGGCCATACCCTTCATTGATATCCCTACTAAATCTCCCGATGTATCACCTATGGATTTTTGTGCTTTCGGACTTTTAAAATCTGCATTATCGAAACGTCGTCCCAAAACCCTTACAGGACTCTGGAAAGCTGTTCAGGAGGAATGGGATAGAATACCTCTTCTGACACTTCAAAAGGCATTATTATCCTGGAAATTGCGGTGTCGAAAGATAGTTCAGAATAAGGGATGTCAAATAGAACATTTAAAACACAGGAATTTTATGTAATTTAGTTTTGTGAATACAATATACATCGTCTATAAAATGTGTAAACAGCCTCTGTAGTATTCAATTTTTGTATACATACTATCCAAGACATAGGAAAACAGATTACGGGGGAAAATTTAGTTCCAGAAACTCCGATAGGTAACGCTGTACAACTGGGCATGAATGAAAAGACACAAAAACACATTTTAAACACATTTCATTTGAAGGTATCAAACATTCATGTGGCATGGACCTTATTGACGGAGAAAATGCTGCTCAATATAGTTCCCTTCTTGAAGATGTAAAATCTTCATTCTGTGGACAGTTTGTTAAGCTACGGATAGTAAATGGTAGACTGAAATGCTTCTCACACGCAGACTCATACCTTCTGTCAAGTCTGCCACGGTTACCAGATGTCCTCAATAAACAATATTTTAAAGTGTTCCCATAGCCAAAAATCACACGGATAAAAATCTGGAGAACGAGGTGGCCAAGTTTTCGGAAACGCATGACTGAATAGTCTGTCATTAGGGAAACGTTGCCGAAGAAACTGCTGTACATAGAGTCCAATGTGTGGAGATGCTCCATTTTGCATAAAGGTAATTGAGTCAAGACACTGCCACTGTTGCAAATGGCGTGCAACAAAAGTTTCGAGCATCCTTTTGTGCCTGTTTGCCGTCGCGGTGCATGTCTCAGGAACATTGAGAGTAGCCTCTTCGAAAAAAGAAAGGTCCAAGAATGAATGTGGCTGTGAATCTACATCAGACTGTAACTTTCGGCGAGGGGAGTAGAATCTCTTGGAAGGTACGGGGATTTTCCGTGTCCCAAATGCGACAGTTATGGGTGTTCTCTGTTTCACTGAGATGGAAATGGGCCTCGTCGCTCCCAAGAATCTGCCAAAAATTTCACTTCGAATAAGTTTTTTTTTTAAATTATTATTATTATTATTGATTTTTTTTCGTATTTTCTGTTATACAGAGTCATCTATCGCAGTTTCTGGAACTATTTTTTTCGCGTAATCCGTTTGCCCACGTCTTGAATAGTATGTTTGAAGTATGTCTTGAATAGTATGTTACAAAATTTGAAGCTTATACAATGAGTAGTTCAATATATAGAGAGGTCGGAGTAGGGGGGTTTTAATTATGGTTACCCGGTATTTTGTTGTTTCGCCTTGGAGTAGTAAAGCCTACACCCAGTCCAAAGAACCTAGGTCCTCAAATCCTAGGTCCTTGGTGAAGGGTAGTCCGCAGCTTCATTTTAAGGCGAGGTACCAGTAGGGCTGAAGTCTAACTTGACCTCGAAGAACATCGGTCCCGTAATTTTGAACCGAGTCAAGTGATGAAACCGGAACACTTGACCCCGCACCTCCAGAGGTATATTTGAGAACTTGGAGGACATTGTAACCAAGACTTTTTTTACGTGCCCCGGCCACAATTATTGGACACGACGGTGGATTTGCAGCGAAGAGGATCGAACCAGGGACGTTCAGATCACTGGCTCGACGCCTTTGCCAACCGGGCCACCGCGCACTGATAGATGTTCTAGGGTCCCGGTTCTTTAGACCAGGTATAATGTTCTTTAACAACTTATTAATAATTTATGTGATATATCAAATTTTGAAAATCGTGATCCTTGATAATCAACTTAAAAACTACGACATTTTAAACTTATTCAGTATATATATGCAACCGTTTCCCGTTGTATAAACTGGTAGGTAGAATTTTATGTATGTTTATCCATGGAACGTAAAGTAATTCCTCTTAAGAGTTTCAAATCGATGACGCGAATTTATTTCGCGGGATTTAAATATTTGGTAATTAAAATTCTATTTATATATCGTATGGCTTATTCAAGAAGTTCTATTCAGCTAAATGAGAAATCATTATCACGAAATATCCAATTTCATTTTCTAAATCAACATTTCCTTTTTAAAACTTTCGTAAATATGTTTAGATATGAATATAAAAATAAGCATTCAAATTTCTTGGATAAAATTTTGAATGAGGATTAAAATGTTGCAGATTCGTTTATTAATAGAAGTAACTAGCTAATAAATTAGACCGTTCGTTGGTGCGGTTATTCCCTTTCATTTTGCGTATGTTTTTACTTTAACCATATTTATAACATGAAAAAGTATCAAAAAATAACTTTTACTATTATATCTGATCAGTAACTTATTCCATTCTGTTGATTAAAAGTTAATTAGAAAGTTCGAAGCCCCGGAAAGACTATTATCTGACTGAAATTACGTTCGCTCTGACTACCTATTTTTATTTTGTCTCTTTAGACTACATATAAATTTCTTTTTCCATCATTAACTTTAGAAGGATTTTCTATGATTAGTTATTATATATTTTTAATGTGTGCTCTGTTGCTCTTCACGCAATGTTACTGAAATGATGTTACGAGTAGTTTTATTTTAATCTTGTTTACTTCCTCTTTACATATATCTACATACATTACTCATTAAATATAGATTAAATATGTCGTATTTACTATATATTTTATCATTAATCTATTTCTTTGTCAGGACTGAATATTTATTTGAAAATTCAAAATGTCTGCAAGGGGGTTGTTTCCATCAAATTGTACTTTATATCATAGATCGTGATTCTTTTATACTTAATTTCATTTATACTTAATTTCATATTTTTAATGTTTTATACGATATTCCTAAGCGACAATGGACCTTCAGATTGACAAAAATATGTCCCCAAAGCGATTTTCTTTCTTTCCGAAAATGATTCTGCAACTCATCAGCTTCAGATTTTTTAAAAAAAAGTATTTTGATTCCATCATTATTAACCGAGTTATAAGTATTTTTTCAAGCGTAAACAATGGAAATGTTACGCTAAAATGAAACTTTAATTCCTATTTTCTGAAAAGAAGTTTTCATGTCGTTTCGGTAAGTTCAAAATGTTCCATGCATCATAATTTTTCTTGAATTTTAAAAAAATTCATAAATTATTTATATATGTTAGAAAAAAATTTACTAATAAATTAATTATACTATTTTAAAACAACTTAAAATTTGTACAATAAAAAAAAAATTTTTTGATAAAATTTTGCATAAAGTGACCTATTTTTATCGATTTTTTTTCTATTTTTTATAAATATGACTGTAAATCAAATATTGCTAGTAACTTTTATTATTACTATATAAAGCTAGCTTAAGAAAGAAAATTAGATATCTGAGACAAAAATTGATGCGCATGGAGCATTTTCAAATAGAGTAATTAAAAAACTGATTTTAATTGATATCTTAATTAATTACATTCTGATTTTTTTTTAAATTTAGAATTTTCATCTCTAAACAACACTGTATAAACATACAAAATTCCATAGCAATTGGTTAATTTCTCTATTCTAAAAAAAAGTGACTCCCGCTGCCACTGTCAAAAGCTTGTCAAGCTATCTCCTCCGAAACCGCTGGGGGTATGGGGTCGAGAGCGATACCAATGGATGCAGAAAAATGGGAGGACCAAAGTAAGACATGTCTCATATTCGTCGGACTTTAAGTTTTTTTATTTTATGTTTTGTGGGAAAATATTGACTTTTTCATCTTCAGATTACGATAACTCGGCAAAAAATTATCATAGAATTTTGATCTTTTTACAACCTAAGACTACAGACATTTCTCTTTCAAACTAGACCTCATTTGCTTAAAAATATTTTAAAACAGGATAAATTTTTTTTCAGGAAAAAAATGAAACACAGTTTTTCAAGAAATATCGTCCCCTATGTGGATGTAATATCGATGCTCCTCGAGTTTTTATCTTACAAAGAAAATATTTACATCATCTGGAAGCTCAAAGCTTTCTTATTCATATAAACCTAATTTCAAGTCTATATCTTAAATTTTCGATTTTTAATTGAATTTTAAATCTGATAATTCAACAGTGATGAAACGCCCTTCGCATTAAGGGTGACAACAGTAAATGGATGGCAGCTGTTACATTGCCCGAGAATCACCCCTATGTATCTCGCTATTAACCGCAACAGAGGAGCGAGCGTAGCGAGCCTAGGAGTGAAGCCCCTAGTAAATTAAAAAAAAAGTTGTTTATGGTCCATTGTTGCATTAATTTCATTTGGAAATCTAACCGATTTTTATTTAATGTTTTACACGATATTACTAAATATTTATCCTGACTATGTCTGGCTATATATATTCCCTTATATTTCCACAAAATTAACCTTTAGCTAGTGTTCACAGTGGTTTGCAGCTGCTTTCATTCACTTCGCTCCCCGGTTTCAAAATATCCGGCCAGAAGTGTGGCGGCAATAGCTTTGGTCCGCCGCCTCTGGCAAACGACGCGCCTTTAACCTAATACTATGCCTCCCGCGAGGCCAACCCTTCTCATAAAAGGTCTCCTCGCTGTGCTATCGCGTGCAAGACGCTGGTCTGGGTCATTAAGGGACGGGAATTAATCTTTGATGTGATGCTGCCGGGGAGGAGAAAATAATCTAACGACTCCTCCTCAACGCAGGCTGTTTCCTTGCACAGGATATTTTAGTAATATCTTTAAAAGCCTTTCAATAGTTGTTTGGGATCCAATAAGTTTTTTTTTTTTTACTGTTTATTGGTAAGAAATTATTTAACATATTGACGACCTCCTTTAAAAGGTACTTCCAAAGTAATGGCGTTTCCCAGAAGATGGGAACTGTCCTTATAAGAAATGGAGCCCATAAAAATAATCACTTTTCATTAAAGTAAATTTATTTTACTCCCTTAACTATAATTTACATCTGAGAAATTGTTCCTTCCGTCTTAAAATTTATATACCAGTTTGGAATAGTAGTCAAATAACGATTTTCTTAACCAGTGAATCATGCGACTGTGACTCTTAAACTTGCTCTCTCTGTATTGAAAATGGGTATTTGTCTTTTTCGACCCTTTCTGTTAAGGGAAAAGGAATATTTGAGAAAAAATCTGTATTTGATGCTCAGAGCTTCTCAATCACGAAGCAAACACGAGTTCTAAATTTAATTTAATGTATTACACAAAATGATGTAAACCAAGAATAAACTGAATCCAAACTAATCGCGATATTAGATACGCACGCCATGTTCGAAGATAATTGAGAATTTAGGTGGCACAACTCTTTTGTTACTAGATTTGCTAGGTATTAAGGGGACAAGGGACACCAAATTCAAATTTTTCAATTACAATATTAACTCGATATACAAAATGAGAATAGTTAATTTTCTTTTTACTACATTGAAAACCCTTAAAATTCAAAATAAGGAATTTTGGCAGAATTATGCCTGATTTTCAAAAATTTTTTCAAAAATGCTAACGTTTTCAAAATGCCCTATGCGCATTCTTATTAATTAAAATCCTTAAATTTTGTATTATACGTTTCCCACGTGTATATAAATCTAATGTGCATGTTTTTTTGAATGAATCTAAAGTCTTAAATATTTTTTCCGTTCTGCCTGCTATTTTTATGTTTTTTTAACGTTTTACTTTATTTTATGGTCTATAAATTAGAACAATATTTGGGATTTCAAAGAATTATGCACAGTTTGTGACAAACACTTCAATTAACAATTCTGAGAAATTTGGAAGATATGAGCGGAAAATGATACGCATGGAGCCTTTTGAAAAGTTCTAGAATTTTTGAAGAATTTTTTGATAAACAGGTCTAATTCCTCCATAAAATCGTATTGTGGATTCTAAGCATCTTCAATGTAGTAGAAAAGAATACTTATTACATTTATGGTGTATATAGAGTAAAATATTGAAAATTAAAGAAGAACGAGATTGAAGGTCACTTGTTCCCTTAACGAATGCTTAATATGATGTCATAAAGTATCTTTTTTCTGTCTCGAAAAACTATAGTTTCAGCTTTACCTTGCAATCTTTTAGCAAAATGAATGATTTCCCTGTTATTTCAGGTTTAGTAAGTCCTTGTGTGGCAAAAGATCCTCTCAGTAATGAACTTACTATTGGTCCACAATGTTCCAGAGAATGGAGGCACTTGCATACGCTGTCTCCTTTTTGAACTTGCTATGATCATTTGCAAATTGAAACGTCCTTTCCTGTATAGAGTTTAGTGCCATTAGTATAATATTTATTTAAAACGTGAGACTATATTAGATATTCAATCCCTTTAGGTTGTAGAGTATAGCTCACTTCTACCCAGACTTGGGTGTATATAATTTGAAGTGGCACTCTAAATGAATTTGATATAAACACAGTTTATACATGAAACAATGTTTATTGAATTCGTTGCACATATAGAATTTGCTTTTACAGCAATAAGCATACGTACTACTTGTACGGAATATATATTAGCATGCAATAAAAATACACTTTGCCATGCTCACTACCTAGAGAGTCAAACCAGCAGTTCTGCTACGTAAACATTGGGCCCCTAAGCACTTAGCGCAGGATAGTACTGGAGCTGCTTACCTCGTAGCTCCCTCTCGCTTATGTATCAACTTTAACAACCTCTTTTTTACTTAATCAAGCTGCTTGGTATTTATACCAAGCGCGTATGCCGAAATTAGCATATCTCAAGCAGCTTCTTTAATTCATTCACTCAAAAGTTCGATTCTTGTGAATCGAATCTTATGTATACCTTACACGGTACATTAAGCAAAATGTGCAAATTAAACGACTAAAGAAAGGAAATGTCCACATACAAATAAAATGATTAATTAACATGCAGTTTAAATTATTCCTGCATTAAACTGAACAGCTATATTTGCATCTATAGAATCAAAATACAATAGCAGGGCCTGACAGAAAATCATTTGAGCGAGAGAGGAAAGTTAATTAGGATAGCACAAATGCGTTTTAAATATTGGAAACGGCTGACCGTCTGACGTGTGTTTTGTATCCAGAGAATAGAGAGCAAATGTAGTTGTTATAGTTCCTTTTTTCTATGCCTTTACACAATTACGAAAAGAAAACCAAGAAACACACCGATATCAAAAACGGCTGGAACAGTATCCAGTTAGAAATAAATGTGGATGGTAGCTGTTCTCTGTGTGAGGTTTTTAGGCATATTACCGAGACAGTGAAAGTTGCATGTGTCATGGGCTGTGGGGCACCCAGGATTTAATCTTGGGGGGGGGGGGGGGCGAGTTGAACGTATAAAAATATTTACAATGCAAACTCAATATTCATAATGCAATTTCTATTTACTTTAAGGGGGCATGGTCCCTTGGCCTCACCCCATGGGTGCGCCACTGGTCATGGGTATATTACTTCGTTTGTTTCTTTTACTGCTGATTTATCACAACTTCAGAGCTTTGAAACTTATTGCATGTATGATATGTATGAGTTTTAATATACGACCGCCTGCTTCGTCGCTGTTTTAGAAATGTTGTTTTTGCTAATGGGGGCACTTGTCTTTCGCATTGTATGTAGGACTATTTTTGTATATAGAAGTACCATACAGATGAGTCAACATTGCTCCCTTGGGCTCTGTCAGAAATGCGAACAACAATCGTACCTTTTTATGGTTCTAAAAATCTTGGAAAACTTCTATAATAAATACCATGAGATCGTTGAAATTATTATTAACTAGTAGGTAACCCGTCATTTGAAGTCATAATGGAAAAAAGTATATGAAAGTTAAAAATATCCCGAATTATCTAAAATATTGCATTTAATCGACACCTTGTAAAAGCAAACCCTTTCATTATTTTTTATTTATTTAGTTTTTCATGCGACTGGAGTAGTAGACTGCCATCCAACCCTCATTTTGACGTCATAATACTAAAAATGACGTCCATAACGGAAAAAGTATATGAAAGTTAAAAACTTTTTTTACAGTTCACTTCGCGATTCATTCACCTTCACGTTTATTTACTTTCAGATTCATCGCAAAAGTAACAGATTTTTTAAAAACTGTTAATATACAGCTAAAAACATCCATTTTTTTTTTAATTCTGAATGTTTTATAGAAAAATAGGCTGAACAAATGTGATTTGATGGAGAAGATATTTGTTTTTAGGTAAGAAATAATTCTGATCCACATCTGAAATTGAATTAAGCCTACATTTGGCGGTTTGTTTTACTGAGGGCTTCAATTGAAAGATGAGTACAGCCCGGAAGTGTCATACAGAGACAACGGCTATTATATATAGGGATTGGTGGTTAAAGCTTTCTTTTTTACATAAAAAGAATATTTTTTTATTTCTTTGAACCTTAAAAATGCATGCAGCATCTGCAATAACTATACATACAAATACAAATACATCGTGTTAAATTTTGACAGATGCATGTTTTTTAAAATCTAGTTCTGCATTTACACATACGATGTTCTACCACATCTCCGAATTTTAGGATAAAATATAGAGTAGTTTTCTTTCGGGCAATTCTAGCGTATATTTTTTTCTTTCCATTTTTAAAGGGTAGTTTTGAAAGGTATATTTTGAAAGAACCTGATCAAGAATGAAACATACGATTTTTATGCAAAAGATGCTTTTTGCATCCCGTATCATTGACTCCATTTATATTGCTTTCGGTTGGGTATAGATTTATATTAGTCTTCAAGAAAATAAATCGGTGCGTCGAGATGTTGCAGCTTGAAATTTTCCATTCCTGAAATCATATTGAGTAGATTGATAAGCTGTCTCTAAAATTTCATGACACAGAATACGGTTTCCCGACACAGCTTAACGATCTGAAACTTATGCGAGTTTTTGGTTTTAATTTTATAAGATATTTAAAAAAATCTCTTTCCCGAATCTATAGGAGCAAAATAAGGTATGTGGTATAGATTCACATTTGGCCAGAGAACAGAAACGTAATCAGCATTCGGAAATTTCCTAGGATTTATTTGCAAAAGCCGGAGCATTTGGCACCTACGTCATTAGACTTAAAAAGCTATGTCTAAACATCCACGAAATAGCAGATATTACCGAGAAAAGTCACGTAAAATTATTCTTCTATATCCTCTCTGAAAGCCGCCAAAAAAAAGAAGAGTTGCTCCTTCAGGAGGGGTTGGGCTAGAAGCGATGATGATACGTTGACAAGCTACGGTGTTATGAAACTTCCGCATTACCTTCGGCGATGACCAATCGGGATTTGTTTCATTATCATGTAATGCAAGTAAGTCGAGATTGTCTGATGGGATGGTCCATCAGCTCTAGTTTGTTTGTGTTGAGCCTGTGAAGCGCAAAGTCGAAAATGGCAAATTTCTGAAGCCCATGGACGCCGGAGTGACGTAGATTTTCACGCCTAGCCCTTCTCAATTTAAAGCAGCGGAAGAACAGTTTGCGACCCGCTTCTTTGAAAGCGAATTCGCCAAAGTCGCGCTGTGTCAAAGTCATAATCAAGTTCTGATCATACCTAACTAAGACTACTGATTACCAAGCCTACTTAGTGGGATTACAGCTACATTAGTGATCTTTGATTTGGACTTCAAGTTCCTTTTGTAACCGAGGTCTGGATGTTAAGTTTCCATTCAATGGCACCTTAACACTTTCAGGGGCAGCAAACCTACACTGTTTGGCATGGTTCAGATTTTTTCCCGATTTTTTTAACCTAAAAATTTTTGAAATTTTCCAATTAAAGATTGAAAAATGTTTTTAATTCTTTAAACTGATACAGATGGCAGCACTAGCCATGTTCTTCTGCTCATTTAACTGTAATACATTGATGCAAGGGGAAAATACAAGATTTAGCCGTTTGCATTGTGGAACACGGCCCCCTCAAGGGTTGGGGACAGTGGACTTCAAACCAACTTTTTTTGTTTTGAATGGATTTGCTTAAATTGAATATGTGATTAGTACCATAGATATGTAAAAGTGGGCGTTAAAATTTAATGATGAAATATTAATAATTTATGAATAATGAATTATTAATTATATCAAAATTGGCCTAATAAAAAGTTCCATGAGCATTTCTTTTGCATATAATATGGTAATTTTTATTTACAGTGTACCTTAAAGAACTAACAATGAAAACTTATTGTTATTTAAGCTTATTAAAAATAGAAAGAGAAAAAAATAATAATAGTGAAAACACCCCTTTTTATTACGCAAAATACCTATAAATCATCTTTTCGAAATAAGAGTTTAGAATTCTGAGCTACGAAGCATATTCTTTTCAATAAGATTTATTTGATATACAGTTAAGTATAAAAACTTAAATTTCAAAGCAATACGACAATTAGAAATGCGCCTGGAGCAGTTTGAATATTCATATGACATGATTTTTTTATTTTGAGAAAAACACATTTAAAGTTATTGCTATTAGTAACCACATAAGCGTAAGCTTAGCGTCGTCCCACCTTGAAGGCATCCAACTCCAGAGTTAATGAAGACTGGCCGCCGCGAGGGAGCACATCCCAAGCTCCGACACTCAGCACATATGCAACTTTACCGAGTCGCTCCAACTGGCCACCGCCTGCAGAACGACTTTTCGCTACTTCACATCACAACACAGACTTTATTACAAAATACAAACAGCAAACATAAAATACATCGAAAATAGTTTCTATGGCAATTGGAAGTGTTCGTCCATAAGCCTTTTAACGATTTGGTTACTACTTTGCCAAGTAGTAATCGTTATATAGTTTTGTACTTGGTCCTTGGCTTGCATTCCCTGGCAGTCCGGCACGCAAGTCAGCAAAGTTTCTGCAATCGAATAGACAGTGCTCGACTGTCTGGATTTCGCACAACTGCAGCTGTCCGACTTCCCGAAGAATTTGGCCTGATATGGCCAAAGCTGCCGTGCCCAGTGATCGCCTGGTTCCTCAGGAATTCCACATTGGACTCTATCCAAACTGACTTTTTGGAAGATCTCATGCGTCCGCCTGCCTTTGGTGGACTCATTCCACTTTCTTGCCATGGTTTTAAGGCATCTTTCATAAGTATGCCTTTAAGCTGGTTCTTAGTCAGCTTATAGTCGTTATTGATGGTGGGAAGCTGAGTCGCACTTTTGGCGATCTCATCCACCTCTTCGTTGTTACTATTACCGGCATGGGCTTTCACCCAGTGCCAGGTAATATATAAGCCGTTTATAGTGATACTCCTTTTGAGGTTTTCCACCAGCCGACATTTAAAGCTCTTTGCTCTGAGCGCCTGTAGTGCGCTCATGGAATCCGTGAAGACGTCGAACTCTTCGGTTCGCGACCTTATTGCATCCTCAATCACCATCTCTAACGCTCTTAACTCAGCCTGATAAGAGGAGCTGTGATCTGAGTTCCTCTCCTTTAGATCATAGAGCCTTACATTGTTGTCATACTTGACAACTCCTGATCCGACTCTGCCTTCCATCTTAGAGCCGTCTGTGTAGTACTGCGTACTACACCCTGGCTCCAGATTGGTCGACCAGTCTATGCTGCTGATATCCTTGATGGAATGGATATCGAAGTTTCTCACTTCGCAGCTTTCCCCATCGAGCTTAAGACCGTTAAGGTCGTACGCTCCATTCTCATTATGGATCAGGTGAATTGTCCTCTCCATTTTGGCTCTGATGTCCAGAGGCAAACACCCCGCCAGGACGGCGAGTGTGTCCGTAGCTACTGTTTTGTAGCACTTTGTCAAGAGCAGCAGAAACGGTCTTTGGATCTGCAAAAGCTTGTCATTGAGTCTCCTTGTGGTGTTGTACCACGACGGCACTCCGTAAAGCAAGATCTTTTCAACGACTAGCTGGTAGATCTCCTTTGCAACGAGTGGTTTAATGCCCCAAGTCTTCCTGGAGTATCTCAGGAGCTTGTGCATGACAGCCAGAGCCCTTCCTTGGCGTTCTCAAGGTGGGCGTTGAAGTTGAGCTGGTTATCAATGATAACCCCCAAATACTTCACCTCCTTCATACTTGATACTCTGGCCACACAGCTTTAGGGTTGGTCTCCTTAGATTTCTTGTGCTCGGCCCCACAATCGTGAAGTTGCACTTGCCAATATTGAACTTTAGTTCATTGTGGTTTGCCCAACTTTCGCACTTAGCCAGCGCTCTGCTGGCCAGATCTGTGAACCTGTACACGGCCTTACTACTGATGAGGATGACCAGGTCATCAGCGAATGCTTGAATGTGGAAATCCTCATTGTCCTCTTCCGCCTTTAGGAGGTCGTTGATCACTAAAAGCCAGAGAATGGGTCCCAAGGAGGAACCTTGGGGCACTCCCACGTTGTACTTCCATTCCCCTTGACCCAGCTTTATGCTGCGGTCTCGGAGATAATCCACTATTAGATACTTGAGATTCATTTCCATATTTAAGCTCATTATGGCCTCTATCACACGTATCGGGTTGATAGAGTTAAAGGCGTTTTGTATGTCGAGCGTGATCATACAAGTAAACAGCTTGTTCCGCTTGTTTTCGCCAATGATCCCAAGTACCCTTTTTAGGGCATCGTTAGTGCTCCTATTTCTTCGGAAGCCATACTGCTCTTTCGAGAGTACCCCGTTCAACTCTAGGAACTCCACGAGTCTGTTTGTGATCAACTTGTCCAGCACCTTCCCATTACTGGAAGGAGGCAGATGGGACGGTATGCGTTCGGCATAGTAGGATCTTTTCCCTCTTTGGGGAAATACACCACCTTCGCTCTTTTCCAGATGTTAGGGAACTTCATCATTTTCAGGCACTTATTATACAGGTTGCCCAGTAGCCAGGCATCCACTTGGTGCAATTCCTCCACAATCGAGAGCGTGAGCCCATCGAATCCCGGAGCCTTCCCCTTAGCCATGTTGTCCAGAGTCAAGTCTATCTCATCGATCGTGATGAGATCATGAGCCTCTTGGATAGCGGCTCTGGGATAATGAACATTATCAATGTTCTTGAAGTGGTGTTGAGCCAGTATTAACTCCACTTCACACTCGTCATGCGTTAAGTCTCCATCCGACTTTTTGAGTTCCTTGGCGCAATCCGCTCTGCCGCTCTTGGGAACTGTAAATGTCACATTGCCAAATATGTCTTTGGACGTCACCCCTTCGAGAAAATCTCGGAACGACTTCCTTTTGGCGGCCAATCTGGCTCGCCTATAATTAGCTCTTTCCCTTTTGAAGATCTCCATGTTCTGGGCCCTTTCTTGGGGATCACTGATCTTTTGAGCCCTCCGCCTGAGAGCTCTGACCTTTTTGCGAAGAGTCGCCAAGCTTGGGGACCACCAATAGGCATTCCTTTTTAGACAGCCCTTCCTCTTACGGTGCTTGCTACACATTTCATGTAGCTTGTCATTGATGTTCATGACTGCCTCCTCTGGATCGAGGGCCTCCACCGTTTCTCTGAGCACATTAGCCTCCTTTCGGAGTTCAGCTCTGAACTCCATCCACTTCATGGATCTAATGTCCCATTTCAGATTCCTGGGCTGTCTGTGGCCTGTGTCAAGGCCACTTAACTCAAACAGAATCCCATTGTGGTCCGTTAGCACAAAGTCATCTGAGACTCTCCAGTTGGAGATCCTATCCTCATCGATACCCACGGTTATCGCGAGGTCGACCCAGCCCATCCCAAACGGTCCGTTATACGTTGGGGGGCTGTTCGGGTCGTTTAGGATGTGTGCACCGTAGTGCGCCACCATGCTCAAGATCGTAATTCCCCTTTCATTAGTAGGCCTAGGGCCCCAGACAGAAGACTTCGCATTGAAGTCGCCCATTATGATTGACTTATTGTCAGTATTGTCCAGGATGGACCTGAGATAACTCATCTGGGGTTCCGTTCTATCATCATCCCCCCTGGGTGAGGGGGGTAGATAGACTGTGATAACATTGTACCATTCCCCGCAGCTGAACTCGAACTGCTACCAAGTACTCGTCACCATCAGGTTGAGCATCTTGTGCCTCCTCTTTATTGCTAGGGCAGCCTTGGGGCTGCAGCTGTGTGCTATAACAGCGTACATGTTCGGTATGCCTGAGATGTGCTCGTCCTCTCTGGAATAGTACGGTTCCGAGATCGAGAGGACGTCGAGGTCCTGGGCTACGGCATCCTCGCCCAGTTCCTTTGAAGCCAGATGCGTTTTGTTAACATTCAAATGCACAAACTTACAGCTTGGAGTGTTACTCTCCATAATTGGTTCTTCGAGCAATTCGCTCCACCTCTGCTCTATATACCGAGCATGAATTAGCGGTGGGCATATGAGAGGTCTCCTTCTTTGTGCTATTTTTCTTATTGTTCTTGTAACAATTCACGCATCTGGTTTTTGCTTTGCAGTCACTATAACAGTGGCCCGTACTGCCACAGTTTTTGCACACTCTTTCGGCTTTGCACGCCTTGGCTATATGTCCATATTGCCAACAGTTATAACACACTCTTGGCCTTATGTACTCCCTATATGAGTACCTTTGCCAGCCTAGCTTGAGCTTGCACACGCCTCTCAGTCTTGAGAAGGCTTCTCCATTGATGCTCAGTATCCAATTGTGTCCATATTTAGCTTTGTAGCTGGCTACAATGCTTATCTCACTCCGTTAGTAACCACATAATATCTAAATTAAATACAAATGCCTATAACTAGGAAAGTAATCGCAGAAATTAAAAATTCTTCTTGCAACACATTCCTACTTGTCCGCAATTTCACAATTCAATTAATAAAAAAAAATCGAACTTTTGGACGAATAACACAATTTTGAAAGTCCACTGTCCCCTTAAGAATTTGTACATAGGTACAAATGTACTTAGGTGTTAGGTGTAATTAATTTGTACTGAGGTGTAAAATAAAAGCGTTTTAGTTATTGCAAGCCTCGTACTGACACAGCCTGTGAACTCTGCGCCATCAGAGCCTATCTTCAATAACTCTTCCTGCACCACGACTGTCACTGAAGTAGGTACGATAAACGTGGCAAAAGTTGTAGCAGCTTCAGCGTTTGTTACCCAGGGTGCATCATGAGGAGGTCTGGTACGTTAAACCTCAGCTTTTCTACGTGTCCTGGGATCGGGATAGCGCGAATCTGAGAAGCATTAAAATTTACGAATTAAAATGCTGAATAGGTGATTGAAAATTAATTTTAAACTATATCTTTAAACTGACATAAATAAAAGAGGATCTGAGGTGTATGTGGTTAATATACAGGATGTCATAAAGAAACTTTGCCGATATTTGTACCTCTAGCGTCTGTTCCGTACAACCGATCAAGATGAGATTTCAGATATAGTTATTCAAAGGTATGAACTCGGGATTCTGAGAACGACAACAAAGTGGCGCTCACGGTTACGGTTATAGATACAGAAACTCGAAATTTTTGAACAGCATTACCCACTTTTTCCCGTCGCAAAATGTTCAGCGCATGCTAAAACCGTAAACAGCGTTGGGACGGTACGCGTGTCTCAAAAAACGGACGCGTTATGTACGCACAAAAAACAGCTCTGCGAACGACATACAAAAACACGATCGGGGCGCACGGGAGAAATTTGCATGTGACAGAGGCAAGACACCATTCACTGATGACAACACAGACCGGATAGAAAAAAACTTTTATTTGGATTACACATTTTCCACATTGGTGCTATCACAGGCAGAGCTGTTTTTCGTGTGTGCATAACGCGTCCGTTTATTGTACTGCACGTACCGTTCCAACGCTCTTCAGGGTTTTTGCATGCGCTGGGCATTTTGCGACGAGAAAAAAAATGGGTGTTGCCATTCGAAATTTCGAGTTTCTGTACCTACAACCCTAACCGTGAGCGCCACTTTGTTGTCGTTCTCAGAATGCCGAGCTCATACCTCTGAATAACTATATCTGAAATCTCATCTCGATAGGTTGAACTCAACAGTTTCTAGAGGTCCATATATTGGCAAAGTTTCTTTATGACCACCCTGTGCATTACAGATTTCTTATTACAAGATATAAATAGGATGGACTGGGGACGACTTCTGATGTAACGAACTTTTTTAAAGGTAGGTTTTCATCATTCTCACTGTGATAAACAAATTTATTGGGAAATCTAAGTTTTAAACATCTTTATTTAGATCAGGGGTGGCCAACCCGCGGCACGCGTTCCACAGTGTGGCACGGCGGCGTTTTAACAGTGCCACGCGGAGACTTATTGAAAAATTAAGAATTTGAAAAGATAATAATTTGTCAAAATTGTGAAAAAATAATAATTTGTCAAATTTTGTTAACAAATGTTTCTATTATGAACATAATAAAATCAAAATATCGATCAAGACTAACTGATATGCACCTAAAACACCTAATTTTGTTAGCATCTTCAAGAACTAATCCTAATATAGATGACTTGGTAAAAAACTACGAATTCAAAAGCCACATTAATTAAGTACTGACTGTTTAATAATTATTTAGAATTAAATGTTTCAAGTTATTCATTTTATTTTATACATAACCTAACTGACTGAACCTTTAAAAATGTTTATTAACAATAAAAACTAAGTTTGTGCTTTTGTTTTATTTATTATATTATTTTTTAAATCGCCACTACTCAGATAAAAAAAAATGTGCTATTTGTGTAAAAATCCCATAATCAGCCTATAAATAACATTTTTCACCTTTTTATATTTTTTGTATGTTGGAAAAGTTGGAAGTGGCACGCATAATATTTTTTTATCAGATAGTGGCACTCTTCCCAAAAAGGTTGGCCACCCCTGATTTAGATTAACCAACGCAGAATTATTATTCTATCACAAGATATCTAGTTTCTAGAGGAAAAAAATACCGATTATCATTGCATCTTA
The DNA here is from genome assembly GCA_907164885.2 of Dolomedes plantarius. Classification (NCBI taxonomy): domain Eukaryota; kingdom Metazoa; phylum Arthropoda; class Arachnida; order Araneae; family Dolomedidae; genus Dolomedes; species Dolomedes plantarius. The sequence continues at coordinate 207,829,075 of OU015493.1, forward strand.
AAATATATTTTAAAATTATTTACTGGAAATTTTCTCTCCCCAAAATATATTTTAAGCTAAACATCGTAACGATTGGACCGAATGTTAAGATGCAACAATCTAATTCCACACCAAATCGACGAAAATGCATGGATAGATGCTCCTGCACTATTATCTATTGCGTCACGTGTAATCCTCTCCCAACATATCTTAGCAATATCGAATCGTGAAAGTATCAACATCGTAGCACAGGGCAACCCTAAGAGTCTAGCGCGGCTTCGAGAAGAGACGTTCATTTTTTTTGCGATTGGGAAGCAAATGTGCATGCTCTTTTTTTTCCTTCTACTCTGGAATGAGGCAGTAAAAGCCGTCTGCAAAGAGCAAAACCGAAACGCGTGCTAAAACCAAGGTCTCGGTCGCTATCGATTTTTTAGCGCGACCGTGTGTGGCGCAAACGTAGTGCCGAAACAGTGGGAGAGCGAAGTTCTCCCTCTCTTCCGTAGACGCACGTTTGTTGGGGGCCCGCTCCAGTTCCTCGCTCCGGAGTCTTCGGTTGAGGACCGGGAATTTCGCGAGCGATTGATCGTCTGACGTAGAAACAGGTAGGATAATGGATGCGAACGGCTTTTGCGTATGTTTGTGTCTCTTTAGGACGGCTCTGATCACGATGACGCTGAAATCCGATATCTGGGCAGAGCATCTGCGAGGTGCACATGGGATGTAAACCAGTCTCCCAGGTGAGATTCCACTTAAAAGTGGAAGGTTACATAGCTTCCGTGGTCTTGCCTCAGGCGTCTTTCCTTTTCTTTTTCTATGCACCTATCATTATTTTGAAATGCCGGATGCTCACTTCACTTGTCCTTTGTTTGAAATTATTTATATTTCATGCAGGGAAAAAAAATATCTAAATGCCATTCCTCAATGGTCATTTACAATCTTAATACGAAATTCATATTGACTTTTCTTCTGGTAAATAAATAATTCTATATTTATTTACTCAAGTGAATACAACAAAATTTTGTTGTATTAAATATATGTGGTTGCAGTTACATTTAAAACAGTTTTAAGTGTTAATGAGATAATTAATGCAAATGAATCAAAAATAGTTTTGATATGAGGTCGAAATTAGATGACTTTATACTTCAGAAACTAGTATTTCTCATTTAAAATTGCTGCATTACATCCCATCTGGGAGACTGGTTTACATCCCATCTGCGAGGGGCACATGGAATGTAAACCAGTCTCCCAGGTGAGATTCCACTTAAAAAGTGGAAGGTTACATAGCTTCCATGGTCTTGCCTTAGGCGTCTTTCCTTTTCTTTTTCTATGCACCTATCATTATTTTGAAATGTCGAATGCACACTTCACTTGTCTTTTGTTTGAAATTATTTATATTTCATGCAGGGAAAAAAAAATATCTAAATGCCACTCCTCAATGGTCATTTACAACCTTAATTCGAAATTCATATTGACTTTTCTTCTGGAAAATAAACAATTCTATATTTATTTACTCAAGTGAATACAACAAAATTTGTTGTGTTAAATATATGTGGTTGCAGTTACATTTAAAACAGTTTTAAGTGTTAATCAGATAATAAATATATTTAATGCAAAGGAGGCAAAAATAGTTTTGATATGAGGTCGAAATTAGATGACTTTATACTTCAGAAACTATTATTTCTCATTTAAAATTGCTGCATCACATCCCATCTTGGAGACTGGTTTACATCCCATCTGCGAGGTGCACATGGGATGTAAATCAGTCTCTCAGGTGAGATTCCACTTAAAAGTGGAAGGTTACATAGTCTTGGGTCTATGGTCTTGCCTCAGGCGTCTTTCCTTTTCTTTTTCTATGCTGCTATCATTATTTTGAAATGTCGAATGCACACTTCACTTGTCTTTTGTTTGAAATTATTTATATTTCATGCAGGAAAAAAAGAATATCTAAATGCCATTCCTCAATGGTCATTTACAACCTTAATTCGAAATTCATATTGACTTTTCTTCTGGTAAATAAATAATTCTATATTTATTTACTCAAGTGAATACAATAAAATACTCTAGTTCCAGTCTTAATACATATTCCTGTCTATTTTTGTTTATGCATTCTATTTTAGTTCCGCCTCAAAGCCACTAAAAAATTTCGTAAAAAATATTTCACCTGCGTATTTATTATTCGAAAAGGCACTTGCCTCTGATTTTGAAGACCGAAGGAATTTAGAAAATGTTTAAATGCATAAATAAATAAATGACAAAATTGTCATTTAGAAAGAGTAGAATTTTTGAGATCCGAATCGGAAATGTTTTTTAATAAGCTTACAATAACACAAGAAACTTCCAGCCATTCGACAGAAAAGTAATTCTCATTTATCTGAAGTAATTCCATTCTTTTAATAATGAGACTTTTCGCACTTGGTAATAAATTAACAATGAAATTTTTGTTCAAATATTTACATTTTAATATTTGGGGTATCACCATGATCCTTTTACATAAAGTTACCTGAAAAAGTTGCAATCATGACATTAGAAAAAGTTAGTCTCATTGTTTTTTCTTAAATACTGTCTTTCTGGTTATGGCATGTTTTACATTTACATTCCATGTACTGACACTTTAATAGAAAATTTTTGTTGTGTTAAATATATGTGATTGCAGTTACTTTTAAAACAGTCCTAAGTATTAATCAGATAATACGTATAAATTAATGCATAGGAAGCAAAAATAGTTTTGATAAGAGGTCGAAATTAGATGACTTTATACTTCAGAAACTATTATTTCTTATTTAAAATTGCTACAATTGTATCCTCATTAGCTGGTGAAATGCTTTTAAATGTTAGCAGCTTGGTTTATATTTTCTTCAAACTACTGAAATTTCATAAGCAAAAATATATTCATAAGCAAAATCCCCTTAGATATCGATAAAACTAAATTACCTTATTTTCAAAACTCCAATGACTGTTTTCAGATTTGGCAAAATTACTTATTAAATAATACAAAACCTTTATTTTAAATTTCAGGTGTTATTTTGGAGCTTTCAGTTGCACGGAAGTTGGAAAGTAAATGTCACTATACAATTAGAATAAACTATTTGAACGACTTAACGTGTGTAAACAAGTGTAGATATAGGCTTAAATTTGAAATTTATATTTATCAAAGTTGTATGAAACTTGTTTATATTTTATATGTAAAGAGATCAATACTTGACACAATCATTCACTGACATGTGAAGACACGTATGAAGTTAAGACATGCAAAAGAATGTTGATCGACCAAAATTGCTTGTAATCTGTCTACAGTTAAGACAAAAAGATATATTCTTAAATGCCATCTAAAAATTACAATTCGCTTCAAGCTTTTTTTACGTCAAGACTTTAGTTTTTCAGTGTACCCTTTATGATTTCGGTAAAAACATAAATTTTCATTGAATACTAATGTGAATAATTTATGCATAAATTGCACGTCTTCTAAAGTTTCATCTATTTTAATGCGTTTACGGGGATCCTATTTTAATTTACTTCAAAGAGAAAAATAATTTTATGCAAACGGAATACAGCAGTTCTCTCTAGAGAAAGTTTTTAAAATAATCAGATAAAAATTTTAATCATTTTTTTTATATTTGTCTATTATACTCTTTTATGAGAATTAATCCAATTGCCTCATATATACCGTGCAACGTGATTTATACAGTTTCGAAGGTAACGAATGAAATCTTAAAATTATAAATCTGAAATTAATCTAAACTCTATTTGGAAGTTTTGACAAAACTAGCTTACTTAGAATTATACTATGGATTCATTTGTTCATTGAATATGTTGCTTTGAATTAAAAGCGAAGTTCCCTAGAATGTTATATGTACGATTAAAAATTATATTTGGTACGTTATTATGTTACATATATATATATATATATTATAACTTATTTGTAATTTATTTTAATGTTTCTGTCTACGTGAGAACATTCAGACTGTTTTATTCAAAAAAATGAATATGCGAAGTTTAAATAATGTTTTACTGTGTCTCATTTAGAGTTAAAATATGTTATTTTTTAAACAGCTTTAATTTTTGTAACTGGTTGTGTGTGAAGCCGAAAGGGAAAAAATCACTGTGCATTCATTTTGATTTTGAAGTTGCATAAAAAGATTAATTTATGCAAACTATTAAAAATTCCCAAAATAGTTCGTATTAAAAATATTTTAGATTTATACCAATCTCAAATACTGTTTAGCTTCTATACACTGGAGCAATGACGTTGGATATAGGAATTCAATAAGTACCCGCAAGCTGCAACTGAATAAATTCAGTAAAACAGGAAGGGATTAATTATTTCCAGCAGTTTGGTGATGTATGAATTTCCCACTGCACACACCTCCCCTAAATGCAAGTTCTCACTATTTCTTTCAATTGTTAACTACTTCTAATAATTTTTGTTATATAACAAACGTATATGAATAGGGCACTAGATATGAAATTTTCATTCTGGGATTAAAAAGTTGAATGAACGACATAACTTTGAAATTATATGTGGACTTATGTTTAAAAAACTCTTTCATTTGTAAAAGTGTTATTACTTCATGGATAGAGGGCAATAGCAGGTTATGCAGTTTTTAGAAACAGAATTATAAAATCTATGATTAAAAAACGCATGATTAAAAATTATTCAGCATTGTTAATAACTTTTAGATTCACCGTCAGAGAGTCATTTCCATCCGAAATATTGACTTTCCTCTTCAATAGTTTTGTATCCCATATATTCCTGTTCTTCGACCAATCTTTGCCTATATTATAATACCAAGAAATATTATAATTGAATTGAATCCTGGGATTTTATTGATCACCTTTATTTAATTGAGATATCTGTACCTTTTTAAATTCTTCGATCCATCTTGCTTCCATTTTATCTAACAATCAATTTAGAAATCTTTCAAAGGCTCTCACTCTTCTTTCAGACTGAACTTTTTAATCATTTCTCTGGGCACGAAATGTGACGAAATGATTTTTTTTTTAATTGAAAGCTTTCATCAATGCATGCAAGGAAAATTTCCAGAAGTTTATGATGTAAAAAGGTTATGATCGGATTTTACACGGCACAGAAATGAAAATGACGATCCATTTATAGTGTTTTCTTTTGTGACCGTTTTTACCGGAAATCGACTTGAATATTATGAGAATAGAGTTAACCAAAAAAAAGGTATTAGCATAATTTTCTAATCTACATTATATTGTTAGTCTTTCATTTTGAGTTGTTTTTCTTGTCTACGTATAGTAGAGATGGAGAAAGTCTTAGACAGATCCAAAAGCCTGGATAACAGCGGCTGCCAGATCAGGTGGGCCCGTAGGTTGTAGAGGAGTTCTTGCGGCGACAAAACAAGTTTGAAAAGGGCAGTCACGATAGCTGGACTAGACATTCAAAGATACTTTCAGGAGAAAGCTGTGTTTCTGGACAATTCCTACAGTCGATAAAGGATCTTGTGCCGTCGGGGTTGATTTTCATACCCTTAAGGCTGATGTACTATCCCCATTGGATTCGCTCACCTTAATGTTAACCTATGGAGAAAATTTGTCCACGGATTGCAGACGTGGATTGAAAGATTTTTTTTTTAAATTATACTCCGCCATAGAAAAAGAAATTTTACATTTGTGTATATTTTTTGTAAAAGCAATTAATATTTTAAAATTTAAATTATTCTGGGAAAAATCTGGTATAGTGTGTTTTAAACGCTCATAAATTTCTTCGGTGGACGAAATTTATAAAATGAATCCTGTAGCGCTTTGCACAAAAGTTCGGGCTATCTGACAATTCCAATTTTATTTGATTATCAGCATGTATGTACCTGTAAACAGTTGACAAAAATATAATTTAAATGAAAAATTTGGGGGCAGTGCTTAACGCCCTATAGAGAGCCATTACAATCCCTCAAAATGTCAATCCTGAGGGGGGTGGAATTCTCGAACTGTCAACTGGACTCCTTCCACCACAAGAGTCTGCAAGAAGAGGAAAAGGGAAATACAATTTTTTTCTTAGTGCATAGCATCCTTAAAGTGATTGGTTCGTAGACTAGCTATGGTTCAGACTAGCTATGGTAGACTAGCTATGGTATGGAAGCAATTGTTCTGGGACTGTTAAAATCTGAAATGAGTGGTTACTTTAGAGCAGTGGTTCCCAACCAGCAGAAGTCTGCGGACCACTAAGCCAGAAATTTAACCATGTGCGGACCCCTCCCCCACACACTGATTTAGGGAGGGGGCGGGTATGGGGGTATAGAATATCCCTCAGGCAAAAGGGATACAAGGATTAACGTACTCATTTTTGTTCCAACTTTGTTTTCAATCTTTAGAATTAGATAGCTTAAATCTCAGCCTGGAATTGAAACATGGGTGATTAAATTAAACAGTTTTTTAGAACACATTCTTTATTATTGCTATTGTAAGTGTACAGTAAGCCTTAACTACAAATTCTTTAATTTAATACATAAAAATTACATAAAAATGAAAAAAATTAGTTCAACACCCGACAGTCATCAGATATATGCGGCCATCTAGTTCAATGATATAGCTTTCAAATATCCCCATTAATTGGAAACTATTCCAAATGTGTAGTGCCGGACCATTCCCGAGGCTCTCGCGGATCATCTGTGGTCCGCTGACCACCGGTTAGGAGCCACTGCTTTAGAGGCTGGTTGTTTAATATGCACCTCGCCACTGCGTTAACATCTGCTAGAGTGATGAAGTAAGAGCATGTCCCACGCTTCCTTGGTCAGCTATCATTTTAAGTTATCATTTTTATGCAGTGATGTCCATTTATATTTTTAAATTTTCAAGTGTTTTTCTAAAGCCGTTTAATTTATTCTAGCCATCTGATTGCTTTGAATGTTTATCGGCATTTTAAGTGTACTTCCTTATACAGTGCATGTGTGAAGAAAAAATTAAAAATAACTTTTAAAAAGTCCAACAGAAGTTTCCTTAACAATTTATAGAACATTTCTTAAATATAGTTCATCTAAGTAATGTGCCATAAGTGTTGAATAAAGCCGTGATCCAAAATTTACAAGTGTGCATAACCGATCGGTACCTTTGTGTAACACGTTATGCAATATTGATTTTTCATAGACTAATTGAGTAAAAAAATAAATTAGCATGTACCTAATTTTTATAAAAATTGCATTTAGGGGACGAATACATTTTGGAATGACTCGATCGATGTACTGACGTAAATATTATATTTGAATACAGTCGAAAATTTTTAAGTCGTTTATTCTGAGAACAATAACAAAAAAAAAAGAGTATTCTGAAAAATTGATTATAGCTTATCTGTCATCACAAGCATAGTAGTCAAAACGGTTCGTTTAGAATAAATGGAACATTTGGCTTCCACGAGTAGTTAGGAAACATTATTAAGGGTTACTGTATTGATAAGGGTTACTGTATTGTTAAAAGGAAAGTGCACAACCGTAGAATCTCTATTACATCTCAATCTCAATATTAATGAGAAAATTTCTCTTCATACTGAAATCCAACAGCCTATTGTATTCATTATAATTCATATATTTATTAGAAACTTTTCTTTTTACTGTTGCTATGAATGCTTGTTCATTTCAAAATATCTTTTAATAGAAGTTTGACAGATATCTTATACAACTTTAAAACCATTCACGACTTCTAATTAATTAGGAATTAATCCTCGAGTTCTTAATGATTTATTTTAAGGCAATAATGATTACTAAGAATTTAAACAAATGTTTCTAAGGATAACAGGAATTTGTTGAAATACTATATATTTGTTATGAAAAAAATATTTGTAGAATGTCTAGATTTGCTTCATGATAAAGAACGTATGTCACATCTTGGTTCGATCACTATATCAATTCAGTGCACAAATTTAACACACAACATTTTAATTTCACCTTATATATATTTTCACACACACACCCAAATTATACATATTATATATATATTATATATATATATGTATGTATATATATATGTATGTATATATATATATATATATATATATATATATATGTATATATATATATAATATATATATATATATATATATGTATATATATATATATATATATATGTATATATAATATATATATGTATATGATATATATATATATATATATATATATATATATATGTATATATATATATATGTATATATATATATATATAGATATGTATATATGTTATATATTATATATATATATATATATATATATATATATATATATATATATATATATATATATATATATGTATGTATATATATATATATATATATTATATATATATATATAGATATATATATATATATATATATATATATATATATATATATATATAATGTATTTGTATCAGAAAGAAAGAAGAGCGAAGTCGTGGGCCGAGGAAGAAGAAAACAGACTTGACGTTGTTTGATAACGTTACAAAGACACGCCGTAGCATCGCGTCTTCGTATGGCAACAGCTTTGGCTAAAACAGACCGGATTCTTCCTTCGAGGCGTATATAAAATGGATATTTCCCTTTTTGACCGCCAAAGATAGACATCGTAGTAGTGTCTGTAGACATCATAATAGGCAGTCTATTAGATTAAGGACGTGGGGGTCGTATGACTCTCACTGTGTCAATTTTAATATTAACAAAGGTACTGGGCAGGAGTGGATTTTGGTATTTCGTTAGTTGATAATTATAAATAGGCTTTTTCATTACTAATATGTTAATGGGGAACCCCTATGACAAGCCCTCGAAAAACAAGTGCTAGAGATTTTTCCACGATCATTTGTGGAAATCTTAGTTTTAAAGCAAGCTTATATGGCGGGGTTGAGGAATATCCAGTGCCTGTGAAAGAATGTCGGCAGTTGGCGAAAGGGCTAATATAGTTTAAGGGGACAGTAGACCTTCAAACCTAACTTTTTTTGTTTTGAATGGATTTGCTTGAAATTTTAATATGTGGTTAGTACCATGGATATGTAAAAGTGGCTAAAATTTAAAGATGAAATATTAATAATTTATGAATTAATAATTATTAATCATATCAAAAATAGCCTAATTAAAAATGTTCCATGCGCATTTCTTTTGCATATAATATGGTAATTTTTATTTACAGGATACCTTATAGAACTAACAATGAAACTTATTGGTTATTTTAAGCATTCATTAAAAATATAAAAAGAAAAAATAATAGTATTTAAACACCCTTTTTATTACGCAAAATACCTATAAATCATCTTTTTAAGTACAAAATTTAGAAATTCTGAGCTACGAAGCATATTTTTTTTCAATAATATTTATTTGATATACTGTTAAGCATAAAACTTAAATTTCAAAACAATACGATAATTAGAAATGTGCCTGGAGCAGTTTGAATATTCGTATGACATGAAAATTTTTATTTTGAGAAAACGCATTTAAATTTATTGCTATTAGTAACCACATAATATCTAAATAAATACAAATGCCTATAGCTAGGAAAGTAATCACATAAATTAAAAATTCATTTTGCAGCACATTCCTACTCGTCCGTACTTTCACAATTCAATAAAATAAAAAAAATCGAATTTTTGAAGAAAAATCACAATTTTGAAAGTCCACTGTCCCCTTAAATAAAGCTGTTTATAGATACGTTAAAGGAAGAGTGAGTTTTTGAATACGTATTAAACATATTTCAAAACAAGTAGTTTTTGTCGTAAATAAATAAATAAATATGTAGTCATCAAAATTATTAACAATTTTAGATCAATTATTTCATGTATTTCAAAGAGAAATATCCTTTTTGTGTGTCAATTCCAATATATTTCCTCCATTAGGTCATTTTCCTCGAAACCTTCAAGAAGTGTTCGCAGCATTTTTTTTTTAATTGTGTCATAAATCGCAAAAATTCTGGTAAATATATTTTTGTAAATATAATTTTGCCCATAGCTGTTCAAATTCTGTGTTGGTCCGTGGAGTAGGTTAAAGGTTCGAAGGTTCGGCCGTTCACAGGGAGTGATGTTGGTTCACCTATAGCAGTGGGTCCTATTCTTTTGTATATCAGGGATCACTCATCGTAGAAAAATTTCGCCGTTGGACTCTTTCCCAACCAGTCCATTTAGGAGCAAAAATGGGATTTATTTTCCCAATAAACCAACTATTTGGGATGAATGACTTTGATAAAAAGGGATAAATAAACTTAATAATAAATTTATAGTAAAATAAATTTGAATAAAAATCACAAAAGCCTACGAAAACTTAAAAATAACGAGATTTTTCAGCTTTTATTGGTTTAACAGCTGTTAAACGGCTCTGACACTGCGAAATGGCTGCATGTCAGGGATTTTTAACCTTCCCATACGGGGTAACGTGTATCCCAAGAATACGGGCCTAAGAATGAATATATATATATATATATATTATATATATATATATATATATATATATATATTATATATATATATATATATATATACAACCACTCCTTTAATAGCCGATCTTACAAAGGGGGTATGTAATTTCCTATTCTAAAGAGGGAATCGGAAAAAGGACCCCGTAAGCTAAAGGTTAAGCAGAACAAGGAATCTTTCGTACTCAAGGCGACAGGCGCGGAAGAAATTTCGTAATTTTTAGAATTTGGACATAAATTTAGGAACTAAACAATTTTTTTTCTCCCAGTATAAAAAAAATTATTTTAATTCTCGGTCGTTTTCAGATCATGAAGCTTTTTTTTTATCACTCCTGACCTTGCCAGCCCGTTCTTGGGTTGTCTAGGACCACTGGTTGGGAAACCCTGACCATAGGTGCTCCCATTATTATGGGTACAATCCTTTTAAAGGAGCCAACGTAATTTATTATGGGTCGTTCCATAATAAAGGAGCCAACGTCAATAGCGGTGTGGATGAACAGATGTCGTCACGGCCAGTGCCTATCGCGTTGGAAAAAATTAATTTGCTCATTTGAGACAATAGAAATGAAATTTAAATATTTTTCTCACTAATTGCTGAATCTCTCCTTTTGCAACAATTCCTGAGGTATAAAGTATACAATTATTAACTCTAGAAAACGGTTTGATGATCTTAATATTATAAACACACGCACATACACACACACGTATTATATATATATATATATATATATAGATATATATATATATAATATAATATATATATATATTATATAGATATATACATATATATATACATATAATATATATATATAATATATAGATATATACATATATAGATATATTATATATATATATATATATATATTATATATATATAATATATATATATCTATTATATATATATATATAATTATATATAATATATATATAGATATATATATATATATATATATATATATATATTATATATACCGGGTGTCCCAAAAATGACCGACGATTTGACAAATCAATTAAAGAAAAACGGAAGGCAATAGAAATGTACGTTTTGCTGCATTCTGCTTAGGTATCCGGGAATTTATTCTCACCAATTTCAAAATTAGTTACAAAGTTCGTTAACAGATGGCGCTCCTGACTGGAAAAAACTATAAAACAATGTTTTCAAATAACCACCGTTTACAGCAACAACGGGGCGCAGTCTGAAGTTAAAATTCGCAGACGCCCGTGCAAAAATTTCAGTTGAAATTTCTGACAAGCAGCAGAGATGTATTGTTCCAGTTCATCTACAGTTTGTGGATGTGACGATGCACCTGGTCTTTCAAGTACCCCCAGAAAATAATCGCATGGAGTCAAATCTGGCGATATGGAGGCCAATCCATGCCACTTTGCGCATGCTTCTTGCTTGAAAAATGATTTTGTGTTTTTCCCAGTCAGCAGCGCCATCTGTTGACGAACTTTGTAACTAATTGAAAATTGTTGAGAATAAATTCCCTGGTTACCCAACCGAGTGCAGCAATCGTATATTTCTCACCATCCGTTTTTCTTTAATTCATTTTTCAAATCGTCGGTCATTTTTGGACACCCTTTATAGTATATATATATATATATATAATATATATATATATATATATATTATCTGAATACCAGTGCTTCCCTATGGAGTACATTCAAATTAAATACAACGGTCAATGTATGCAATTAAAGCAAATATAATATATTTAAAATAAATACAAAGGCAAATGTATGCAACTAATGTCGAAATAAAACAAAAAAATATATTTATAAGAAAATCGTAACGGATAATTTTATAGACAAATAATGTAGAAGAAAATATTCAAATTTATATGCAATGGTCAATGTATGTAATTCATTTGTATGTTTAATATCCATAAAACATACTCATTTGAATAAATTCTTTCAAAACTTTCATCTAAATTAGTCTAGTGGTTAAATAATCTTTTACCGTATTTTAATATTTTTTTGTCAATTTATTTCGTTCTCTACACATCGCAAAATTAGTTTAAAACGTCACAAAAAGAAAAGAAACCACGTGATCAGCATTTAATAAATTAAATTCTAAAATGAATCTTTAAAAATTACCCACAAAAATCAGAAAATGGAGGTAAAGATTCGAAAAGATTTCATATTAAAGGAATTATGATCTTTCTCATGATTTAAATTTTTAACCCTAAATTATTATTTTAAATGCAAACTTCAAAAAACGCTACAAAAACAGCGTTAAATTTAATTTTAAAAAAATCCAAGAAGAATTTTCAAAAATGTTTCTTGGACACGTATACTATAAGAAGAATCGCCATGCAAAATTTCAGCCCGTTAGGTCCAGCGGTTTAGTCCGTGCGATATCTGTCAGTCAGTATGTTATGGAACTGTATACCGAGCAACCCCAGGTGCAACATCTAGAGGGATCGTACCTGTCCCACCTCTCTTGACCTCGTGGAGGAGCTTTCCTGTCTATAGATTGTACGTGCTCATGTCTGGCCTAGACAGAGGTACTGAAATGCTCATTTCGGGATTCGATCCGAGCCCCTGGAAACCTACTCTCTATTCATAGGCTACTTAGGGCTGTAGCATGATATAATTTTCTTGTACACATTCTTCCTATAACACCCTACGTGTTTCTCGTGCAATGATGTAAGCCATTTTATAACAGTTTTAAGAGAAAACGTATGAGAGCTTTTGAATGACCACCTTCCAGCTACAATAGCGATTAAAAAATATTTAGAATTTTAATGTTTGCTCTCATGTTTGGAATCCAATATGATATTGAAGAATATGCTATTAGTTTTCCGTTTTTAAAATAAATTGATTGTTTTGCCTGTCATTTGATAATTCCTATTTTAAGATTTTTAAGATCTTTTACTAACTGAAAAGTACTAATATACAGAATGTAAATGTATCGAAACATGCATATATTGGATTTCAAGGAATAGTGGATGAGCTAATTTATTTCTCTAAGAATTAATTTCGCTATATGTGCTATCACTATTAAGGTGGGATTTAACGAAAGTAAATTAAAAAGAAATTTCAGTCTTAATTTAATGATTTGATAAAGATTTAACCTCCACGGCTAAAATGTTATAATTTCTTAAAGTTTATGGCATTATTGTAAATGAAATTTTTGCATGGAATCATAAAATAAATGGTATTTTATAGAGACATTTAATAAAATACTTGTTCAATAGTTTCCTGGAGCTATGCTTTTCTAGTGAACACTATTAATGGAACCTAAATTTTTGTTAATGTTTATTTAGCAATTCTTGTTTGTTTAAGAAATAATTATTTTTCAATTTAACAAACTGAGTTTAGATTTTGGAGACTATTCAAATATTTTGGCTTGGATTTTTAGTTTTGTATTAGCAAAAAAAATGTAATTAGCAAAATTCAGTATCATTTTGAATAGGTTTAATTTGGATAGTTTTTGATATATGGTTTTGAAATCATTTCACATTTTATAAAACATTCGGAAGTTTACACATAATGGTATTTGAGTATGTTGAAAGAAAGCTTTTATTCCAGTTTTAATAAAGCCTTAAAAAGTTTAGCTAGATATTTAAAAAATGTTGATACACTTTTATGACTTATTTGAAAGTTGAACGCTTAAAAATTTTTTATGTAAGTGATATTTCTGGCAAGACAAATTGTAACATTTCACACGATACATAATATCTCCTTAGATAAAATTTTATAAATTCAGATGCAAGAGAAATTCAAGTTATTAAAATATATTTATTAATTGAACTAGATTTTGAAGGGATATTATGGTTCGAAGGGATATTATGGAATTAATGTAACATTATTGGTATAGTTGGCAACAGAAGGCTTTAATGTTCGGTTTGTCTGTCAGCAGCTGAAGGCGTTTCCGTAACACGGATAAGTTAGAATATATATGAATAGATATAAAAATGAATAAACATAATAGTATGAACTTATAAGGCTTTATAAAAATACGCGAATAAAAATCAACAACAAATTTTCAGGAACAAGTAAAATTATTAAAGAAATGAAATGTACTTAAAAAGAAATCTTAAAAAAACTTATAGTTTCGAAAACCAACTGATTTTTTTTTCAAAATATGCTCGGTTAAAACTTTTAACATCGTTTTAAATACATCAAAGAGTTTTCTTTGCAAATTAATAGGTCGTTTCGAGTGTTAAAAATGGTTATTTGTAAGATGGCTTATCAAATCAAATGACTATTCAAAGTATTTTTTTAGTTCGCGTGATGTTTTGAATGTGTTTTTCCTGAACTCAGTCACTGTTGAAAGCCATGTGCAGGATGGGTCCAGTTCTAGCACATGTTCTTAGTACCACAAGAGTCGGATTCCGACTTTAGCCCTAGCCAGGTGATGGCCGACTGGCTAGGGCGCTGGCATTGAGTTCAGATCCTGTGGGACCGAATCCCATATCTAAATATATATAACAGTTCCGTAGCTGACTGACTCACTGACATACAACGCACAGACCAAACCGCTGAACCTAAAGGGCTGAAATTTTGCATGGCTATTCTTCTTATAGTGTAGGGGTACAATAAGAAATTTTTGAAAAATTCTTCTTAGTTTTTTAAAATAAATTTTTAAGCTGTTTTAGTAACATTTTAAAGTTTGCATTTAAAATAATAATTTTGAGGTTATAAAATTATATCATGAGAAAAATCATAAAAATTCCTTTAAAATGATATATTTTTCGAATCTTTAACTCCCATTTTCTGATTTTTGGTGATATTTAAAGATTAAATTTTATAATTTTAATATATTAAATGCTGATCACGTGATTTCTTTTCTGGTACCTAAATAAATTTATCGTCACGTCCATAACAATGAAATAGACAAAAAAATATATTTTTCCTTGCTAGTGCGGCAGACGATTGGACATTATCCAAAAAATAGTAAATACAGTAAGAGATATGTTCCTCAAACTGTACTATATTAACTGTACTATATTCTTTATGATGTCCAATTAGATTTAATTTGATATTTTCTTCTACATATTATTTTGTCTAAAAAATATCTCTTACGATTTTTT
>OU015493.1:207844971-207962471 GCA_907164885.2 Dolomedes plantarius
AGGGCTTGCGTCAGCTGAACTGAGAGAAATCACGTTAGGTACGTGAGGAAATTTCCAGGAATGGAATGAGAAATAAAAGCTAACAAAAATTATGTTCAAGTGTGTGATGTTTCCGATCAGTTTAAAGCAGTGGTTCGTAACCTCTTGGTGATCAGGTACTACTTGACAAAAAATAAATGCTTAAGATATATCCCAACATTTCTCTTTAAGAGTCAAAAGCGGATATTATTTTCTGAATAAACAAAATGCTTGCGATAAACAACTTTCATGAAAAGTTATACATAAACTTCATAACAACAAATTGAACGTGAACGAAAACTCAATAGCCAACATAAATACCTACGAAAACTTTAAAATGAACGAGATTTTTTTTCAGCTTCCATTGACATTACTAGCTGTAAAATGGCTGTGACACTGCGAGTCAGCATAGAAGAAAATATATTAGAAATTTTTAAGCAGAACGAGAAAACACACACACACACACTTTATATATATATATATATATATACATATATATATATATATATATATATATATATATATATATATATATATATATATATATATATATATATATATATATATATATATATGTGTGTGTGTGTGTATGTGTGTGTGTGTGTGTGTGCGTGTGTGTGTGTGTGTGTGTGTGTGTGTGTGTGTAATGCTAAAATATGGGGGGCCTTTTGTTTGGTAAAAATGGAAATTGACAATTAAATATTATTAATTCACGAAATTATCGTCGGAAAAGGAAGAGGGGTTTGTAATAGCAAAAGTTACCAACAGGAGTCGCCACATGACGGTTGGGGTTTTAAAGGAAGATTATTCAATTGCAGCGGGCAGCGTTATGTAACACAGAATGTTACAGAACATTCGATCTGACTAAGCAAAAAGTTTGAGCGGGAGAATGACAAAGAAGTTGGCAGATGCTTGTGGAATTTTGTAGAGGACGAAGGTGATACGGTTCTCCGGTAATTATTACGGATGGAGTGGTTCAGTAAATATAATCGTAAATCGTTAATAATAAGTTGAGGGAGCTCTGGGTCGTTTGGAATCATAATAAATATTGAACTGTCTTCTTTCTTATCTTATTGTGTCAAAGATCCTTTCCACAACGCCACGGATTGAAATGAGCTCCAAAGTTTTAAATTCTTCTTCTTCTTTTTCAAAAATATTTCTGTGATTTCAGCGATGGCTTTGATCAATTGGATATGGAAGTTGTCTATCTAACTGCTGTGGCTTTCTCCAGGATTCTTTACATTTCTCACTGAAAAATTTTCTGTCTTATCCAAAGGAAACTTTGACAAATTATTTTCTACGTTAGATAAGTTCTTGGAATTAGAAAAATGGATAAAACAAAAATAAAGCAAGAAGAAAGGGAGGAGAGTTCAAGTTTTGAAGTAAGTTTAAAGCAGAAAGAAGTGGAATGTGAAACAAGTAAACATGAGAGAACAGAAAGAACGCCAGAGGAAAACAATCAAGAAGAAGAAATAAGAATTATCAATTAAAGACTGGGAGGTCTCAAATAATGGGAGTAAATGCGTCTCGGTGAAAATAGATTTAAGTGTTGGACTTGATTCAATATCCGAAGATCCACGAGGAGAAATATTAAAATAGAATTATATCCTTGAGCTTCGTGCTAAGAAAGAAATGTACAATCTTGCACCGTTATCGAATAGAACATTCTATGTGATGTCACGCATAAGTAATGAGCGTCATAACGCGCCAGTCGAGGCATGCGTGGTTAATTAAAAGCTTGTGAACAAAGGGGTAATCTTCAGAGCCATGGGAATGTAGGAACGATATAGACGTGCCGCTTGGCCGGCACAAGATTTGGACAGGGATGGGACTAAATTATTTTAATGATGGAGCAGAGCACCTGATTTTGATTTGATAAATATGTTTCGAAAAGTGAACTGACTGGTATTTGTGAGTTTCGAGCTTAGTTGACTGTATTACTTTCCTGATTCTACGTAATGTCCTCGCCACCGGTCCACCGACTGCTAAAATACCTAAGATGTTCGGAATATTACGTTAATATTGGACGTGAAGTAACCAAATCCGATATATATATATATATATATATATATATATATATATATATATATATATATATATATATATATATTATAGCCTTGAGCTTCGCGCTAAGAAAGAAATGTACAATCTTGCACCGTCATCGAATAGAACATTCTATGTGATGTCACGCATAAGTAGAAAGCGGAAGAAATTCGGGAATTTTTAGAATTGGAAAATAAAATTGGGAACTAAAACTTTTTTTTTTGCTCCCAGTTTAAAAGAAATATCACTTCGCGTTATTTTGAAGCCATGAAAACAATTTTTATCACTACTGATCTCACAGAACAGTTCTTGTCTTCTCTCGGAGCACCAGTGGTCCTCTGACCACTTAAGAACCTCTGGTTTGAAGAAAGCTTTTGTACATAAAATATGAAGCCCTTTCTATTAATTTTAAATTGATCTGTAAGAACTCCATTAATATACTGATGATCTGACCAAATAGTTAAAATCCATTCGTAGATGGACATCCACTCTGTGTATGACGTTTGATGACAAAATATTATAAGTACACTTGATTTGAGAAATTTCACGAACATTTCATATTATGTATATCTTCTTCGGGACTCCATGATATTCTTTTATGTTTTATGTAATTATACATTCTTTATATATTAATATATAAAAGAGAAAAGAATTTACATTTACTATATAAATATCGTGTACATCATGTACTATAATAGATTCTAATAAACTTATAATCAACACTTGTGCATATTTAGCAATCTAGTTTAGCAACACGTCAAAGTATGTAATTTTTTATTCGTTAATATTACTTCTACAGCTGATGTGGGGTTTAGCCTGAACACTTTATGTCACCTTTGAAATTATTTTTGCAGTTGACTGCATTTATCAGTCTCACTATGTTCTGTTTGTGCACGTTAGTATTTTTAACTATCGTTAGCTGAGAAAAAAAGAATTAATTATGGTTTCTCATACAGACCATGGCATTCATTGTTGAAATATTAAATTTTTCCTTTTAAATATAATTTAATTTTTTTACCTACAGATACAAGTATTTCATTGTATTTTTTTCTATGTTTATTGATTTTTTTATTTTATACATTTTTTACTTAGAGTGGAAAAGGATTATTTAAAGGTCAAATTTAGAAATATTTGGGCGTTACTTTACTATACAAGAGTCCGTAGATTTTGCTCCGTCACGGTTATCACAAATAAAACTAATATCTATTAAAAAAAGGTTGGAAGCCATGCAGTCAGTCTTGCAAGTCAGTTTTCACCAGTTATCAGATGCTCACTGACTTTTCTGTATTATATTTAATTACTGGTGCTTTTCGTTCCAGTACTAATGGCAATATCGCTTTACCACTGTGATCTAATATTTTTCGTTTTTGCTCATGAATATTATCTTTTTTACCACCTGGAATAGTTACAGCAACATCATTTTGCCCGATTACACTGAATTAGAGATGAATAGAGAATTATCATCAGTTTTACGAATCATTGAACTTATCCACTACGGCGACCGCTGGTAACAATTGGCTGGGACAGTTTCATGTATTTCTAATATCCAACATTCCTAAACTTCTTGTCAAATTCATTCATAATCTTTTGTTTCCTTTACCTTTTTAATCCTGCAATAGACTCATATTTAGGTTTCATAAGGTTTTCCACTTAGTCTAAAACTGGACAAAATATAATCAGTGATAATGATCTATCTACCTTTTAAGACGCCTTGCGTCTTATACAGATAGAATAGTCCTTCTTGTAAAAATAAGAAAATACTATCTTCATCACACTTCAGCTGTACAAGCTAACATGCCGTGGCTGGTTCATAAGACAGGTAATTTAATTAAATGGTCCGTAAATTTGTTTTATGTCACGAGAATTCAATTCCTTCTCTTTTAAATGGTAATTTACTACAACTTGCTAAAAGTATTATGAAACAAAAGGGAAAAGGTCTTTAACCTCATTTAATGAACAGAAAATCTCTGGAGCATCATTCATTTATGGTTACTTACACCCGTACTATTTCAAATGCTGTGAAAGAAGAGTTTCTTCATGCTAGAGTTGTCTTGTATTTTGCCCTTTCTGAGAGGTACTTTAAATTCCTTCCATGTGAGAGATTTACAAAGCTATGAGTGTAAAAATTGTTGAGCTCTAGAAAAATGCTGTAATAGCGAAGGAAAATTCTTCTGAAATGACTTTATGTTACTTTGAAAAAAAAATTTAATAAACAGTTTCAAATGTAAATAAACCTGAAGCTGTTCTATAAATTTTGAGGGACATATTTTTTCAAGACTGTTTCCTTTCATAAAAGTCTGATGCGGAAGAAAACGCCAGGTTTTTTTTAATGCTTATGAAACAAACGTTGGAAAAATTTCCCCATCCAATACTATTTGACCTTATACATCAATTACGTAAGAGGGTTTAAGGTATTGACGAAAAAGACTTCAACATTTACCTCATAATTATGAAATGTTTGCTGCCTTAAAATTCATACTTCTTTGTTATCAATCACTTAGTGTAGTACATCACTTCCAAAGGTTAGGAGAGTAAAACTAGTCGAAATTATCAATCACTTAGTGTAGTACATCACTTCCAAAGGTTAGGAGAGTAAAACTAGTCGAAATTATCAATCACTTAGTGTAGTACATCACTTCCAAAGGTTAGGAGAGTAAAACTAGTCGAAATTATCAATCACTTAGTGTAGTACATCACTTCCAAAGGTTAGGAGAGTAAAACTAGTCGAAATCATCAATCACTGGGAAATTAAATATGATAGAAAGTTTGCTCATTTCAACCTAACAGCTCAAAGTAACTTTATTGTAGGAAAACCTAGTTTGAATACTAAAATTCTGAAATTAATTTTGAATGCTACTTTAATGAAAATATATTAAACAGAATGAAGAACATTTTTATACTTTTTATTCTTTCAGTTTTCAAATCTATAACTACATATTGCTTTCACATTGCTTACAAATTATATTCTTTTACAGTTGAAAGGAAAATTTTGAATATTAAATCTGATAAAAATCGTCAGTGGTGAAATAATACACACGCCAACATTTACTATTTTTTTTTTGCGAATATTCTTTAATTAACAGTAAATCCGACTCCATTACTATAAAGTGTGTGTCCAATGATAAGATTTAAACGAAGGAAAATGTTATTTTTAAAATACATTTTACTTCATTTTGGATCTAGTATCAAAAAAAGTTTTTCTATCCTTCCCTTATTGTATTATTCAGTATGACATCCTATTTTAAAAATCCGAAAGTTCAAACTCATTAAAATCATTAATTCTAAAAATAACCATAAAGTTTCTCCCTCTGTTCCATTGTTATACATTGCAGCCCCATTTAATGACGAAAAATCCGAATTATATACTTTGAAACCGCTTTATAATTTTTGATAATATTACAATGATGAAATATTTATTATTCTGACAATTGTTCAGTGTTCCGATGCTAAAACTTAAGAATTTTTCCCTTAACTTTCTTTTTTATGAATTTTAACATTTAAATTAAATTTGTAACATAAAGGGTTTCGTTTCTAGTACACTCAGTGCCGGATTCCTACGCGGTAATCACTAGGGGGTCTTTTTTTTTCCTTTTTAGAAAATGTTTTTCCTCGTAAGGAGGTATCAGCTCGCATAGCTGTTAAAATATTTGGATCCAATTAGTACATTCTTGTATATTTTTCTTGAAGGTTTTATTGAATTACGACCTGTTTTCTCTCTATTCTAAAAAAAAGTAACTGGGGGTATAGGGTCGAGACCGATACCAATAGATGCAGAAAAATGTGGGGAACAAAGTAAGACATGTCTCATCTTCTTCGGACTTTAAGTTTTTTTTTTAATTTTAGGTTTTGTGGGAAAATATTGACTTTTTCATCTTCAGATTACGATAAATCGCCAAAATATTATCGTAGAATTTTGATCTTTTTACAATCTAAGACTACAGACATTTCTCTTTCAAACTAGACCTCATTCGTTTAAAATATTTTAAAATAGACTAATATTTTTATCAAAAAATGAAACACAGTTTTTCAAGAAATATCGTCTCCTATGTGAATGTAATATCGATGCTCCTCGAGTTTTTATCTTACAAAGAAAATATTTACATCATCTGGAATCTGAAAGCTTTCTTATTCACATAAACCTCATTTCAAGTCTCTATCTTAAATTTTTGATTTTTAATTGAATTTTAAAGCTGATAATTCAACAGTGATGAAACGCCCTTCGCATTAAGGGTGACAGCCGTAAATGGATGGAAGCTGTTACATCGCCCGAGAATCACCCATATGTATCTCGCTATTAGCCATAACAGAGGAGCGAGCATAGCGAGCCTAGAGGCGAAGCCCCTAGTCCTTTAAAATAAAATAGAGAATGAATTATCTCTTAATTTTTTTGTGAGTTTAACTAGTAAATCATCTTTTGAGTTATGCACTAAACCAGGGGTTCCCAAGAATGATTTTCTTTAACGACCCCCCTCACATATTTCTCTATAATGTACAGCATACAACATATTTATAATGCTAATAATTGCACATAAAACGCTTAAAGATAACAATTCGACTAAGAATATGAACAAAAAATTTGAAAAAATGGTTCACTATGTTTATGTTTTATTATTCTTGCTTTATTTCAATTTTTAATTTCACAAATATAAACAAGATTTCAGAAACTCAGATTGTAACTGCACAAACAGCGCACAGAGAAAAACGAAACTGTTTCTGATGGGTTGCATCGGTTGGACCCATGTGCTGTTCAAGGTCTAGTGGATTTCCTCAGTTCTACCTAGTGTTGGTACACAAATAAAGACCGATGGCGGCATTCTAGCTATATATAAAAGCGCCATGACATTCGACTTTAGATGCGTGTATCACTCCGCCCTATACAAATCTGTATTTATTCATATTAAAACGGAGGTTATTATCTAATAATTACATTCCTAAAAAATAAATTAAATTGTAAAACAGAAAAATTTATTATAGACACCCCAATAGATCCCTGGAATACTAAAGACCCTTTTTAAACTTCTATTGACACCCAAAAGGTCCACCTGGACTCCGCTGGGAATCCCTACACTAAACTCTTCGATTTTATTACAATTTGCACTAATGTTAAAACCCACTATCCTACATGAGAAGTAACAACTAGTGTAAACGTTAGGATTTAACTATTTATGCTTTACCTTTTAAATAGTTTTCAACATATTTTTTAGTTTTGATCTATATTTGTAGCAAAATATAATTTTTGCTTTAGTTAAAAAATATTTTTGGCTCTTGTCATAAAAGTTAAGTTTTCAACGGTATTTTTGGAAAACGCCAGGGTGGATATTTTCCAAAAATATACTCTAAAACTTGTTAGCAAACGGAGACTATTTCTATCCTCTTTCGAAATCCTGTTTATGCTAATGTAAGAATATATTTAATAATCTAGAAGTTCCCTTGATAATTTATGAATATTCAGTTAGAAATAGAAAATAAACAAATTCTGCTTAGAGAAAATCAAAATAGACAATGTTTCTTCGAATTCCGAACGTTTAATGCAGCAAAAACAATTTCGCTAATCACTGAACCTTTCTTTGGAAAAGTTTTAATAAAAGGAAAAGCATCATGTGTAT
Organism: Dolomedes plantarius; assembly: GCA_907164885.2. Lineage (NCBI taxonomy): Eukaryota > Metazoa > Arthropoda > Arachnida > Araneae > Dolomedidae > Dolomedes > Dolomedes plantarius. The sequence goes on from OU015493.1 coordinate 207,852,639, forward strand.
TTAAATATAAAAAAGTCAATTTAAACAGAAGCCATAAGAAGCCTCCTAAGAAGCCGACCAACATTTTATATTTATTGCAAAATAAATTCTGCGAAAACTCATTTCGTGCAAAAATTTATGTCGTCCAGGAACTGTCCAAAAGCACTAAAGGTAAATATATCTCTCGTCTTAGCTCATATATATATTTCAAGAGTATAAATATTTAGCACTCGCTTTAAATTGCTCCGAGATTGTTACAAGCGCAGGATACTTCAAACAGACTCGAAAGGAGACAGGGATATGTCACCCAGGGTAAAAAAAAATGTGATAAATTACAAACAGATACGATAAATGCGGGTATAAACTCCACTTACTGAGTTGCATAAGTATCAGAGGATTTGAATTTGTTTAAAGTATTTTCTATTCATGTATACGATGCTGTGTATTTAATTTATTTCGCGGTTGGAGAAGTTGAAAGTATAGGAATGTTGCGTTGGACGTCAGAGACTCTACAGTTCGTATTTAAAGGGGTATTTTTAATTTATCGGGGAAACCGACAAAGTAAATAAAATTTTATACCAACACAAGGAAAGACTTACTTTGCTTTGAACCATGATACAGTGAAACTTCTATAGAGAATATAGATCACTTCTACCCGGACTTGGGTGTATATAATTTGAAGTGGCACTCTAAATGAATTTGATACAAACACAGTTTATACATGAAACAATGTTTATTGAATATTCTTGCACATGTAGAATTTGCTTTTACAGCAATAAGCATACGTACTACTTGTACGGAATATATATATATATATTAGCATTCAATAAAAATACACTTTTCCATACTCACAAACCAGCAGAGAGTCAAACCAGCAGTTCTGCCACGTAAACTTTGGGCCTGCTAAGCACAAGAGCCGGTTAACACCTGGAACTGCTTACCTCGTAGCTCCCTCTCGCTTATCTATCAACCTTAACAAAACCTTCTTCAACCTCTGTATTAATCAAGCTGCTTGGTATTTATACCAAGCGCGTATATCGAAATTAGCATATCTCAAGCAGCTTCTTTAGTTCATTCACTCAAATGTTCGATTCTTGTGAATCGAATCTTATATATACCTTACACTTCTCTATAGCGGCTGGTAGTGGTTCTGGAAAAAAGTGGTTGTTTGAAGGTGTTCAGTCTTCACAAAAGACTTATAGTAAAATCTCCAGTATAATACGCCCTTTTTTTTATATATATATATATATATATATATATATTTATAATAAATACGACTAATATATTTATAATATATATATATATATATATATATATATATATTTATAATAAATACGACGATCAATGTATACAACTGATGTAAAAAAAAAATATTTATAAAAAAATCGTAAGGGATATTTTTATAGACAAAATAATGTCCAATCGTCTGCCGCATTAGCAAGAAAAAAATATTTTTTTATCTATTTAGTTTTTATGCACGTGACGATAAATTTATTTTAAGTACCAGAAAAAGAATTCACGTGATCAGCATTTAATACATTAAATTCTAAAAAATTAATCTTTAAAAATTCACTAAAAATCAGAAAAGGGAGGTAAAGATTCGAAAAAGATGTCATTTCGAAGGAATTTTTATGATCTATCTCGTGATATAAATTTTATGACCCTCAAATTATTATTTAAATGTAAACTTAAAAAAAGTTACAAAAACAGCTTAAAAATTTAATTTAGAAAACTCTAAGAAGAATTTTTTAAAAATCTTTCTTAGTGCACCCCTACACTATAAGAAGAATCGCCATGCAAAATGTCAGCCCTTTAGGTCCAGCGGTTTGGTCTGTGCGTTGCATGTCAGTCAGTGAATGAGTCAGTTACGGAACTGTTTTATATATATAGATAACAGAAATCTTACTTTATGCATTTGAAATTTCAGTATACAGTGGTAACATTCAAAACATTCCAGTAAACTTTCAAATACACAGTGGGGGTTTGAGTATGTTTGAAAATCATTTTTTTTTTTATCTTCGTTACGAATATATTTTAATCAATCATTTACTGTCTAAAACAGTGGTTCCTATCCTTTGGTTGATCAGATGATCAGGGACTACTTATCTCCCTCCCCCCCCCCCCAAAAAAAAAAAATGGTCGGGGACACTTTCCCAACTAATCCTTCGAGAGGTAAAAACAGGTTTTATGTAGCGATGAAGCGAATTATGTGTGATAAACAACTGAAATAAAAATTGACACATAAACTTAAGAGAACGAGGGACCTTCAGCTTCGAATTTTTTTATTTATAATTTTTAACTCTATATACAAAAGGAGAATAATTTGTATTTTTTTTTACTACATTTAAAACCCGTAGAATCCAAAATAAGGATTTTTGGAGGAAAAGTGCCTTTTTTCAAAATTTTTTTCAAAAATACTAGCATTTTTCAAAATGCTCCATGCGCATTCCAGATCATTTAAAAACCTTAGATTTTTTTAACATAAGTTTACAGTACATATATTAATATAATTGTGCTATGAATTTTTTTTTTTTTTGTAGAAATCTAAAGCCGTAAGAATTAATTTTTTTAAATTTTGTTGTTGTTTTTTATGTTTTTTTGCGTTTTTGCTTTATTTCATGGTCTACAAATTTTAAATATATTTGTGGTTTCAAAGAATTATGCTCAGGTTTGTGGAAAACACTTCAATTGACAATCCTGGAAAATTTGAAAGAAATCAAACGAAAAGTAATGCGCATGGAGCATTTTGAAAAATGCTATCATTTTTGAAAATTTTTTTGATAAACAGGTCTTATTCTTAAACAAAATACTTATTTGTTAATTCTAATTGTCTTCAATAAAGTAAAAAATAATATTAATTATTCTCATTTAGTATAAATAGTAAATTATTGAAAACGTAAAACAAACGAAATTGAAGGTCTCTTGTCCCCTTAATAACAATAAAAAATTTAGCGTGAAAGAAAACTTAATAAGAAACGCAAAAGTCTAAGAAAACTTGAAGAAGAACGAAATTTTTCAGCTTGCATTTGCTATACTAGCTGTATAATTGCTATTTTTCAAAACTGGGAACTAAAATTTTTTTGTTCCCAGGTGGGGGTAAACAAACAGGTGGTTTATATGTAAAAAACATAATATCGTCCAAACACGATTTCCTGCATAATGATCTTTTTCATTTCGTCGTTGGTGTGCGTCACATGTGAATTTTTTTATTATCATTTCCTTCGTTAGAGGTATAGCTTCAGACAGATCAAGTCACATCTCTGTATCCAAAACATCCGGTTTGGAAGAATGGGTTTTGATTTTTAAAATAAAAGCAAAAATATAAATAAAAGATTTAAAACTTATCGATTGCTCATTTCAGTATATTTAGATCAAATATAATTTGGATTAAGACAAAATTCTTAGAATTTATTAAATTATAGACATTTAAAATATACATATTTTTAAAAAATCCAGACAATTACTTATGTACTTCGTGATTTTTCTTTATTTTTTAAAATCACTAAATGCAGAACACATCCTTTGATAAAAATTTTTGTATTTAAGAGGCTAATTTGTTAATATGTTCATTACATTATCAAGAGGCTAATATTTCTCTTAAATATGAATTTTTTTTTAATCATTCCTTAATCAACAGAACAATTATTTTTAAATTATTTTCCTAAATAAAGAATACTCAATAATCTTTATTTATAAAAATAATTTATAATATAATTTTTCTGAAAATAAATAGCATTTCCTTTTCTCTATGGTAATAAAACATCATAAATTTAGAAAAAAAGACGCATTCGTATAGTGGAACAGGTCAGAAAAACATGTACCCATCCGTGCCTAGCGTCCTATATATAGAACGCTACGCAAAAGAAAATATAACAGTGTTAAAAAATAATTTTAACAATTTTGAAAGACACGTATTTAAGAAAAGAGTATTGACTGTGATAACAGCATAAAATATTTTCGTAACATTGAAAAACAATAATATAAACTTACTTTTTACGTGACGCCCTTTTGAAAAGCTAAAAAACGACTAATTCGGACTTTAGACCTTCAAAGCAGAAGTAGAACATTAATGTAGTGCTACCAACTGTTGAATAATAACAAATACAACACTTTATGATGATATTCTTCTATTTGCATCGAAAAAAATTAAACATTCAGTGATTTAGAGCTTATTATGTAAGCGTCCTTTTAAACGGACGCTAGGCACTACTGCAGGCACTAAGACGCTAGGCACTAAGGCAGCTCTGCTGGTCTTTCGGCGTTATAGGCCAGAGTTGTTCCGTGAACCCGAAGCCGTCCTGACATCTCTAACATGTAAATTCTAACTTGCTGTACATACTTGTTTTTTGTAGTTGTAGTGTGTAGTTGTAGTTTGTAGTGTTTAAGGTGGCGTAGAAAAGTAATTGAAGCGAAACGCTGGTCTTATTACTGCCTACGTCACAACGTCCATATTCTTTTTTTTAGGTAAACACTGTTTCATCTGTGGCTTGTGACTTCTTATGAATCAATCCCCCCAGCCATGTGGCCATGGCAACATTTACGAACGCTAGTGAACTGGCCCTTACGAACATTACGGCGGCGGACATCTTTGGAACTTCCACGCCCTCCGTGGTGGCGACGTCAACCCTCTTCAAACCACCCACAACGATCTCACCCGGACATGCAGCCATTCTGGAAATGCACGCGAACAGCCAATCAAATGCTCTCATCTACATCGCGGTATGTATAAATATCGTTGCTACATACTTCAGTTTAGTCAAAATGTCTACGCCTAGGTGACTGCCTACGTTCGGAGTCAATGTCTAAAAAAAATAATTTTTTAAAGGATTTTTTTGGTCTTTTATGGTAAAATAGCACTTAAAAATTAAAAAATTGAACAAAAATTTAGCTGTAAATAGCATACTTTTGTACAAATTGGTCAATTTGAAGTAATTTTTAATGAAATTCAGCTAAAACGCCTATCACTCTGCACAAAATCCTAAGCTACTATTTTAATTTTCTTCTCACACATGTTACATAAGACAGTTAACTTCAAAATGACCTACAATGTAAGAGAAATTTTAAAATTCAAAACTAATACTCGCAATTTTATGTTCCAATATGAAAACTTTCCCCGATTCGTCATTCCTTTCCTTATAAAAACAATCCTAATAAGACACCATTTATTATACACCAATTATTGTGCGTGATTTCATTAACAATAGCATCTAAAACATTTCCTGAAAATGTTATCAAATTATATACATTATTACGTGAGATATCATGATAACCCTAGACATTTGTGCGAAAAACCATAATTCTGAGAAAAACGCATTTAAAGTTGTTTGTCACTTCAATTTTGTAGCAGGCGATATTTTTTTAAATAGCTATAACTCCGCTTCTAATTGATGTAGAATGAAAATATAAACAGTTATGAAAAGAGAAAAGATTGAATTACACGATTCTTATAAAAAATGAAATTGACCAAAATAGTCAAAAAATGACGTTCTCAACGTAGGCAGTCACCTTAAATATGAATTGTGATCTAATTTAACTTTGTTTTTAGCCTCGATGATTAGTATAGACGGATGACTGCTGGACTCATTTCGCATGGGGTTTTTCGTCACACCACAACCAAATACTGGTCACACCACAACCAAATCAAAGTTAATAAAAATAGGAGGCTAATATATAACATAAATTATATAGAACGATTGCAAAAAAAAAAAAGAAAGAAAAAAAAATTAGCAACCAGTATCAAGTCTGAAGCAGGTAAATCTCAGTTGAACCTATCAGTATTTTATACACGGTTCCCACCTATATGCGTTACACCCTCTTTAACTTGGAAACGTTGACAGCTTAGGTCATAAAGTTGGTATCTGCGTATAGTAAAGAGGCTATGCACTACTCGATGAGACAACATACAACGCCATCTATCGGCAAATTTTGGAAGTAGCGTTTTTATCTCAAAAACGGCACGAGATACGGGGAAAACGTCAATTACAAAGTTGTTCTGCATCATTGATTTAGTAAGAAAAGACACCTTGCGCATATTAATACTCAAAACAGAATACTCAAAAGACCACCTCATGGACTAAATACCAGCAACATAATTTTAGCAACATAAATAAATGATCCTGGAGATAGGGCAGTGTCTCAGTTTCTTCCACTCTTTATGACATGACAATTTTCGAAATTGTGACCAAACAAATGTTCTTTTCCTACATTCTGTTTTAAGTATTAATGTGAGCAAGGTGTCTTTTCTTACTAAATCTATAATGCTGAACATCTTTGTAAATGATGTTTTTCCCGTATTTTATACCGTTTTTGAGATAAAAGCGCTAATTCCAAAATTTGCCGGTAGATGGCGTTGTAAGTTGTCTTATCGGGTAGCGCATAGCCTTTTTACTATACCTAGACACCAACTTGTTGGCCTAAGCTATCACCGTTTCCAAGTTGAACGGGGTGTAACGGATATAGATGGGAACCCTGTATTAATTTACGACGGATATGGCCCTATAAACAAGTAACAAGGTCATGTCAGTGATATGAAAAAATGCCAAACGAAAGACTTTTGCACTCTTCCGGTGAAAAGTAAAAACACTTCAAAATAATCACAAAAATTTTAATGAGTCGTAAATGTATCTCGAAACAAAATTTCAACAATAAACTGAATCCTGCCCCCTTAACTAATTTTTCAGATTATCCTCTGAATCATGTCGGTCTACCGACATGAATAATAAATCTAATTTATTTTGCTTTATTTCATGGACTAAAAATTTGAAATATATTTGTGGCTTTAAAGAATTATGCACAGGTTTGTAGAAAACACTTCAATTAACAATCCTGAGAAATTTGAAAGAAATCAAACGAAAAGTAATTCGCATGGAGGATTTTGAAAAATGCTATAATTTTTTATAACCTTTTTGATAAACAGGTCTTATTCTTAAACGAAATATATTATTTGTGAATTCTAAGAGTTTTCAATAAAGTAAAAAATAATATTAATTATTCTCATTAATAATATTAATTATCCTGCTTCGGGGATAACTTTACGCTTAAGGGAATAAGGGACTTTCAGCTTCGAATTTTTTTAATTTACAATTTTTAACTCTATATAGAAAATAAGAATAATTTGCATTCTGTTTTACTACATTTAAAATCCTTAGAATCCAAAACAAGGATTTTTGGCAGAATAGTGCCTTTTTTCAAAATATTTTTCAAAAATACTAGCATTTTGAAAAATGCTCCATGCGCATTCCAAATCATTAAATAACCTTAGATTTTTTTAACATAAATTTACCGTACATATATAAATATAATTGTGCTATGATTTTTTTTGTAGGACTCTAAAGCTATAAATAATTATTTTTTTTAATTTGGCGGTTGTTTTTTATGTTTTTTTACGTTTTTTGCTTTATTTCATGGACTAAAAATTTGAAATATATTTGTGGCTTTAAAGAATTATGCACAGGTTTGTAGAAAACACTTCAATTAACAATCCTGAGAAATTTGAAAGAAATCAAACGAAAAGTAATTCGCATGGAGGATTTTGAAAAATGCTATAATTTTTGATAACCTTTTTGATAAACAGGTCTTATTCTTAAACGAAATATATTATTTGTGAATTCTAAGAGTTTTCAATAAAGTAAAAAATAATATTAATTATTCTCATTTCGTTTAAAGAGTAAAGTATTGAAAACTTAATACATACGAAGCTGAAGGTCCCTTGTCCTTAAAATCCGCAGTATAGCCTGTGTGCTTCCGTTTTCTGGACTTCCTCAAGGTATCCTTGCAAACTTGGCAAACAAGGTATCCTTGGACTTTCTCAAAGCAAACTCGCTTAAAAACAATAAGTGAAATAACACTCAAATGCACGTCAGAGGGGGCGTGGTACATCTTAGACCTCAGAATCTAATAACTATTATTGCTCTCCCCCCCCCCCCGACTATCTTACTAACCCTTGGTCAAATTCCCAGATGGTATTTGGATACCAACGAGAATGACATTTGACAGGGTGGTTTTGCCACGTGGTAACTTCGGTCTGTCACTGTGTCCTGAAATGCCAATTTTCTCATTCTCGAGTGCTATCTCTTATCAATGAAGAAAAATATTTTAGAAGCTCGTGTTTAAATTCGGATCTTTCCCCCGCAGTATTGTGGAAAGTCTATAATCCACAACAATTTTTTTAATGTATGATCTCGGATCCTTAGGCCGGAGGTTACGGTAATTAATAAATAAGTCTGCCAACCGAATCTCACGAAACCTGGATTAGAAGCTGCTTTAATATTCTTAACATATTAAAGGGACTCACGACCTTCAAATCGAGGAAATAAGGCATATTTTCATACTTTTTGACTCTTTGTAACTATTTCAATTTACTCCCAATTTTTCCAAATTTTATGTATATGATAAATTGATATATTTATTTTAATAAACAAATTTTCATCTCTCAAAATAATTTTAAATAATTTATTTAAAAAATGCTTTAGATATACCTTGTTTTTTAAGTATTTTTATTGTATACAGGCTTGCGCGAGGAACTATGAAATTAATTTTACTCTTAAATGTATAATTCCTTTTTTTATATTTAAAATAAATAATTCAAAATACACTTGAACATAAAACATTCAACATTAAAATACGTTTTCAATTTTTTTTTTTAAAACTGCTCAAAATATACTTAAAATTTCCTCAAATTTTTTCATTAATTTACCCCTGAAAAAATAAGAAAATGTGCAGTGGTTGCAATAATTCTAGTTAAGGCGCAATAAAATAACATGATTACGCAGTGATAAAAATTTCATGGAATTATGTTCCATAGTTTTTGAGATATCGGTTGCAGAATGATGCAAAATTACATTTTGAGGAAAATGAGTTTAAAATGTTTCTTACCATAAATTTGATCAGTAATTAAATATTTAGAATATTAATATCTCCGGAACTAAGCGGAATATTTCCATGCGATTTGCTTTATTTTGCTCAGAAATTATCAAGCTTTAACATATATTTAAAAAAAAAAATCGAATGTTTTAACGATTTAAGGGTAGTGCGAGATCCCTTAAATCTCAATACTGATTTAATATGTTATTATAGATACAATATTATATATTACGAGTATATATATATATATTTGAGGCATAATTGAATTAATTCCTTAAGGTGTCAGGCACTTTTTAAAGACCAAGAAACTCGACGAACACATTCTATTTTCAATCACCAGTAGTTTCTACAATTATTTATTAAGAAATATGCAAATTTTACTACGAGTCAAACACACTTTCACTACAATATTATATATTACGAGTATATATATATATATATATATATATATATATTTGAGGCATAATTGAATTAATTCCTTAAGGTGTCAGGCACTTTTTAAAGACCAAGAGACGGGACGAACACATTCTATTTTCAATCACCAGTAGTTTCTTAAATTATTTATTAAGAAATATGCAAATTTTACTACGAGTCAAACACACTTTCTTCTTTATAAATATGGCTCTTAATTTTTTCTAGCTTGGGGATAAATTTTTAATTTTTTTTTAAAATTTGAACCATTGTTTTTTTTCAATTTTGTGTCATTGCGCGCAGACTTGCTTCGTATATTAATGAATATTCATATTTTTTAAATTTTAAAATAGAGTTGCATAATATATCTTTAAAATGACGAACGTTGAAATCAAAATTTTTAGTTCTTCGTAGAGAGAAAAAAAATTTAATTTTTTTTTTTTAATTTCAGAAATTTGTTTGATAAATTTTATTATAATTCAAATTTTTATGGTAGGAATGACATAATTTTTCTTAATTTTAATGATACATGTTTACATTGAACGTGTATAAAATTTCACGGTATTCTAGCCAAATGTTCTGGTGATATCATGCGCGTAATCACATAACAATGAAAAAAACAATGGTTAAAATTTTTAAAATATTTTAAAATTTTCTTCAAGCTAGAAAAAATTGAGTAGAATATTTATAAAGAATAAAGAGTGTTTAACTCCCAGAAAATTTGCATATTTCTTAATAAATTATTTTAGAAACTACTGGTGATTGAAAATAGAATATATTCGTCGAGTCTCTTGGTCTTTAAAAGGTACCTGACCCCTTAAAAAGGCTATCTCTATATATAAAACGCGTAGGTATGCGGCACAAAAATCGGCGATATTTCTACAGTCCGAATGGCAACGGCTGGAACTACCAGATGTAAACATTAGCGGCCAACCGCGTGTGTGTAGCGGTTCGACGATAGCACGTAATTTGGTGCAATTTAATTGCTGTATTTTACACGTGAATAATTTTAATTCACAAGATAATTTATTCTTTTGTTCCATCGGTTTTTCTAAATGTATGTAAGGGGACAAACTTTTGACAAAATATGTTTAGACCTATCAAATCCAGTGTTTAGTCCTGGACAGTTGTATGTAGGTTTATCTAGAGTCCGTTCTTTTGATTCTGTATCTGTAGTATCTCTTATTTCTGAAATACTCAACTGTGTATATCAAGAAGTTTGAGGAATATCACAGTAAAATATTAATAATTGCATTATAATATCTTAATAGTAATATTAAGTAAGAGGAATTGTCTACACTTTTTTTAGTAGTACTTGCTGAATTTTTACTCCATTTTATAAGTTTAAAAATTTTCCCAACAATTTTTTATTTGGTATGATTAAGTGTAGATATCTGAATTGTGAACAATAATACATATAGAGAGTGATGTAATCCACACTATATTTTAGTACTTGCTGAATTTTTTACTCCTTTTTTAGTGAAAAAAATTTTACTGTAACAATTTCTTATTTGATGCAATGATAAAGTGTAGATATCTTAATTTTGAAAAATATTACATACATAGAGGAATGTAATTTTTAAAATCTTTGTTGTTGGGTTTCTCAGTCTTATCTTTAACTCTGTTCTGAAGTAATGGAAATTCATTTTTTTTTAAATCCCGATGTTTTAGAATCAGCCTTATAGAGAATTTTGCAATGATTCTAAATTTTTTGGCTGAGATCACACTACCACTTAACAACGTACAGTGATTTCCGCTTATAAGAATCACGTTTGATATTACTGTTTTTGATTCTTATAAGCGGTTGATTCTTATAGCCGAAATTGAGGTTTTCGGACAGGCGCACACACCTATATATACATATATTAGATAATTTACCATAAAATACTCTTTAATTTACGTTAATTATCTTTTATTAAAATTATTCTTTATAATTTTAAAAATACAACTTCATTTCTAGACCAATAAGTAGATACACATGATTATAGTAAGAGAAGAAAAAAATCCAATATTTGTTACAACATACCTGCTTAACAGTTTTAACATTTCAACTACTGGAAGGGAGCAAGAAAAAGTTTTCTATGGTAGTTTGACGTAATGAAGTTTTCAGGAGGCTGCTTCAATACTCTTTCAATACTAATAGTCCCAGACGAAGATACACCTTCTAGTTTACGTTTCACGGTTTGATAACGTGCTGAATCTACTAATGTCACGTTTGCCTAAGTGATAGTGGACACTTCGCCGAATATTTATGTGTTTCAGGGTCCAGGAAGCCGCAACCAGGATGTGGGAGGTGGGGAAAAAAAGGGCCCCTATTTTTGTTTGTCAGTGCAGAAAAGTGAAATCGGACCCGGACGGGTAATGATGCCCCCGGGTCAAGCTAATAGGACAGTGTTGTGCTAAATTGTTTGAGGGGAAACTATTATGTTATGTCTAACAAAGAAAGGAATGAATTTTAAGACTATATTCCATCCCATCTTATCAATTTTTCTTTAAAAAAAAGAAAGAAAGAACTTCGTGCCTTTTTAGGGTTTAAGTGGCTTTTTTAGAAAAATGAAAGGAAAGCGAAGAGTGTAAAGTGATTCTTATAACCGGTGGATTGATTCTTTAAAGCGAAAACTTTAACATGGAAATAATGCATTTGTTTTTGTTTTCGCGATATTGATTCTTGTAAACGGTTGATTCTTATAACCACTGATCACTATAAGCGGTGGTTACTGTATATTTATGATGACAGGTAATAGTAACATTCCTTACATACGTTTCTTTCAGTTGAGTTGTTTTGCAAAAGAAAATATAATACTAAAAGCGACTAGTTGCTTATAAAAATAAGGTAGTTTATGAATTCAAGTCCTACTGTTCGCATGGATATTTTAGAGAAATGGATTAGGATTTATACGGTAGGTCCTGGTAAAATGAGCTCTCGAGCAGCAAAAATATACCCAACATAAATATGAAAAAGTAAGTTTGAAACAACTATTTCCTGTTTGCGTTACTTAGATTTTTTAAAGTAAGATATTTATTTCTGTTGTATGGAAAAGATATCAAAATCTTGAAAGACTTTTTCATAGTAAATAGGATACTTTTCTACATATTGAACAATGTTTGCCTAAAATTTAATGAATGCTATACGTATTTTCAGATGTAAATCACTACTAACTTTTTGGATATTCTGTCCTGGTATTATCTAACACTATTTTTCTGACGGACGTAAAAAAATATCGACTATTGTTATTCCATATCACGTCTTGTGCAGTTAAAATTCACGGACTTGCGCCGAACACTGTCATCGTAAAACGCCAGGAAACGTCTTTTGGTGAGATATTCTTTCCCCTATTTCCGTGGAATACCAAACAACCAAAGCTGGTATAAGAAAATGCTCAGCGTGATAAAGTGGACAAAAGTGAGGAATCCATATTTTAAAGTATACATTTGTTGTGAAACAGTGTGTAGAGCTGTTTATACAGTTTGCAACTGTAGATAGTTTCGGATTATTGGCTACCGATATTTGAATTAAATTAAATTCATATACATGAAAATTTTATAAAAGGTAATAAATACATAACAGCGAATTGACCTGAGAATGTTGTTTTTATTCAAAATACAAAATTTGTCCATTTGATAAGACAGGTTTTAAACCTGCTATCCATCTAATTATTTTGATAGAGGAGGTAGGTTTTTAAGTAAGATTAAAAATATTCAGTATGATAAATGGATGGTTAAATATACGTGATGCACTTTTAGCTCTATTATACTTGGGCATAAATTCCCATATTGTCTTTCTTAATCCAAAAAAATATCCTATTTGTATCACACTACCGATGTTTTTTTACACGTCGTTAGTGGTGCTTGGTTTTGAAATCCTTTCCTAAAATTTTGACTGAATCAGTTTTACTTTTACCCTTTTCAAAATCAATTTCCTCACTTATTACTTCATTTTAACCCTTCAGCGCTCGTGCACAAAGTGCAATATTCTCGTAATTTTTAATGGTTTGTTTTTCCTGTAAGGTTTGAATGTTCTAAGCAGTTTCTATTTATAGCTACACCCTTTCTGATGCAGGTCTGCTTTTCTGACCCTCCTATTCCTTTCCCTTCAATGTTAGTCGGGATTTAACCGTGGTAAACCAGCGATTATACTGGATTACAATACGACAAAAGCAGGAGTTGATGTAGTCGATCCAATGTGCAGCTATTACACGGTATCCCGAATATCACGAAGATGGACAATCTCATCGTTTTTTAGGTTTTTGGGCATAATAGTAATATATTCGAAAATTGTTGTTAGATCCAATAAACCGGACAGTTTTGAAATAAGGCGATTGCATCTGCATTCTTTGGCCTTTAATTATAAATATATCTCAATATTATCAGCATTTTATATTTTGTCATAAAACGCAGAATTATTATTTTCAATTCGATAAACAAAAGTTTATTGCAAAAGGAATAATCAAGGTTGAAGTGGCGTTGCACTTTGTGCCACGCGCGCCTGCTTGTGTTCCGAAAATTGGGGCGTTTTACACCAATGATTTTAAAAATTACATGCCTCTCTGTATGTAATATATTTCAAAATTAATATACCTACATTTTATCATTACATCAAATAAGAAATTGTTGGGGGAAAATTTTTCTCTTAAAATATGGAGTAAAAATTCAGCAAGTACTAAAATATAGTGTGGATTACATCACTCTCTGTATGTATTATTTTTCACAATTTAGATATCTACGCTTAATCATATCAAATACTAAATTGTTGGGAAATTTTCTTCACTTATAAAATGGAGCAAAATTTCAGCAAGTATTAAAAAAGCGTAGAAAATTAACTATTACTGGCTATCGGTTGCTATGCCGGTGACGGTTAAGCCTAACCTCGCGATTATTTATGCTGTCTCACGCCTCTCTCTATTAATGAATTATTTCTTCGATGCTTTCTTTCTCGAGACTATTCCCAATTTTCACTCGATCGTGCAGATCGCTTTCGAGCACTCCTGAAATCAGTGCGTAAATCCATGTTGACACTCGGTTGCAAATTGCGAACAGCCGCTAATGTTTACATCTGGTAGTTGCAGCCGTTGCCATTCGGAGCGTAGAAATATCGTCGATTTTTGTGCCGCATACGTACGCGTTTTATATATATATAGATTGATATCAAACTGGATACCCTTTTTGCAAAGAGAGTCCCCATCCAGCAGGCTCCTAATTAGGTATCCAATCATTTTGTGCCTCTCAGGTGGTCATGGCAGGTACACTTTAGTAATCTGAAAGTCAAAAGCCACCGGACGTCGGAAAATAACTGGAAGTGGATTTCCTCTCCGACTCATTGAGAAATGAGCAAAAAATTTGCATGTTTTCATGAACTTCATCATAGCGATAAATAAACCACGTCAATGAAACTGGAACTGTATTTTCAATATGTTGTACCAAATCCGAGCGACGGGAAGATATTCTAAATAGTGAATTTCAAACACAGAAATAATATGCCAGTTACCGCTAATTGAGAAGTAGAACTTTATATAATATTAAATCTCCAAAACACTTCTTCACAACATGCAGAAAAGTAGACAAAATAAAATCGTTGAATCTTAGCTGCAAACTAACAATTCCTGCACCTAAGAACTTTTCTGTGACATAGTGGAATTCAGATATAAAAATTAATCACAATATAACAGTTATTAAAAAGTTGTATACGGCCTTAAATTTTCTTCCTTCTAAGGACCTCGTCTTATACCAGCCGAGACTACAAACTCTTTTTTACAAGGAAAATCACCTGTTGAAAACACAAAACCTATCTCAAAAAAAACCTACTTTTTATTCCAGACTCTTATTCACCTAGGAAACAAAAACCGTGTTGCCACACCTCTCACCCAAACCATTTACCAACAATAGACCCAAGAGCAGGATTTATTACTTACTCCATGGTAGACGCGTGAACGTTATTTATGTAGACTCCAAAACATCGCATGCTGGTGATAACATGCCAAGTTGCCCCCAAACTCGTAAAATTACAGAGTACACACTCCGGAAACAGCCTAAATCCATCGTAGAGGAGGCTATGCGATTGTTATACATGATTCCCTCTTATATCAATTACACTCCCTTTAACTTCTAAACGGTGACAGCTTAGGCCACAAAGTTGGTGTCTATGTATAGTAAAAAGGATATGCGCTACTCGATGAGACAACTTACGCCATCTATCGACACATTTTGGAACTAGCATTTTTATCTCAAAAATTGCACGAGATACGGGAAAAAAGACAATTACAAAGTTGCTCAGCGTCATCGATTTAATAAGAAAAGACACCTTGCTGACATTAATAATCAAAACAGAAAGTAAAATATGTACATTTGTTTGGTCGTGATTTTCAACACTATGGCTTCATGAAACGCGAGCGAAGATCGAGAAGACCACCTCATGGACAAAATAATCGAGTCCAGAATGTAAATGTGTATACTGGCTAATGGAGAGCATTTTCAGCAACATAAATCCTGGAGATAGGGAAGTGCCTCAGTTTCTTTCTTCCACTCTTTATGACATGACAATTTTCAAAATCGTGACCAAATAAATATTCATTTTCTACATTCAGTTTTAAGTATTCATGTGCGAAACCTGTCTTTTCTTACTAAATTGATGATTCGTAACAACTTTGTAATTGACTTTTTTCCAGTATCTCGCACCGTTTTTGAGATAAAAACGCTCATTCAAGAATTTGCCGATAGATGGCTTTGTAAGTTGTCTCATCGAATAGCACATAGCCTTTTTACTATACCTAGACACCAACTTTATAGCCTAAGCTGTCAGCGTTTAGAAGTTAAGTGGGGTATAACGGATATAGGGGGGGGGATCTGTATAAAATGCTGATGTCCACTCCCATGTAATACCAGTGCAGGGTCTTGCAAAGAGCTTCAATATTAATTTTACACAGCCTGAAAAACATTCATTAAATGTGAACAAACGATAAAAAAATGCAGATTAGCCCATAAAGGAGAACAACACCTAGTTCCATAACTAGTCGAAAATGCTGCGTTTTTATGAATGCCGAGCGACGTGTCTGCAGCTCTCCCAATGTGACAGAATTATCTGACAAACAATTATCACTGACGCTGTTGATAGGTGGAGTCGATCGATGAAAACAGAAATTTCTGCAATAATTGTTAAATTTATCAAAATCATTTCCAAATGTTGACAATGCTAAAGTATTGAATTGGAATTCCTCTAGCGTCAGTGTTCTTGGCGAAGAGAGAAACGCTTCCTCAGGCATTCAGCTGTGAGTGGAGGAAAGTAGAAACGTTCCTGCTCTCTCTATTTCTTTGTTTTATTTTAGGATAGGGCTAGGCCAGACATTCCCAACGGGGTTCAGGTTGACCCCTTGGGGGTCGATGGAAGTTTTAAAAGGGTCTATAGTATTCCAGGGATCTAATGGGGGTCGATGAATTTTTTTTTCTGTTTTAAAATTTAATTTAATTTTTAGGAATGCAATTATTAGGTAATATCCGATTTAATATGTATAAATGCAGATTTACGTATGGCGGAGAGATCCACGCATCTAAAGTCGAATGTCATGGGCTTTTATACATGCCTCGAACGCCGCCGTCGGCTTTTATTTGGGTACCAACACTAAGCAGAACAGGGGAAATCCACTGGACCTTAATCAGCACATGGGTCCTCCCGATGCAACCAGTCAGAAGCAGTTTCGTTTTTTCTTTTCGCTTTGTGCAATTACAATCTGCGTTTCTGAAATCTTGTTTATACCTGTGAAATTAAAAATGAAAATAATACAAAAGTAATAAAACATAAACCTAATGAACCACTTTTTCTAATTTTTTGTTCCCATTCTTAGTCTAATTGTTATCCTTAAGTGATTTACATGCAATAATTAACATAATTATATGCAATAATATAACATAATTATTATTAGTATAACAATTATGTTGTATGTTGTATATTATAGAGAAAATGTCAGGGGGTCCATGAAGAAAATTATTCTTTTAAAAGGAGTCGATGTAGGAAAAAGGTTGGGAACCCCTGAACTAGACAAAATCCACGGCGATCCCGAGCTCACACGTCGCGGTCTGTGCCTATAAATGCATTTTTCTCGCCCCATGAGAGTATTCATGAGCTCGAGATCTTATGGGAGAAGTTTTCGTCGTAAGTGACGTAAAATGCTTCTCTCAATCATAAATGTAAACGTGGCTGGAGTGAACCTATGTTGGTACGTTTACGATGCTGAAATATTCTGGACGTTGTATATAAATTGCTCTTGAATTATTTAGCTTTAGATGTCAAAGATGTCTTGTTGAATCATTTTCCTATATTGTTCAAATCTGCAGTAAATGATAATTGAAAATGATTTAGACTTGTGTTTATGAGTGGCACGTGACATGCAAAACGAATTACCACCAAAATAGCTTTATGGGTTATTCACATACTGTCAACGTTATTGAGTTAATTAATCCATTTGTGGACCTCTATTTCTTTGGCTCGATTGTTCAGGACGTTAGCGGTACTAGATTTAGCACCACACGAGTATATATTCACATTATTTTATTTTAGCTAACACATAAGCACTACACTCAACTATTTACATAACTTATTTACATTAATATTTACAATTAACTAACTACTTCAGTCATCTCAATCTGACTGCTATCAAACAAAAACCTAGTGCGTCTTCGATGTCACACTCCCAAGCATGCTATCTGGTCTCCACCGCTCTCTCTGAGCGACCACCAGCAGACTGTTCTAAAAACACCACACGCCTTGCTAGCGTGGACAACCAGCAGTATCTAACCTCCCCTGCCTTCTGCACGGGACATCTTAAAATCCCCACTCTCTCGAGCCCCTTATCGAGACAGAGTCATCGCCCTACTCCTCCTGCCTCCTGGAGAGGAGTAGGGGTCTCTTTCAGCAGGGGCAAGACAAAGGGGTTAACACGACAGACACGACATCCTTGTTACAGTAGAATAGACAATTCGCTGATGAGTTGCTGAGTGACAGCCAGTATAAATATTTCCTAACTAGAAGGTAACTCGTCATTTTGACGTCATAATACTAATAACGACGTCATAATCGAAAAAGTATATGAAAGTTAAAAAATATCGCGAATTATCTCACAATATTGCCTTTAATCCACACCTTGTAAAAGCAAACCCTTTCATTCTTTTTTATTTATTTAGTTTTTCGTGCGATTGGAGTAGTAGACTGCCATCCAACCCGTCATTTTGACGTCATAATACTAATAATGACGTCATAACGGAAAAAGTATATGAAAGTTAAAAATATCCAGTATTATCTAACAATATTGCATTTAATCCACACCTTGTAAAAGCAAACCCTTTCATTATTTTTTATTTATTTAGTTTTTCATGCGATTAGAGTAGTAGACTGCCATCCAACCCGTCATTTTGACGTCATAATACTAATAATGACGTCATAATGGAAAAAGTATATGAAAGTTAAAAATATCCAGAATTATCTAACAATATTGCATTTAATCCACACCTTGTAAAAGCAAACCCTTTCATTATTTTTTATTTATTTAGTTTTTCATGCGATTGGAGTAGTAGACTGCCATCCAACCCGTCATTTTGACGTCATAATACTAATAATGACGTCATAACGGAAAAAGTATATGAAAGTTAAAAATATCCAGTATTATCTAACAATATTGCATTTAATCCACACCTTGTAAAAGCAAACCCTTTCATTATTTTTTATTTATTTAGTTTTTCATGCGATTGGAGTAGTATGCCATCTAGTTTTTTACAGTTCACTACGCGATATGAAAACTTTAGCTACTTGATTAATTCACATTCAAGTTTGTTTACTTTCAGAATTCATCGCAAAAGTAAACATATTTTTAAAAACTGTGAAATATACAGCTAAAAGCATACAATTTTTTTTAGTTCTGAATGTTTTATAGAAAAATAGGCTGAACAAACGTGATTTGAAAAGAAGATATTAGTTTTTAGGTAAGAAAAAAATTTCTGATCCACATCTGAAATTGAAATTAAGCCTAACCGGCCGTTTATTTACTGAGGCCTTCAACTGAAAGATGAGTACAGCCCGGAAGTGTTATACAGAGACAACGTCTATTATATATATAATTTCGTTACCTTACAACTCCAAAATGGCATCTCAGTTGCGACAGATGTGAAAGGCTTTTTCTACGTCAAATAGTACTTGCCTTCTACCATCAGTTGGTGAGCGGAAAGAAGTTTGTAGACAGCCACACAAAGCCATTGCAAAGCCAAGGAGGAAAAGGTCACTCGGGCGTTCAGATATGTGTCACCATCGCGCTCTCTGAGTGTACGAAGTACGTGATGAGAAGTTTCACCTCCAACGTCTAAGAATAATCATTATATTTTAAACTAGCTCAATACCCGTGCTTCCCTACAGGGTACATTCAAATTAAATCCACCGGTCAATGTTGCAGTTAATTTGTATGTTTTATATCCATAAAACATACTAATTTGAATTAAATTCTTAAAGAACTTCCATCTGAATTACGGTCTGTTCACATAGGAGTCCGGTATCTGAAGAATAAAAGGAAAGATGGCGCTGAGACGGAAATAAACCAATCATAGGCATTAAAAATTTCGTTTCTAATCGTTTGGAGGTTTGTCATTGGTTAAATATATTCAATACTTTAACGCTTCTGCTACTGGACACCTATGTGTCTAGTGGTCAAATTTTATCATCTACCGTATTTTAATAATTTTCTGTCAATTTGTTTCGTTGTTATTCACGTGACGCAAAATTAGTTTAAAGTATCACAAAAAGAAAAGCAACCTCGTGATCAGTATTTAATAAATTAAATTCTAAAAATTAATCTTTAAAAATTCACCAAAAATCAGAAAATGAAGGTAAAGTTTCGAAAAATATTTCATTTTAAAGGAATTTTTAGGATCTTTCTCGTGATATAAATTTTATAACCATCAAATTATTAATTTAAATGCAAACTTTAAAAAATGTTACAAAAATAAGCTTAAAAATTCAATTTCAAAAAATCTAATAAGAATTTTTCAAAACTCTTTCTTCGTGCACTCCTACCCTATAAGAAGAATCGCAATGCAAAATTTTAGCCCTTTAGGTCCAGCGGTTTCGTCTGCGGGTTATCTGTCAGTCAGTCAGTTCCAGAACTGTTTTATATATATAGACTAGCTGAAAACCCGCACTTCGCTACGGAGTACATTCTAATTAAACACAACGGTCAATGTATGCAATTAATGCCAAAATATATATATATATATATATTTAGAATAAATGCAACGATCAATATATACAATTGATGTAGAAAATATATATATATTTCTAAAAAAATCGTAAAGGATATTTTTATAGACAAAATAATGTCCAATCGTCTGCGCATTAGCAAGAAAATTTTATTTTTGTCTATTTAGTTGTTATGCACTTGACGATAATTTTATTAAAGTACCAGAAAAAGAAATCACGTGATCGGCATTTAATAAATTAAATTCTAAAAATTAATCTTTAAAAATTCACCAAATATCAGAAAATGGAGGCAAAGAATCGAAAAAAATTTCATTTTAAAGGAATTTTTAGGATATTTCTCGTGATATAAATTTTATAACCCTCAGATTATTATTTGAAATGCAAACTTTAAAAAAAAGTTACTAAAACAGCTTAAACATTTAATTTAAAAAAATCTAAGAAGAATTTTTCAGAAATATCTCTTAGTGCACCCCTACACTATAAGAAGAATCACCGTGCAAAATTTCAGCCCTTTAGGTCCAGCGGTTTGGTCTGTACGTTGTACGTTAATGAGTCAGTCAGTTACGGAACTGTTTTATATATATAGACTAGCTGAAAACCCGCGCTTCGCTACGGAGTACATTCTAATTAAATACAACGATCAATGTATGCAATTAATGCCAAAAAAAAAAAAATTATATATATTTTAATAAATGCGACGATCAATGTATACAATTGATGTAATATATATATATAAGAAGAATCGCCGTGCAAAATTTCAGCCCTTTAGGTCCAACGGTTTGGTCTGGGCGTGGTATGTCAGTCAGTGAGTCAGTTACGGAACTGTTTTATATATATAGATTTTATGGAAACCCTTGCTCATTCTTTTTCTGTGTCTCTTACAGGTAGTACTTGGATTATACATTCTTGGCATGAGTATCGTCGTTATCAAATACATACGAACTGAGCGCTATGAGGCGAGACTCACGCGTCTATTCCACGACTTAGTACAACGGGATCGTTTCTTCAGACTCTCTCGAAGGAGATCTTCGCTTCCAAAGTGCATCCCCGCCCCCCCGGCGAACACAGTCGACGACGACCTGCCCCTCTCACCGACCATACAACTGCCGGAGATTCACCTACCTGTCGAAAGCGAGAGCAAACTATGACGGAAATGCGTCCAATGAATGCCTACTCAACTCGACCTTCTGAAAATTCTACAAGCTTTTTTTTGTTTCAGAAATTTATGGCAAAGACATACACGTTACGGTCGTGAAAGTGTGTCGAAGGCGCGTTTCTCTTGGTAATTTTGATAACTTAGGAACGCCGTTTTAAAGTATACAAGTTAGGGCTTTAGTACCAAATGCTGAGATCGATATATTTTGTACACGTCAGTTTATGTGATCATTGCTCCCAAGAAAAGGGAATGCTCTTTCTCGCAGATGGATTCGGATGCTTCAGATTGTCCTATTTGGAATGATGTGGTTTTTGATATCATCGAAAGAAAGTTTCTAATATTTTCAGAAAGCGAAGAGAGATTCGTTTACGATAAAAACGGAGAATATTAACTGGAAGGAGACGCAATCCATATCATTTTTACGAAATAATGAGCTGTATATATCAATTTAAGGGGGTCCTAAACACAAAATT
Source organism: Dolomedes plantarius (assembly GCA_907164885.2). Lineage (NCBI taxonomy): Eukaryota > Metazoa > Arthropoda > Arachnida > Araneae > Dolomedidae > Dolomedes > Dolomedes plantarius. Next base: position 207,874,750 of record OU015493.1, read on the forward strand.
GTTCGAATTTTTGATAAAAAATTTATTGCATTAAACAATCTTTTGTTCTTTTGCGCTTAAAATGACGTTTAAATCATGTTTTTATCTTAATTAGAACAGGATAAATTATTATTTTTTTTGCAACATTCTAATAGTAGTCAATCGTTGTTTAAACCTGTAAGTGCTTTTTTCTGCATGAAGGTTTTTTTCCACATTTCTCGTCTTTAAATTGTTATAATTTATGAACCGTTAAAGATAAATGGTTGAAACTTGGAACATGTCTTTTTCAACTATATCGCTTTAATTTTGATTCAGAAAATTTGAAAAAAATATTTAATTTTTTAAAATATGATTTTTTAAAAATAAGTTACATAATTTTTTTTGTAATTTTTAATCTAAATGTTTTTAATTCCTTTAAAAATTAATATTTCAAAAAATGCTGAATCAAAATTAAAACTTATATATATCTGTTTAACTAAATGAAAAAAAAATTTGAAATTCGAGAAATAATATTTAGAGTTATAAAGATTTTAAATTATCTCACTTTTATTAAAAATTTTGAATTTTAAAATTTTTTAAAAACTTTTTGAGAAATTTTATGATGTGATTTTGTTTACAAATTATATGGTTGACTATCAAAAAAAATTCAAAATTTGAACTCAATAAATAATTTTTTATTTTAAATGTGTCCCGGACCCCCTTAATCTGAGAGAATTATTCATATTTCTTGAATACTTGTCTAATATTGGTTAATAATTCAAAATTATCTCTAGAACTTTCTTGTTTAAAAAATATTCACATTTATTGTAAGTTTGTCTGGTTAACATTCCAAAATTATTTCTAGAACTGTCTAGCCATTTTAGAGACATGCTTGTTTCTTAATTTTATATTAAAAACGCTAGTTAAATTAGTATATTTTTTTAATTCAAAAATTGATAAATACTTTAATGTTATTACAGTTATCTTAATATTGTCTTATACGATTTCTGTCGCATATTATTTTAGATTTGCGTTTCGCATTTCTGTTGTAACGCACAGAATTTTTACATTGCCTAACTGATATCAATAACTGGTGTTCATTTAAGACTATCGTTCGAAAAGTTCCACTTTACAATAATTTTAAAATGCGTACGTTCCACAAAAGACTTCTTTTTCCAGCAGGAAACATTTTCGTTGGAAGAAAAATGCAATCCCAATCTATCAATACTCGAGAAGCGCACTCTACGTTTGTTTATTCGGTTGATCGAGCAGCATCTCCGGTTTCACGGAATGCTCATGGAATGCACAATGTTTCCAATTCCCTCTTTATACAATACACAGATGTGAACCGCACACAAATCTATGCAAGACAGTGACGCAACTCTTGGAAAAGTAGATATGCCTCACGTGAAATGCACTGCAACGTCACCAGCCGCACTTGAACCCGTCCACAAAAAATAAAAATGCATATAGCCGATTCTTCCATTACTGAAGAAGAAAAAAAAAAACGATTGCTCTGTTCTTTTTAAAGTTGCCTCGATGTTTGTAATGTGAAATCCTTTGAAGGAGAATTATGTAACATGCTATATAACTGTAGGAAATATAATAGTTCATCTATACATATTTATTCACCCACTGTTGACTTCCACAGAGTTATAATAAGAGAAAAAGGTTTTTTATCTTTGTAAAATATTGTACATAGCGTTATTATAAAGAATAGGTTTTTTATATATTTGGTTTGAGATCGTGTTATATAATGTAATGAAACAATTTTGCACAGTATAGGAAAAAAAAAACATGACTCTATTGTTTGTGGTAGAGAAAGGAAATTGAAACAAAACTAAGAAATTGTATTTTTACATTAAATTTACAGCTAAACCATCAGCAAATAAAGTAAAAACAAAGCCATCTTGTTTTTAAATATGATGGCTTTCACGACGAAAATTTTCATGACGAAATCATGTTTTTTATTTCTCAAATTTAATATTCGATTTTCTTCATCTGTCAAATTTGAATTCCCAGCATAAATAGATTTTTCTAGTCATTGAAAAGTCTTTGAAAATGCATAATCTTAAGGTTATTTTATGCAAAAATAACCCGTAGTACAGCTTTGAAAGCCAATTTTTTTATGGTATTGTCGTATTCTGAAATTTAGTTTTGATAATTCCAGCTAAACGAGATAATTTATGGAAATTTTCGTTAAAATTCAAGTTCTTTTGTTAGAAACAAGATCACGGATATTTATATTTGTAACATTAAGTTCATGAATTATCACTTTTTATATTAGATCACCATCATTTCATGTAAGTTAATAGAAGATGAACTTTTGATTCCCCTTATTTATTAATCTTAAATTGTTTGTATCTGACTTGCATACAAGCGGGTTTGCTCTAGCGGGGATAAATTCTTAGAATATTTTAATGTTTTGGTATATATTTATATATATATATATATATATATATATATATATATATATATATATATATATATCATAAATGTCTCCATTCACTCAATTTTTATTAAAGTTTTATCAAATGTAGATCAGATAAAAGTTATGTCATAGAAAGTTTATTTTGTTATGTTATTCCTAATGAAATGCAGTTTAATTTTATCTTTTAAGTCTTTCACTCATAAACAAAGTCATTAGATACACTAAAACTTTCATTATATTGAATAGCCTAATGACTTTATACCAATGAATTCTGAACGGTTCCTTAAAAGTTTTTATCAACAGCTTTTTAATGGATATTTATGAATTAAATATCTCATAATTATGTCTATGAACTATGAACCCGGCATAGTTCATAGACTTTTTGTTTACGCTCGAGTTTTAGAATTTCATACTTCGAGCATCTATATTTATAAATAAAATATTTGGATCGTAATAGAGGAGAATATTAGGTATTAAGGTGGTATGTCTTTGATAGATCAAATGACGAAATCAGTTGTATTTTTAAATATATACATAAATATTTTGCGAAATAATATTTTTAAATACATTTCCGCACAAAATTGAAGAGGCATTATCTATTATACGTCATGTGAAACCGAAAGCGCGAGTGTAGAATATCAGTGGATGTTATCTGGTAGGAAATTTGATAAAATTTGAGCAGTTCTTTCATTACTTTGCATTTCCGATACGAAAGATTATTCATAATTAGGAAAACTATATTTGAAGGAAAAATTAAAATATTTGAATACTGTCTACGCGTGAATCTTACTAAATGAACTTTGATGAACAAATTTCGTACAATTTAGATTAGCTGAATATAATTTGAACACTATATTTTTATGACTTTTAGGCTGAATAACTCTAATAGTCGCAAAGAAAAATATTATTTAATTACGGAGCTAGACTGCGTTATTAGTTTAAGCACAGCGGATGGTGATCATGTATTTTAAAGCATCCGTGAACCTCTGAGGAGTTATTTCCAGTCGACATATCGTCTTTTTCTCTCTGAAAATTACTAAAGCCTAAGCCATAAATGTTTCATGTTTGACTGAATTACCGTTTCTGTCTACCGGAGAATCTGATTTAATGTTACTTACAATAACTGCAGAGTTGGGATTAAAAGATATTTCAGCATTTTTTTTTCAAAAGAAATTATTTCACGGAACATCAGGAAATGAAAAGTGCACTGGTACTTTCACAGAAATATATTTTAGGTGTGTGTGTGTGGGGGGGGGGGGGATTCTGCTTTTTATGCTCCATCATCCCGAGGGATCAGCTGTAGATAACGCACGTTTATTTTTTTTACATAAGTTATCAGCCTATTTGGGGCTAGCACAGCTCTGGTTAAAACTAAACGAAGTAGGTCACATGATATCAGTTAATGGTCATATAATATCAGTAAATTTCACATAATATCAGTTAACGAAATGTATTTACGGAAAATTTTTGCCCTCAATACTAAAGATATTTCAGCGTCTTTTCGAAAGAAAGTGTTTCACAAAACGTTAGGTAATGAGTTAGCTGTTTTCCACAGTAGTTTATAAGGGGAACAAATTATTGGTTATTATTATTAATAAAAAATAAGCAAATAAATAATTAAAAATCATTTTATTTAGATTAACTCTGTTGCTGATGAACTATTCTTGGAATAACAACTAGTAGAATATTTACATATATAAAAATATTTTCATCTTAGTATGTCAGAAGCATTAGTAAATACATTCTGCTTACTCTATATTCTACTTAGCTCACATACGATGCGCATCACAATTGTATGCGGCCTTTTCTTTGACACAATCGATGCGGGTGCTTCAACTTTTTTTCCTATTTAATTCTGTTAATTTCTTGGACACTTATTTACATCTTCCTCCCAGTGTGTCGTAGCTTCGTGGAGCAAGCCTAATTCTTCAGGAGTAGCGAAGCACTTTGGAAAAAAAAATACAGCTTTAGACTGTTATTAAGTTTCATGCTTTAATTTAATTTCTTTTGTTCACAACAGCGTAAATTGCAAATTACAGTAAACTTTAGGAGGTTCTTTTGCACAACAGCAGTTTATATCAGAGAGCAGAAGTCATTAGAAATGCCTTAACTAAAAATCAGTTGTTACCATCGTTATTTAATTTATAAAATATATTTTTTTTCCTTTAACAACTATGAGGTATCGTGGGAAATGTCAACTTCTTACTCACACTTTTTTTCTAAACAATGTCTTTTGAAAAAATATCTTTAAAGCGACGGATTCATTCTATTTTCCCAGTTTTCAGTTATACGTCATCGTAAAGATGTAAAAACAGAATCATTTCAAAAATCCTTTTCCGTAAATGTACAGAGAGCTTGCGAAGCCAAGAATAGGGGAAATCTATAAACGTTTGTGTTGTTGTTAATGGCCCCTGTCTGGAAGTTCAAGGCCATCTCCATATCAGCTTCGGACTGAGTAGTGCGGCTCTGGTTTATAACAGCGTCACAAAGGCTGATTTAGCTAAGTGCCAACGCTATTTTGACTGATCAGCACCAGAGGCTACATCTGGGGGGGGGGGGGATTGTACCTTCCCCAACCACTGACTTCATAGGACTTAGTAACCTCAGCACCGAAAGCCGACGCTCTACCATAGGGCAACCTTGGGCCATAATAAAAATTTTTAATGGAAACAAACGTATATTTTTACTTCATTCTTCTAAACAAATATGAACGTTTGTAACAGAGTATTAACTATACAAAGCCTTTTTTGTTGCATACAAAAACATATGATATTAAAAGTTTACCCTTCTTATTAAAATGCACTTTTGTATGAAAATTGGCTTCGGACGCTCGTTATTTCGGTTTGCAAACATGATTAAACTGACGGTAACCTGATCATAGATATTCTGACTCGTAATTATATGTACATCCGTGAAGGAAATAATCACGATTCCAACTGAACACGTCATTATTTTGTGTCTCGTATAATATTTCGTTATTTGAACGTTTTGTATTTTAAAATGACAAGAATTAATATAGAAAAATGTGTATAACAACGTTAGTCAGAAAATATAAGAACATAAAAGAGAGAAAAAGTAATTTAAACGTATCACGAGGGAAAAGGTAATACGCTTTAAAAAAATACTACAGTTTTGATTATATTTTACGTTGCTATAGGTAAAATATTTCTATATGAGTGTAAAAACAATCTGCATATCACCCCCAAAATGTAATGTAAATTATATACACGAAAATGTACTAAAATGTGATAGTAATAAGTTTTTAAACAAAAGTGAAGTATATGAGATAAATTAAAATGCTGAAACTTCTTTATTTGCTATTGACTACGTAGTTTCAATAAAATGCCGTTATATGCTTATAGAATCAGATAATTGTCTTACTGAGGTTGATATGGAATATAACAATATATTCTATATACAGTTTTATCAACATAATTTATCAAATAACATGACATTAAATTATTCAGGATAATATCTGAAAAATATTGGCATTTAAATATTTTTTCCGTGCCTTTACTTTTTGTATCTTTTTTAATTGACACAAGAATAGTTTATTAAGATTTCTTCATAAATATGTATACATAAATTTTTTATTTATGTATCGATATCTACTTATAGACATATTTATATTAAGATCTTAGATCCTTAAGGAATAGAGTTAAAAGGGTTACCAAAATGCCTATAATTCAATGTATTAAAAAAATGAAATGATTTGTATGTGTGCTTCAAATGTGTCTTTTAATTTTTTTATATCTGGGCTTAGGTTATGGCTTTCTGAATTTTTTTTATATCTTCCTATACGGAAACCAAATTATTTGATTTTACTTAAATATTTGTCTAAACAGAAGATATTGATATATGAATATGAAAGACTTGAACTTTTTTATTATTTCATAGAACATAGTAAATTGAATGTTAATGAATCTTATAATTTATGAAACAGATTCATCAATAAGTTGTAGTTTATGTTTGAGGCATTTAAAATTAAATTAGGCGTATATGAAAACTTTAACTGAACTGTGGTAATGAAAATATATAATATTGTCTATAACACTTTATCTTATTTATTTAGATATACTAGTAGTTTTCGTATTACACATTTTGTATTCTACTTAAGATTTCTCTCTGTGTCAGAGTATTTCTAATTTTGCTGTTCTATCATAACACTAATACAGCAACGTATTTTACAAAGATGGTAGGCTAGTAAAACAAACAATTCAGAAAAGAATTTATCCGCGATTTCAATTATACGAGCATGTTAAATTTTTAAGGTATTAAGGGAGTTTAAATTACAAGGGAAAAGTTTGGTTGTTTATGCAGGAATATAAAAAGCAAAGTAAAAAAATTCAAAGCGAAGACTCTAAAATATAATATCATGATTATCTCATAAGAAATGACAATAAAGCATTCACTCTCTCTCTGCTACAGTTTTAAAATTCCAATGATATGCCATTAAAATCAAATTATATTTTTAAATTGACATCGAGGTTCATAAATACGTTTGATGACTTAATTTCAAAATTTCATAAGTGAGTCTATTAGTAAAACTATTAAAAATTAGTGAGGTCTATTAAACATTTGTGTCTCAAATTAGTCGGATGCATCGTTGGAGAAAAATAAAATGTGTAAGATGTTTCGTATGACATATTTTACATTATTTCAACGGTCATATTATTCCAATACTACAAAACCAAATATACATACTTATAGATGTGTGCATAATTATATATATATATATATATATATATATATATATATATATATATATATATATATATATATATATATATATATGTATATATATATATATATATATATATATATATATGTGTGTGTGTGTGTGTGTGTATGTATGTATGTATATATGTATGTATGTATAACTGCATGCGTGAATTAAAACATATAGATCAAAGAAAGTATATACTAAACAATTATTTTATTCTAGATCTTTTCACCGTCGATCATGGAACCGAGTATATTTGAATATGCCAGAAAAACAAAAATAATGTTGGTCGATCAAATTAATCATGTAATGCATAGTGTTTATCCATGTATGAAATCAGAGGTAACGTTAATACAAACAAAGCGGAACACCAGTTAATTTGTATTGAATTGAATTTTATAATGACAAGGAGAAAAACGCGTTTATGCACCAGCGAGTTCCTTTGATTACAGTCTGATATCTGTTTAGTCACAACCTTTCCTTTTATAACTTTTCTTATTTCAAGGTAGTTTAAATAATAATTACTGATATGTAGGGGGAAATATTGAATGGCTAGTGTAAGCATTGAAATGACTCGATTATATGCCTCAGAAATTTTTATTCTTGAACATCGTAATGAGATTTTGGAGATAAAGCGGGTATTAAAAATACATGCATCCAAAAAACCTTCAGATAGTTTTAGAAAACCATTTTATATATGCTTGAATCACTTTCTCCATCTTAAATATTAATCTGTAAATAAGCAAGCATTTTATTTTTAGATCTATTTTGTCTACAAAAAAGTTTAAATTTTTTTCATAAATTTAATAATTTTAAGCATGCATTTCAAGATTTCCTATTGTGAGTGCTGTTGATGTCATGGAGCTTTTTCTGACAGTTTTCAGAGATCCAAGAAATTACAAAAAAAAAAAAATTGCCCTACATTTTAGTATTTCTATTCAACCAATGTTTGGAACGAAAATTGGAAATGTTGATGTGGACTAACATCAATAGCTACCCGAGGAAATCGTTCATTTATAATTGAACTAGCTGAAAACCCGCGCTTCGCTACGGAGTACATTCAAATTAAATACAACGGTCAATGTATGCAATTAATGCCAATATATATATATATATATGTATATATATATATTTATAAAAAAATCGTAAGGGATATTTATTTTTTTGGATAATATCCAATCGTCTGCTGCATTAGAAAGAAAAAGAATATCATTTTTGTCTATTTAGTTGTTATGCACGTGACGATAAATTTATTTAAAGTACCAGAAAAAGAAATCACGTGATCAACATTTAATAAATAAAATTCTAGAAATTAATCTTTAAAAATTCACCAAAAATCAGAAAATCAAGGTAAAGGTTCGAAAAAGATTTCATTTTGAAGGAATTTTTATGATCTTTCTCGTGATATAAATTTTATAATCCGCAATGTATTATTTTAAATGCAAACGTAAAAAAAGTTTAAAAAACAGCTTAAAAATTTAATTTAAAAAAATCTAAGAAGAATTTTAGAAAAATCTTTCTTAGTGCACCCCTACACTATTAGAAGAATCGCCATGCAAAATTTCAGCCCTTTAGGTCCAGCGGTTTGGTCTGTGCGTTGTATGTCAGTCAGTCAGTGAATGAATGAATGAATGAATGAATGAATGAGTCAGTTACGGAACTGTTTTATATATATAGATTGGGGGACCTATTTCATAACTGCATCAGAAAGTTTATTGTGAAATTTAAGGAATAAATAACCTTCGGTAAATATTGCAGGAAAATGGATCTTAGTAGTTCAGTTGATAGAGCGTCAGAAGACAGGATTAGGGCTCTATTTCTTGTCCCGCTTTGCAGGAATTATATACTTCCACACATTTTTCTGATTATTCCAAAATTTCTTATTTTCAAATTGATTATTTTTCAAATTAACCTATACCACGCTATACGGCCGCTCTTTATACGGCATTTCGCTATAACGGCCTTTTTTTAATTTTGGCACTTTTTCGATTAACGGCCCGCAATATTTCGTTATACAGCCACAAGAGCGGAAAGAGATGATGGCAACATATTATAGCTTAGTGATACTTCATGTAAATGTTCGTCAAACGATTAAAACAGTTCTTCAACATTTTATTTTATATATTTCTTTAGCTAAATTTTCTTTAGCTTTATTATTTCACTAGCTAAAAACCCGCGTTTCGCTACGGAGTCCATTGAAATTAAATACAACGGTCAATGTATGCAATTAATTCCAAAAAAAAAATAAATATATATATATATATATATATATTTATAATAAATACGACGATCAATGTATACAATTGATGTAAAAAAACATATTTATAAAAAAATCCTAAGGGATATTTTTATAGACAAAATGAAGTCCAATCGTCTGCCGCATTAGCAAGAAAAAAATATTTTTTGTCTATTTTTTTTTGCACGTGACGATAAATTTATTTAAAGTACCAGAAAAAGAAATCACGTGATAGGCATTTAATAAATTAAATTCTAAAAATTAATCTTTAAAAATTCACCAAAAATCACGAAATGGAGGAAAAAAATTCGAAAAAAATTTCATTTTGAAGGAATTTTTATGATCTTTCTCGTGATATAAATTTTATAACCCTCATTGTATTATTTTAAATGCAAACGTAAAAAAGTTTAAAAAACAGCTTAAAAATTTAATTTAAAAAAATCTAAGAAGAATTTTTGAAAAATCTTTCTTAGTGCACCCCTACACTATTAGAAGAATCGCCATGCAAAATTTCAGCCCTTTAGGTCCAGCGGTTTTTTTCTGTGCGTTGTATGTCAGTCAGTCAGTCAGTCAGTGAATGAATGAGTCAGTTACGGAACTGTTTTATATATATAGACTAGCTGAAAACCCGCGCTTCGCTACGGAGTACATTCAAATTAAATACAACGGTCAATGTATGCAATTAATGCCAATATATATATATATTTATAAAAAAATCGTAAGGGATATTTATTTTTTTTGGATAATATCCAATCGTCTGCTGCATTAGAAAAAAAAGAATATCATTTTTGTCTATTTAGTTGTTATGCACGTGACGATAAATTTATTGAAAGTACCAGAAAAAGAAATCACGTGATCAACATTTAATAAATAAAATTCTAGAAATTAATCTTTAAAAATTCACCAAAAATCAAAAAATCAAGGTAAAGGTTCGAAAAAGATTTCATTTTGAAGGAATTTTTATGATCTTTCTCGTGATATAAATTTTATAATCCGCAATGTATTATTTTAAATGCAAACGTAAAAAAAGTTTAAAAAACAGCTTAAAAATTTAATTTAAAAAAATCTAAGAAGAATTTTAGAAAAATCTTTCTTAGTGCACCCCTACACTATTAGAAGAATCGCCATGCAAAATTTCAGCCCTTTAGGTCCAGCGGTTTGGTCTGTGCGTTGTATGTCAGTCAGTCAGTGAATGAATGAATGAATGAATGAATGAATGAGTCAGTTACGGAACTGTTTTATATATATAGATTATATGTATGCATATGTGCATATAATTCCTTTTGTTTTTTGTTTATATGTTTATTTTTTAAATTTCTGTTTATTATTACATTGTTTTTTACTTTTATTTTTATATAAGCATTTTTATAGGAAATAAAAAGAATAAAAAGGTTTATGAACTAAAAACTATATTATTTATAAAAAATTGGAACAGATCCAATTAAATTTGTATGGGTTTGTATCAAAATAATCGATTCGTTTTACGGCTTTTCGTTTTACGGCCAACTTTTGCGGAACGTATCTAGGCCATAAAGCGCGAGGTATGGGTGTATTGCTGATTTTCCAAAAGCATTTGATTTGTTTGCTGGAAATCACTGCCATATGTTTCTTTATTCGAAAACATTTTTTTCTTCTTTTGTGACAGTGGACAACTGGTGAAACAGAATGTTAACTGACCCATTTTCGAATCTATAATACCACGCGCTGGCATTCCAATCACAATAATCGCTTCAAATTGAGCGATCCGGTTAGAATGCCGCTTAGAGTATTGTGTTGTTTATTGAATGAGATGCAAAATACATAATCACGGGAACTTTACTCCCTAAGTGAAATACTAGTGAGTCTATTAGTCATTAAATTTCACACACCTTTCATTTATTTGAGGACTAAATTATGAAATCTTGTGACAGTAATCTAGATAATATTTTTAAGTTAAAAAAAGGACTTCCTTTATTGAAGTTCAGGTAAGGAACTGATAATTTTCATCAAATTTTAAATTCTAACACTGATATTTTCATGAAAACAATAGAAATCAGTTTTAAAAATTAACCAGCCAAACTTTCTTTTAAAACTTTGCCCCATATTTATCATTACATTTCTCTGCTTTTCCTTACTCGGTATCATTACATCTGAAATTGAATAGTCTATTCTTTCTGTGTAAAAAGAACATTAATTTTTATTCGACATGATTTTTTAAAAAACTTCAAAGCGGAACACACATTCATAAAACAAATCAGTATAATTTCCTTTTAAATGCTACGTTGATTGATTAGCTAAATTATTTATCCATTTACATAATTAGCTGCAATGCAGAATTTTACGTGTGTTGCTATTTGTAAGTGGAATGTCATAAAATTTACAAAAACGGAAACATAAGATCTAATATTCGTACCAAACCCAAAAGAAATACTCTGACCACTCAGAAAGAGTTCGAAGGATGGCTTCAAAGCATCTAAACTCGTGCCATTTCTATGTTAGAGTAATAGTCATACATTAAACAATGATTTTGATCTGTCGTTTGCGTATGTTACATATGCTATCTAAACGAAATATCGGTGGCATTACATAGCAAATATTGAACACAGTGTAGTACATGTCGTCAATCGCATCGTCATAACTGAATGTCGTATATATAACTATGCTGATATCAAGCATCATGATTTGCACACTTTTTTTTTTCTCTTAATCAGACTATCCGAATACCTTGCAGGTATTTTGCGAATTGTGACATTGTGTACAGGAAATATTACCTCCATCTTTTTAACCTATTTATCACCTTGTCAAACTGTGTTTTTGTATGCCGTCACCTTGATAATAAAGATGTATGGATCAACGATGGGCTGTTTGTTTCTCTCACCAAAAGTCAAATGCATTACGTCCCACACAATCGTAGTTTGCTTTGATACCGAGATCAAAGGATCATTACTATCCAACACAATTTCATTTAAATTGAAAATATCTATAAAAATAAATACACTGCGCAACATTTATCAATTTCGAAAAAAAAAAAATTCGGCAGCCAGGCACAACAGAAAAAAAATATAAAAAGGTTTTATTGGATACATTGTTAACATTTATGGTCGAGATCCGACAAATCATTATCTTGTGGAAGTAATCATAACTGTAGCACCAACTCTTATTTACATCTGGTTTATTGACACATTAAAATCTTGGTTAAATAAATCATTTACAAAGGTTCGTTCCGACGAACGTTAATACACTCATGAGAGCAGGGCTCATTATTCAAAGTCCAAACGAGACCCCCGTCTCTCCGTACGCGTGTCGACCCTTCAACAGTATAAGTCTATTCTCCTCCTCCATTCGCAACACCGTCGTCATTTATGCATTCTTCTCAGCGCTTTCTCGAACCATCTCGAACCATATCGTATACCCGACCTTTTTCGGTTCCGCCCTCTGCAGACCACCTATGATGAATTTCTTTCCTGCCGACTTTTCCAAGGGAAAAGCGCGCCGCTAATGGGTTTCACAATTCATTCTAAATGATTCGCGTACTTTTACATATTGTCGCACCTCTCCAAAGGTGTATATCGTTCGACACCTGTTTGCGTTTTTTGGGGGCTCATTGAAGACGCTATTACTCACGTTCATCAATTCCACTTAAGAATGGGAGACGAGAGTCTGACATACATGACATTGAAAAAGGGTATATTCTCCTATCACTCAGGTAGCTGTTGAAAAAATGCCAGCTCCATTAGTAGAAAACAGGGATTCGATTCCCGGTGCTTGCAGAAAGTTATCCAGGGGTTTTGTTTCCAGCAAATAATATTTCGAAATATTTAACCATTTTATTGTATGTAAAAGACACTACGGCTAGATATACGTCATGAGTAATGAACACCTCCAATTTTATCGTCACTCTGTGGTATTTCAGTGAGATAGTTGTTCCTAATGCCCCCTGGTTCGAGGTTCCATTCACCAGGTCCTAATAGGCAATTGGGCGATGGAGACGCGGCTCCTGTTTCGAATTAGCCCCACAGTTTTTGGAGTCCAACTTGGCTAAATGACCGGTCCCATAATTTTGAACAGATTCAAGTGACGAGACCGGAACACTTGACGCCGCACATCCAGAGGTAAATTTGAGAACTTGGAGGACATTGCAGGCACGACCTATTTTACGCGTCCCGGCCACAATTAGTGAACACGGCGGTGTATTTGCAGCGACGAACTTCGAACCAGGGACGTTCAGATCACTGGCCCGCTGCTCTTACCAACTGGGCCACCGCGCCCGGTTGAGTAATGTAGTTGTAAGTGTCTTAAAATTCAATTTTGAAAATCTTCATGTTAATATCATGCATCATTTGTACGGTATTTAAAAATGATTAGTACTCGAAGTCATCAAATACAGGTTATAATTACACGTACAACGTGTGCATGTTGATGAGTATATATGTCCTTCACACTTTTATTGCAAACTTTCAAAATGGTGCTCCCGTCATCAAGTAGACGACAAGATTTCGTGGTGTTGATTGATGAGTGTCTGCTGCATTAAGGCTGCTATGTACGAAGAATATGTCCCGATAAGTAATTCGTATTATTAATGTAGAAACGGATAAATGGCTCTATTTACATCTCGTTTAATATGAGCTATTTACAGTCATAATAATAATATGAGTTTGTTCCGTAGAACTCTCGTAAGATCGATTAGGGGTAGTGGAGTTCAAAAAAAGGCAGTTCAAGGCAGCGGGGTCTCTTAGATTTCCCGCTCTCTCCCAGTACGTCAGTACCTCATCAAGATCCAGTCTGTAATACTCCCCGCATAGTACTATCTCGTTCATTTTCTTTCTCCCTGGAAAATTCTCGTACGTTCTACTTCACCATGTACAGTATTCTTCACGTCTCCCGAGAGTCGCCTCTTTCACTCTTTGTCGGCATACCCATTTCCTGAGATTCAGTATTCACCGTCTTTTGTCGGAAGCTTCATCTCGGCTCTCCCATTCTCACCTCTTCTCCCTTCCTGTGCTAATGGTCTTTGGCTTAACTATTCCAAATGATGTGTCACTTAACAATGAGTATTTTAAAAAGTCCCATTGAGGTGATAATGATCCTGTCGATCATACTAAAGGTTGCTATGTACAAAGAAAAAAAAAATCGCATTTCCCTTTTCCTCTTCTTGCAGACTCTTGTTGTGGGAGGAGTCAGTTGAAAGTTCGAGAATTCCACCCCTCTTACGATTGATATTTTGAGTGATTATAATTGAGACTCTGTATAGGGGGTTAAGCGCTGCCCCTAAATTTTTCATTCAAAATTTATTTTTGTCAACTATTTACAGGTACATAAATGCTGATAATCAAATAAAATTGGTATTGTCGGATAGCCTGCACTTTTCTGCAAAGCGCTGCAGGATTCATTTTATAAATGTCGTCCACCAAAGGAATTTATGAGCGTTTAAAACGCACTATACCAGATTTTTTCCCGAATAATTTAAATTTAAAAATATTAATTGCATTATTTTAAAAAACGAAAATTGTACACAAATGTAAAATTTCTTTCTCTATGACGGAGTACAATTCTTTAAAAAAATCTTTGAATCCAAGTCGGCAATACAAGTGGACAAATTTTCTCCATAGGTTAACATTCAAGTGAGCGAATCCAATGCGGTTAGTACATAGCAGCCTTAAAAGGAGAAAAAGAAAATTCTAGGAAGTCTCTTCTAAGGAAATACCGCGGGTTATTAACGTAGGATTACTTATCGTTGATTTTTGACGCATTTTGGTACTTATCTGCTTAACTATTTACTGCTATTGGGTTTGGCACGCTGCCAAAATTATAACCCGCGACAGGCTCTGAAATTTTGCTTTCCGGAGGACTGTTATTGAGGAACGTAATCCCACGTTAAAACATTTATGGCGTGTTGAGAAACCCTCAAAAATGCAGATTAGTTAATTCGAGTTTGGTGCGCATCTAGCGCAGAGGTAAAATAATTTTGAGAGATGCAAGACATGAAATTTTAGTGTAGTTTTTTTCTTGTCAAGTATAATACAGAGGCTGTTTGCACATTTTTTAGACGATTTTGGTAAGCGGTAATAAAAAATCGCTTGCTGCAAAAGAAATAATTGCAATTGTACTATGTTTTAAAAGTCAAAATTATCGTCTGCGGCTTGAAAGTTTTATTTTTATTCAAAATGGCGTTTTTAACAAAGCAGTGGTTCGAAGGCTACATTTATGCTCTTTCCGAAGAGAAATATGCATACTCCGTTATCCAAAAACGATGTGAGAGTCATGGTTTTGTGATATCTAAATCGTCGATAGATAATATCGTCAACAAGAAAGGAAAAAAACGTCAAATTGGAGCCTCCAGTGGGACAAAAATTCCAAACAAGTATCCAAGGAAAAAACGGACATCTTCGACTATTGCAAAGGTACGTTGTTTAATGTTAAAAGAAAATCCCCCTAGTAAAAGGACAGTTGCAAAATCATTAAAATGCTCGGTGTCCACTGTAAACAAAATGATAAACAATGATTTAAATCTTAAGAAAGCGAAAAAACGCAATGTGCATCGTCTTCTTCCAAATCATATCGCTGAACGCAGGACACGCTGCAGAATTCTATATGAGAAACACTTATCCAAAGAAAAATGGAAAACAATTGTCACAATAGATGAATCATGGGTGTATTTAAATGATTGCAACAAAAAAAGAGCCATTTATTATCATAAAAGGGGAGAAAAAAATTTAAGTACATGGTTCAAAGAATCGAAAGAAAGTTTTTCTAAGGGATTCATGATTGTTGCTGGTTTTTCTTATAATGGCAAGTTAAAAACAAAGAGAGTGGAAAAAATGTCAAGATTAACTCCAAATACTATCAGGAACATATTTTATCGCCAATTTTTCTGAATGAAATACCATCGTTTTACCCACAGTGCCATCAATCTGTGAGACTCCATCAGGACAAAGCTAGCAGTCACACATCAAAATCCACTGTAAATTTCCTAAAAGAAATGGAACAAAAATCTGGTATCAAGGCCATACCTTTCACTGATATCCCTACTAAATCTCCCGATGTATCACCTATGGAGTTTTGTGCTTTCGGATTTTTAAAATCTGCATTATCCAAACGTCGTCCCAAAACCCTTACAGGACTCTGGAAAGCTGTTCAGGAGGAATGGGATAGAATATCTCTTCTGACACTTCAAAAGGCATTATTATCCTGGAAATAGCGGTGTCGAAAGATAGTTCAGAATAAGGGATGTCAAATAGAACATTTAAAACACAAGAAATTTATGTAATTTAGTTTTGTGAATACAATATACATCGTCTAACAATGTGTGAACAGCCTCTGTACATAATGTTGTCTTGTTTGCATCGTACCACAGGTTCCCTTTGAGGTTAGTTGATTATTTATTAAGATTTGAAGTAGACTGGCATGTCTTTCCATTAAATGATAACTTAATAATGATCTACAGGTACCGATACTAATCTACAGGCCAAAGTTTAAAGAACATGTTCACAGTCATAAAAACACGCCCCTTTTTATTTATTTTTCATTACTGTTTTTCACATGTACTTTTTTTACATATCCCACATATAATTTTCTTACGACCTTCAATATGATGTTAAAATATCGCATGAGATCTGCGATCTATATAAGCGACCTTTTTAAAATTTCATTCAATACAAAGAAGTGATACAAATAAAGAAAAAAACCTTGAATTACAATAAAACAAATTGCTCCTTATATTTGCTTTAACAAGAATAATATTTACTTTAACAAGAATTTTCTTACGACCTCCAATATGATGTTAAAATATCGCATGAAATCTGCGATCTATACAAGCGACCTTTTTAAAATTTACTTCAATACAAAGAAGTGATACAAATAAAGAAAAAAACCTTGAATTGCAATAAAACAAATTGCTCCTTATATTTGCTTTAACAAGAATAATATTTACTTTAACAAGAATTTTCTTACGACCTTCAATATGATGTTAAAATATCGCATGAAATCTGCGATCTATACAAGCGACCTTTTTAAAATTTACTTCAATACAAAGAAGTGATACAAATAAAGAAAAAAACCTTGAATTACAATAAAACAAATTGCTCCTTATATTTGCTTTAACAAGAATAATATTTACTTTAACAAGAATTTTCTTACGACCTTCAATATGATGTTAAAATATCGCATGAAATCTGCGATCTATACAAGCGACCTTT
The DNA here is from genome assembly GCA_907164885.2 of Dolomedes plantarius. NCBI lineage: Eukaryota > Metazoa > Arthropoda > Arachnida > Araneae > Dolomedidae > Dolomedes > Dolomedes plantarius. The sequence goes on from OU015493.1 coordinate 207,892,272, forward strand.
TTAAAATTTACTTCAATACAAAGAAGTGATACAAATAAAGAAAAAAACCTTGAATTACAATAAAACAAATTGCTCCTTATATTTGCTTTAACAAGAATAATATTTACTTTAACAAGAATTTTCTTACGACCTTCAATATGATGTTAAAATATCGCATGAAATCTGCGATCTATACAAGCGACCTTTTTAAAATTTACTTCAATACAAAGAAGTGATACAAATAAAGAAAAAAACCTTGAATTGCAATAAAACAAATTGCTCCTTATATTTGCTTTAACAAGAATAATATTTACTTTAACAAGAATTTTCTTACGACCTTCAATATGATGTTAAAATATCGCATGAAATCTGCGATCTATACAAGCGACCTTTTTAAAATTTACTTCAATACAAAGAAGTGATACAAATAAAGAAAAAAACCTTGAATTACAATAAAACAAATTGCTCCTTATATTTGCTTTAACAAGAATAATATTTACTTTAACAAGAATTTTCTTACGACCTTCAATATGATGTTAAAATATCGCATGAAATCTGCGATCTATACAAGCGACCTTTTTAAAATTTACTTCAATACAAAGAAATGATACAAATAAAGAAAAAAAACCTTGAATTACAATAAAACAAATTGCTCCTTATATTTGCTTTAACAAGAATAATATTTACTTTAACAAGAATTTTCTTACGACCTTCAATATGATGTTAAAATATCGCATGAAATCTGCGATCTATACAAGCGACCTTTTTAAAATTTACTTCAATACAAAGAAGTGATACAAATAAAGAAAAAAACCTTGAATTGCAATAAAACAAATTGCTCCTTATATTTGCTTTAACAAGAATAATATTTACTTTAACAAGAATTTTCTTACGACCTTCAATATGATGTTAAAATATCGCATGAAATCTGCGATCTATACAAGCGACCTTTTTAAAATTTACTTCAATACAAAGAAGTGATACAAATAAAGAAAAAAACCTTGAATTACAATAAAACAAATTGCTCCTTATATTTGCTTTAACAAGAATAATATTTACTTTAACAAGAATTTTCTTACGACCTTCAATATGATGTTAAAATATCGCATGAAATCTGCGATCTATACAAGCGACCTTTTTAAAATTTACTTCAATACAAAGAAATGATACAAATAAAGAAAAAAAACCTTGAATTACAATAAAACAAATTGTTTCTTATATTTGCTTCAACAAGATTTTCCATATTGATAAATGATCTCGCATAGGTATTCAGAGAATAGCACCTCTGAAATATTAAATTATTTATTCACCTGTTAAAAAAGTTTTCAGCGACTTAATATCACAGGTTTATTTAATAAATTTTTCCGGATAAATTTTTGCGCACTTTCCACGCGCATTCTATCGAATGAAACCGAAGCCTTCCGGGTATAAATAAAAGATTGTTTCCCCCGATGCGATCTATTTTCGGAACAGAGAAGACATTTCTGGCCGATCGGATTATAAAGTACCTTCAGGCAGTTTGATAAGCATAGCTGACATTCTGCCGAGCTGGTTGGAGTACAACTCAATAAAGATTATATTCGGAGGAAACTACAAAGTGGAATTCTTCTCTAATGAGTACCCTAAATTAAATGACTGTAAGAATTTATCTCTGAACTTCATCGCATGGTTAGTGTTTAGTTATCAATGACTCCCAGTATCTGCTATGTCTTTTTTTATTTGCTCATTCTTACTTACTTACTTACTTACACACACACACACACACACACACATATATATATATATATATATATATATATATATATATATATATATATATATATATATATATGTATGTACATATATATATGTATGTATATATGTATATATATATATATATATATATATATATATATATATATATATATATATATATATATATATATATATGCATATATATATATATATATATATATGTATGTACATATATATATATGTATGTATGTATGCATGTATATATATATATATACACTGAAGTGCCACTGAATTAGGGATACCTCCCTAGTAACGAGTTGGGCCTTCTCTGGCCTTGATAACGGCTGCCACACGACGAGGCATAGATTAAACAAGTTTCTGGAAACGTTCCACGGGAATGGCTTGCCAAATATTGGCTGAAGCTGTCCATAATTCAGTAAGGTTCTTTGGTGCTGTGTGGTGGCCTTTCACGCCTTGTTCCAAAACATCCCAAAGATGCTCAATAGGATTTAAGTCTGGGCTCCTAGGTGGCCAATTTATGACAGAGGAAATCTCATCCAACCAGCCAGTAGCCAACCGGAACTTGTGAGAGGTACAGTTGTCTTGCTGGAAAACTCCATTACCGTGCGGATAACAGAACAGCAGAAACGGATGGAGGTGATAACCCAGCAACTCTACGTACCGAATTGCATTGAGGGAGGTTGGTACACGCACCAAAGATCCCAAACTGTGCCACGAAAAAACACCCCAGACTATGATGCACTACAAAATTTGCATAGGCTTTGCTATCCCTAATTCAGTGGCACTTCAGTGTATATGTATATGTATATGTATATATATATATATATATACATATATATATATATATATATATATATATATATATATATATATATATATATATATATATATATATATATATATATATATATATATATATATATATATATATATATACATATATATATATATATACATATATATATATATATATATATATATATATATATATATATATACAGTGGCTCCCAAAAGTGTTCGTACACTTACGAATTTCAATGGAATAGGGGTCTATCCAATAATTAAAATGAATATTTCAGAATGTGTATTTAATAATAAGATATATAATCTATTCTTAACAAAACTATATGCAATAATTTGAAAACATAGTAAAACTTTATTTTTAAGAAACCAGTAATCAAAAAGTAACAAAAACTTTATCTCACAAAAGTCATCGTACGCTGAAATATTTTCGGATAAATTCATAATTAAAATTATCATCTGGCGCTTTAGTTTTACTTTTGAATTGTTGTGGCATTTAAAATATCGTTTGGCTTTAATTTTTGCTTGTCTACTCCGTAATATTCTATTTATTATTTAAAAATTGACAAAGAATTTTGAAAAAGAAACAACAAACAGCAATCAAAAATTGATTATTTTTCATCATAGTAGTGGTAAATCAGTTCGGAATATTTGTAAATTACCTAATTTATCCCATTCTACTGTGCAGTATGTGAAAAAACGCTTTAAAGAAGAAAATTGGATCGAAAACAAGGTTAGAAAAGGTCGTCCGGCAAAGTCAACAAAACGTGATCAGAGATTTATAATTAGAAAATTTGTGAAAAATTCACGTTTGAGTGCTGTAAAGGTTTCTGCAGAATTCAATGAAACATTTTCTACTTCAAATTCACCTGAAATTTTTTGACGAGATCTCAGAACAGCTGGATTACATGGGCGTTGTGCCCATAGAAAATTTTTCGTGAGTGAGAAAAACAGAAAGTTTAGACTTCCCTTCGCACTATCAACGATAAATAAGCCCCAAACCTATTGGAATAATGTCTTATTTGCCAATGAACATTTTTCGTGCTGATGGGCGTATAATTGTATGGAGAAGAAAAAATGCGGAACTTAATCCCGAGAACTTGGTAGGAACAGCTAAGCATGCCGGTGAAGGTATCCTTCTGTGGGGGTGCATGTCAGCATCAGGACTAGGATATTTGGTATTAATTGATGGCATTATGAATCATGCTGTTTTTATAAATATTTTAAGAGACAATTTACAATTATCAGCCCAAAATTTGGGTATTGGAAACAACTTTGTTTTTTATCAAGATAACGATCCTAAGCACACGGCTCTCAACGTTCGCCTCTGGTGTCTCTATAATTGTCCACGAGTTTTGAAAACACCACCTCAATCGCCAGATTTAAACCCAATAGAACATATTTTGAGAGAACTGGAGTTTCGTTCCCGAAAACACGACATTCACACGAAAAGCAAACTTAAAAACAATTATGATGGTAGAATGGATGAACATTGATGCGAAAATTACTAAAGAACTAAAACAATCTATTCCCAGACGTTTAAAAGCTGTTGTGGATACTAAAGGATATCCTACTAAATATTAATTTAATGAAAAATTAGAATATTTATTAATATATAGAGATTTTTTACAAGTGTACGATGGCTTTTGTGAGATAATTTTTTTTTTACTTTTGGATTATTGGATTCTTAAAAATATATTTTTACTATGTTTTCAAAATATTTCATGTAGTTTTGTTAAGAAAAGCTTATAGATCTTATTATTAAACATCCATTCTGAAATATTCATTTTAATCAATGGATAGACCCCTATTTCATTGAAAATCGTAAGTGTACGAACACTTTTTGGATCCCCTGTATATACATATATACACACATATACATATACATACATACATACATACATATATATATATATATATATATATATATATATATATATATATATATATATATATATATACAGTATGCCCACTAAAGTCCCTTGCCACCCTCTTAACTTCGGAACGGCTGCTACTATATCCATAAAAGTGGCGTCTAGGTACAGTAAAGTAGCCATGCGCTACTGAATAAAACCACCTACCGCGCCACCTGGTAGAAAACTGCGGAGTTAGCAATCCTATCTCGAAAACGGAACGAGATAGGGGATAAAAGTGATTTAAAAAGTTGTAGAAAATCATCGATTTAGTATAAATAGATACCTTGGGGACATTAACGCAAAAAATAGAACGGTTAAAAAGCGCATTTGTTTTTTCATGATTTCCTACATTGTGACGTGACAAATCGATCTGAGAAAGAAAAAAAACAACTAGTTTTAACAATATACCTTTATTTGAGATGTTCAAACTTCTCACCGTCATTGCGGTGTCGTGTTTTGCCCGAAAGATAATCATTTCTCCTTCCGTTCAAGTTTCGTGACGTCACAGTGTAGGAAATCACGAAAAAACAAATGCGCTTTTTAACCATTCTATTCTTCGCATTAATGTCCACAAGGTGTCTTTTCTTACTAAATCGATAATGCTCTACAACTTTGTGAATCACTTTTTTCCTTTATCTCATTCCGTTTTCGAGATAGAAATGCTAACTCCGCTGTTTTCCACCAAGTGGCGCGGTAGGTGGTTTTATTCAGTAGCGCATGGCTACTTTACTATACCTAGACACCACTTTTATGAATATAGCAGCAGTCGTTCCGAAGTTAAGAGGGTGGGAAGGGACTTTAGTGGGCATACTGTATATTTATATATACATTGCACGTTGATAACTTTGACATCAGAGAATATGGCGATGATGTAAATGCTAGACGTCTGTCCCCATGCCGTTAGTAATTTGTTCTCCTTTTACCTTTGTAGTCTGTTGCAAAAAATTCATTTGGAAGACCTCAAAAAGTAACTGAAATGTATTTAACCCTTTTAGGGGCCCGTTTTCACAGTGCAAACGTCTAATTTTAGTCTTTTTTCACGGGCCGTGGCGGCCTTGTGGTACAGCGCGCTGGTTTTCGGTGCTGAGGGTGCTCAGATCGAATCCTGGCGAAGCGCCACTAAAATGCCTCCGTTTGTGTCGTCCCTTTATAGGGGACAATGCTGGTCTGCTTATATGGCGCCCCCATAATAAAATGGCCAGCAAAACTGCGATGAATTATAGGCGAATGTCTTCGTGACAAGTGCCTCCGCATTGGGAAAAAAAAGTCTTTTTTCACTTGCATTCAATGTATTCTAGTTAAATGAGCAGAAAAAGGGCTAGTACTGCCAACTGTTATCAGTTTAAAGAAGTAAAAACATTTTGCAACATTGAATTGTAAAATTTTTCAAGATTCTTTAGAGTAAAATGAGGTTGTTGTCCCAGAAAGGGTTAAAAGAGCCCGGAATAGTTAACAATCTATTTTAACTAAACATGCATTTAGTCATAAATAGACTTTGACTCGAAGCCTGGGGGCGTAGTGGTTAAAAGCGTCAAGCTGCCATCCCACAAGTCCAGGGTTCGACCCTGCGATTGGGCAAGGTTGAGTCAGCCTTTCATTCCTTGAGTGGGTCGATAAAATGAGGATCAAGCATGCTTGGGAACTAAAATCTGGGGGTCCCACATCAGGTTGACCACCTGACTGAGACATATGCTGTATGACACCCCAAGCCCACAGTCAAAAAAGCGGAGATGGGTACCGACGGCCCTGGTTCACATCGGACTGTTGCACAGTGAGTTTAGTTTTGTCTTTGATTCGTGTCGCCCGAGTTTTATAGTGATTACCGACGCTAATTGCCACCGCCATGGACAAGGTTCGAATCCCTTCCACGTCGTGGATGTTCCCTCATAGGAAGTGTCATTGGTTCACCCACCGGGTGCTACTATTGAATTTATTAATATACAGAGGCTGTTTGCACATTTTTAGACGATTTTGGTAAGCGGTAATAAAAAATCGTTTGCTGCAAAAGAAATAATTGGAATTCTACTATGTTTTTAAAAGTCAAAATTATCGTGTGCGGCTTGAAAGTTTTGTTTTAATTCAAAATGGCGTTTTTAACAAAGCAGTGGTTCGAAGGCTACATTTATGCTCCTTCCGAAGAGAAATATGCATACTCGTTATCCAAAAACGATGTGAGAGTTATGGTTTTGTGATATCTATAGCGTCGATAGGTAATATTGTCAACAAGAAAGGAAAAAAAAAAAGGTCAAATTGGATCCTCAAGTGGGACAAAAATTCCAAACAAGTATCCAAGGAAAAAACGGACATCTTCGACTATTGCAAAGGTACGTTGTTTAATGTTAAAAGAAAATCCCCCTAGTCAAAGGACAGTTGCAAAATCATTAAAATGCTCGGTGGCCACTGTAAACAAAATGATAAACGTTGATTTAAATCTTAAGAAAGCGAAAAAAACGCAATGTGCATCGTTTTCTTCCAAATCATATCGCTGAACGCAGGACACGCTGCAGAATTCTATATGAGAAACACTTATCCAAAGAAAAATGGAAAACAATTGTCACAATAGATGAATCATGGGTGTATTTAAATGATTGCAACAAAAAAAGAGCCATTTATTATCATAAAAGGGGAGAAAAAAATTTAAGTACATGGTTCAAAGAATCGAAAGAAAGTTTTTCTAAGGGATTCATGATTGTTGCTGGTTTTTCCTATAATGGCAAGTTAAAAATAAGGAGAATGGAAAAAAATGTCAAGATTAACTCCAAATACTATCAGGAACATATTTTATCGCCAATTTTTCTGAATGAAATACCATCACTTTACCCACAGTTCCATCCATCTGTGAGACTCCATCAGGACAAATCTAACAGTCACACACCTAAATGCACTGTAAATTTCCTAAAAGAAATGGAACAAAAAACTGGTATCAAGGCCATACCCTTCACTGATATCCCTACTAAATCTCCCGATGTATCACCTATAGATTTTTTGGTGCTTTCGGACTTTTAAAATCTGCATTAGCGAAACGTCGTCCCAAAACCCTTAGGAACTCAGGAACTCTCCCCTCTCTGGGAAGCTGTTCAGGAGGAATGGGATAGAATGCCTCTTCTGACACTTCAAAAGGCATTATTATCCTGGAAACTGCGGTGTCGGAAGATAGTTCAGAATAAGGGATGTCAAATAGAACATTTAAAACACAAGAATTTTATGTAATTTAGTTTTGTGAATACAATATACATCGTCTAAAAAATGTGTGAACAGCCTCTGTACTTTTCAGCGCTGTTCTTATATATTTTAATTTCAACTCGGACCTTAAGTGAGGTGGTGTCCAGTTTGTTAATACATGCACCTTCATCTTACAGCAGCTGCAACATGACAATGAATTTTAGTTACTAAAAACTAAAGTTGTCCAGTTATTTTAGTTCTTCACTCAGAAAACGGATGGAAAGAAAGTAGTTAATGCATCTACAGTATTGCAATCACTTACTCAAATCAAAACGAGGTAAAAGGCTATGGTGGATTGTCTTTTTTTTCTAGTTGGGAATCAATATTCGTTTTCTTCCATCTCATATCCTATGGAAAGCGTTTGCAAAGGCTGCTTTTATACGGAAGCACAAAAGAGAAGAATGTGGAACGAGAGCGCGATCGTCTATAAATGAGGCGTTGAAAGGCAAAGTGGTGCAAGTCACATTTTCAACTTTTTTTATTTGGGGCCAAATATGAAATCTCCATGTTCAGTTTAGAGTGGAACTGTGAATAGTATTTATTTGCAATGTTATAATAATTGTTATGAATTATAATTTGTTCAATTTATGGTGGAATTTTTCGTAGTTTTTGCAGTTAAACTCTTTTAACTTACACCACTTGACTTACTGACTTACACCACTTTGCCTTTCACCGCCTCAAATGTAGAGTAATGTAAGGGTTGGAAGATGGCTTAAAAAGGAGTTATTTCGAAGATTTTTCTCCCGGCAGCTAGAACGAGCCGAGCAAATTTCTCAGACTTTACTTTTCTATCATTTCTATGTAGAACATGTTTGACTTGAGATGCCTATCAATATTTTTTTCCATAAATTTAGTTGATAATGTATTTTTTTTCTCATTTGAATATTTAACAGAAATCTCTAACGAATATTGGAGTTCGTGATGAAAAAATCAAAAAAACGGTGTTAGGCGTGTCCGCTATAACTTGAATGAGAAATTCGCTGAGATACTCGCTCCAAATGGACCGTTTACTTGTGAAATTGAACACTACAAACAGAAAATATAATATGTGAAGACTAAAAATAGTACTAATGCGGAATATACGGGAAACTTCACTATTTTAGACTTTAAGGGCTCTTAGCGGAAGTAAATGGAAGTACGAAACATAACGGATTACTTAAGAAACGTATAATAAATTATCACAAATTACGAAGCATTACCATCCACTTTTACTTGGCAAAACCGTAACTGCTTATTCTGAAAGAAACATGGCGGAATGTTATGGTATACATCATTAATTTAATTTGTTCGGAAGATATACACTGAAGTGCCACTGAATTAGGGATAGCAAAGCCTATGCAAACTGTGTAGCGCTACGCATCATGTATGCGCAAGTGAGGGCGCTGTGGAAACTGCATATATAGCGGGTACTGTGGTTGTTCTGAATTAGTTGCTGGAATTGCCAGTATGAGTAAACTGCCTGATTTAGACGCCTTCGATCGCGGGCAAATCGTAGGTGCGCGACGCATGGGCCATTCAATTTCCGAAATCGTCAGACAGCTAGGATTTTCAAGGTCGACAGTGTCAAGAGTATACCAAGAATACATAGATGGTGGAAAAAAACTAGCGATCGGGAAAACTGCAAAGGACAATTAGCCTTCACAGTGCGTGGTGACAGACGGCTCAGGCGTTTTGTACGTAGCCACCGAGGCCAAACATTAGCTCAAATTACCACCCAGTTTAATGACGGTGCCAGTCGTACAGTCAGTAAACGGACTGTGCAACGCTCGCTTCACCGTATGGGTTTCGGGAGCCGTCGACCTACGAGAGTACCATTGCTCTATACTCGCCATCGGGCTGCACGTCTTGCCTGGGCAAGATAGCACAGAGACTGGAGTGTAGAGGACTGGAAACGAGTAGCATGGAGTGATGAGTCTCGATTCCGACTACTTAACGCCGACGGGAGGCTGAGAATATGGCGTCAGGCTCATGAAGCCAAGGATCGTGCATTCCTGGCTGGAACTGTACAAGGGCATGGTGGCTCAATCATGGTCTGGGGTGTTTTTTCGTGGCACAGTTTGGGATCTTTGGTGCGTGTACCAACCTCCCTCAATGCAATTCGGTACGTAGAGTTGCTGGGTGATCACCTCCATCCGTTTATGCTGTTCTGTTATCCGCACGGTAATGGAGTTTTCCAGCAAGACAACTGTACCTCTCACAAGTCCCGGCTGGCTACTGACGGGTTGGATGAGAATTCCTCTGACTTCTCTGTAATGCATTGGCTACCTAGAAGCCCAGACTTAAATCCTATTGAGCATCTTTGGGATGTTTTGGAACAAGGCGTGAAAGGCCATCACACAGCACCAAAGAACCTTAATGACTTATGGACAGCTTTAGCCAATATTTGGCAAGCCATTCCCGTGGAACGTTTCCAGAAACTTGTTGAATCTATGCCTCGTCGTGTGGCAGCCGTTATCAAGGCCAGAGGAGGCCCAACTCGTTACTAGGTAGGTATCCCTAATTCAGTGGCACTTCAGTGTATATACACTGCTGGCCACCCACGTTGCAACACCAAGAAAGACAAGAGATATCACAACAAAATTTATTTTGTAGATAACATGTTGACCAAGTATCAAATGATTAAATTTATAGACTTCTGTGAAGTGTGGTTCCTGCCAAAATCAGTAGCCAGAGTAGCCGCCATTTTTGGAGATCACCGCTGCCACACGCCTCGGCATTGATTCAAAGAGACTTTGGATGAATTCTTGGGGTACAGCAGACCAAGCAGCTTTCACACGTTGCCAAAGTTGATCTGCCGTGGCAGCTGGGGATGGAATCTGGGTCAATCGTAGAGCAACCATGGACCACATGTTTTCTATTGGCGATAGATCCGGAGAGCGAGGCGGCCAGGGAAACAATTCAATCTGGCGATTGACGAAGAACTGTTGGACATTGCGTGCTACGTGTGGTCGTGCATTCTCCTGTTGAAATATGGCTGTGGGCAATCCCTCGAGGTAAGGAAGGACAACTGGCTCCAACACCTCGGAGATGTAGCGCTGGCTGTTTAAAGTCCCGGCAATGCGTACTAGAGGTGTGCGAGAGTGATATCCAATACCACCCCATACCATAATACCCGGTGCAGGACCAGTGTGGCGGTGCATAACGCAGCTGTTCAGCATCCTCTCTTCACGGTGTCTCCAGATGGTGTTACAGACAGAAGCGTGACTCGTCAGTAAAGACAATTTCATTCCATTCTGCCGTCCACATCCTTCTGTCATCGCACCATTGGCGGCGGAGACGTCTGTGGTTCTGCGTCAAGGGTAGACAAAGCAATGGAAGTCTTGCGGACAGACCACTCTGCTGTAAACGGCGTCGAATGGTACGCGCAGACACTGGATGATGCGTTACAGACTGCATGTGCTGTGCTATGATTCGTGATGTGACTGAGCGATCCGTCACTGCCATGCGCACAATTTGCCTGTCATCACGTGAAGTGGTGCGCTGAGGTGGATGCGATCGAACACGCCGGTCCGTCGTACCCTCCTGCATCCAACGATCACATATCCGCATTACAAGTCTTTGGTTTCGTCCAACACGACTACCGATTTCCCTGAAAGATAATCCACAATCTCTGTAGGGCACTATCCTTCCTCTGTCGAACTCGGAAACTTGATCAAAAGATGATCGCTGTTTTCGACGAGGCATAATTGATCGTTTTTTTGAAAAAACCACAAGAAAAACATAATTGCCGAAATCTCCAAGCCTTAAATAGCGCTTTGAAGTGGCGCCACAGGCGCGCGTGATGTGCGTCTGCGCTGAAATTCTAATCATTTGCATATCTCACCTCCGCTAATGCATGTTGTAAATTTCATGTTATTTGCACGTTTCCTTCAGGGTGTTGCATTTACAGTGGCCAGCAGTGTATATATGTAATGACACGGACGCGGGCCGACGAATGAGGGGCCGAGTGGCATAGTTTCGATTATGGTTCTTCTTGCTTCATCTAGTTTAGGGTAAAACGGATGACTTGTCGCTCGGCCGTGCATCACAAATGTTTAAATCTATTCCCGCATTTACTCTCAACCCTCGGACACACAAATCAAAACACAAGTTTATCGAACTACATTTTATTTATATCACCGATCGCTCCGCCTGTATGAATGCAGCAAGAGGAAGTACAGGAATCCGTCCTACTTCTGGATGTCAAGTCTTATATAAACTTCAGTTCGTCACGTGATTAAAGAGTGTGTCTTAATAGTTGATTGGTTTAAAGTTGTTGTTGATGCGCAGAACTTATTTAAACTTGTACTGACGCCGTGAAGCGTCCCTTTAGTTAAAAAAAGACAGCCATCTTTAATGATATTGCCTAAGGCTGTAATAAAGGAATTTAACGCGAATGCCCAAAGGGAATTTAGAATAATTTCAGATTTTAAAATGATATGGGGATTTTAATGTTATATATATATATATATATATATATATATATATATATATATATATATATATATATGTGTGTGTGTGTGTGTGTGTGTGTGTGTGTGTGTGTAAGTAATATATCCATTACACACGTCCTTAAAATATAACCTGAAAAGGAAACTAGCTCATATTTACATGGCTGGAGATATACTCAGCCTAAAGGGAATAAAATTAAATTTGAAAGCAGTCCGATCGAATCGTTTATTAGAGCGACAAAAGTGCGTCCGTCCATTTCAGAAGACAGTTCGTAAACGATCATCACCTTTCAACCTTTAGCGAGAGAGAAGATGTACAAGTGACTATTATTTTGTAGGGTCAGAAGATATTGGGGCTCGCGATGGGAACCCACGCCAGAATTTAAACATGTATACGTGTAGAAATGCAAAGGCATACGATTTATGGGAAGTTCTGTTGCTAAGGGTTTCGTAGCAATAATTTGATGTTACTGAGGTTTGGATTTTGGAAAAGGAATTTTAATGCTAGAATGGAGGGCCTAATATCTAATATATTACACATATATTACACACACACACACACACACACACATATATATATATATATATATGTGTGTGTGTGTGTGTGTGTGTGTGTGTGTATACATATATAGTGGATTGTTCTCACTTTATGGAAACGATTTTTACAGTTAAGTTTTATGTATGGATGCCGTATTTTATGCGGTGATTTGCGTCTATCTGATAGCCATGGTTCTTAACAATAGCTCTAGCTCGAATTTTCCATGAAAGTAAATTTTTGCTTAGTATTGCCATGTCATTTTTACCTCATTCCTCTTGGACCGTTTTCCAAAGTCCGTTCAGTGTTCGTAGATGCCGTTTTCCTAAAGCTCGTAATAAAGAACCGAAATCGCAAAAGTCCATTGGACAAGAGTCAGGTAATTTTACAGGTATTTCATTAAATCGGAAGCATTTTATTCCTGTTTCTGATTATTTCTTTGCTAAATAAGCGGCAGTTGTTTTAAACGTGTGACTAGCGGCTTTGTCCGTACGAGGCTCAAATTTATCAATGTCCTATCCATATAAGGCTGGAATTTCTTCTTCAAAAATTGGTTCTAAAATATTCTGCTGATAGTAGAGTGAATTAATTTTGGATTTACTTCAGACTTTTTTCATCTTTAATTTGTCGTTGTAACAAAATTCTGCTACTATCATGAACTCCTTTGAGAACTTTTCTGTACACTGACGTAGCCATTTCGTACGGTCATTCCCGTCAGTTGAGCAATAATTTTTATTTATTACAGTCACTTAAATACACCGAGTGTTAACACAAATTTTCATTTTTCAGCAGCTAGGTTTTTTTCGTATAATTTTCTACAATTTGTTTTTCTTTCAGCAATATGCTATGGCAAAAGCAGATGTACATTAGGTTTAAACATATTTTTTAACTTGAAATCTTTATGAATGATTTTACTTACAGTGCCAGAAGACATTCGTAGTTTCGATGCAATGTATCTTTGAATCGGAGTAATTTATTTTAGGATCAGAGACTTCACTTGCTTGATATTTACCTGCTTTCGAACAGTCTTAGGATGAGGATTTGTAGTCATAATTTAATTTTTACTTTCAGTTACATGTTTTTTTCTATTTAAAATTTAATATGTTATAAAAATCTCTCTTTGAAATGCCATGACCGCAATTTTTACACCGCTTTATAATATGTTGATACGAATATTTCTCCCCGGAAAGTGCTGTTACGTAACCTTCGAGCCATCTATTAATTATAGGAGCCATTTGAAAAATAATTCTTTTATTTTACATTCCAATCAAAGCAGAACAATAGCAGACGATTATTCTGACGGAATTTTTATGTCTAAATGCAGACGCCAATATATATATATATATATATATATATATATATATATATATGAAATACATTGAAATAGATGATAGAGAAAACCAGTAATAGCCCTAAAGCTACTTGCAACCAGGAACAAATAACATGAAAAAAAAAATGAAATTATTTATATATATATTTATATATATATATATTTATATATATATATATATATATATATATATATATATATATATATATATATATATATATATATATATATAGATATATAGATATATATATATATATATATATATATATATATATATATATATATATATATATTTATTTATTTATATATATATATATATATATATATATATATATATATATATATATATATATATATATATATATATATATATATATATATATATATATATGTGTGTGTGTGTGTGTGTGTGTGTGAGTGTGTTAGTTACAAATCCTGGGTAACTCGGGAAAGTTCGGATTTAATCCGACGTCTTGGAACCGGGGTAGGCGATGGTCCCTCAAGTCGGGAGATTCAAAATTATTGATAAGAGTAGTCGTAACTGTTTCAACAAAAAGGGGTGGCTGGCATATTAATGCAGGCACGCTGGGGAGAAAAGGACACTTCCAGAAGGACGGAGGAATCAGCTACATTTCTAAAGGTTTTTATTGAAAGGTAGTTTCTCGCTGGACATCCGGACATCAACGGACATAGACGGAGAGCTCAAACTCACGCCATGTTGGGTTTTAACACGAACACATAAAGCTGAAAAGAGACGCCGAGGAACGCTGATGTTCGCGATGGTTTCAGGCGCGCATAACTTCTAATTGGCTGAAAGGTGACACCTGACCTTAGCACGTCATATGGTGTGATGGTTTTCGAATGTTCCACGACATTCGACCTTATATTACTGTTGGTGGCACGTGGCTTTTTCAGGGAGAATCTAATGGATTAATTTTGAACACTTAGGTCAAATTTAGAAAGGATAGACGATGTTCTATTGCGGTAAGATAAAGTTAATGAAGGGAAACGTTATTATTTCATATATATATATATATATATATATATATATATATATATATACATATATATACATATATATACATATATATACATACATATATTTATACATAAATATATGTATATATACATACATATATATATACATGCATATATATATATATATAAATTGGCATAAAGAGTAATGCCAAATATAGTACGATGTTAATAATGTTGCAGGTTAGAAAACCTCAGACAAAGCGTTGGATTTCAGTTCCATTTATTTTTAAAGAATGTAAAAAAAAAGAATTTCAGTTGAGTACAACATCCGGTGTGTAACTAGGAGTGCAGATTTCTCCAAGGGGAGGTATAATAGAGGAAAAAATAATTATGCGTCATTAATGTAATTAGAAGAGTTGTTTTTCGCGTATCACGCATATATAAACTAATTGTTGGTCTGCCTCAGTAAAGATGAATCGCAGGAAAGGCGCTGTAATTAAGTAATCTGATAACGGTTATTTTTCGACACTGTGATAAATGGGGTTGTCTCATTATTCTGCATTCCTTCTTCTAAAAATAAACGACTAAATAACCATCGATTTCATTACAGTTTGGCTAATTAGTAAAAAAGAGAAAATCTGTTCATTCATCCATATTAAGAAAAAAATATTGAAAGTGTGTTTTGATTGAAATCATATTTTTAACGTACACACTTGCGGTCCCCAATTCTACAAAATTCCTAGATGTTGTATTTCTGCTCTCAACTGAACAATGCATAGACTTTCAGATATGTTCAATAACATATCGATCTGGTGGGTCACATCAAGTTCTAAAACTCGGATGAGTGTTCCTCAGACCATAATTTGTTGGTGTGTGTATGTTTGTGGTTGTGAATTCTCTCGTTGGAGGACACACAATCAGTGGCGTAGCAAAGTGGGGGCAAGGGGGTCTATCATGCCCCGGGCGCCACTCGCAGAGGGGCGCCATTGTAAGATCTATATATTATATTACTATATGTTTTCGAGGGAGATGCCAATATAAGGTCTATATATTATATTACTATATGTATTTTAGGGGAGGCCACCAATATAAGGTCTATATATAATATTACTATATGTTTTTCGGGGAGGGTGCCAATATAAGGTCTATATATTATATTACTATATTTTTTGGGGGGTGCCAATATCAGGTCTATATATTATATTACTATATTTTTTTGGGGGGGTGCCAATATCAGGTCTATATATTATATTACTATATGTTTTTCGGGGAGGGCACCAACATAAGGTCTATATATTATGTTACTATATGCTTTTCGGGGGGGGGGTGACAATATAAGGTCTATATATTATGTTATTATATGTTTATAGGGGGGCGCCAATATAGGGTCTATATATTATATTACTATATGTTTTTCGGGGGGGGCGCAACAAAGGTATCGCGCCCCGGGCGCCAGTTATGCTCGCTATTCTACTGCACACAATCACATGACAGCGAATGAATGAAATAAACGACTGTAACCCATCCAAAAGGACGTTGACCATAGCGCTCACAGATTACAGAAGTTGTAGACGTATGAGGAGTCCTCATTCGTACCAGCTCATCACACCCCGTAACATTACTGAGAGTCCATTGCCTGTACAGTCCCTTGTTGATATGCTTGTTTCATTGATGCTGCTTCATTGATGGCTTGTTTCATTGATGGCTGCACCTTCACAAACGAATCCTTCCATGTGGCCGAATTGCTGGAAACCACACTCGTCAGATCAGGGAAATCCTTTCCAGTCTTCGAATGTTCAGTGGGGGTGTACCTGAGCCAAAGCGAGGAGCAGAGCTTGGTATCGTGAGGAAAACAATGGTACTCGATTTGGGCGTCGGATAATATAGCCCATATCGTGCAGTGAACTGTTGTAAAGTATACACCCTGGTGTCAGTAGAAATGTCAGCATTCACTTGCGACGTTATGTACGGCAATGTTGCACTCATTTCTGTTGAAATGATTCTCGGAAGATGGCACCGGTCTTAGTCATCTAGTCATTCGACAACCACAATGTTACCGTAAGTTCGATGTTTTATCGGAATTCAAAATACACTTGAAATAAAAATACTTGAATCAAGATACACTTGAAATGATAGACCCTAAAAATACCATAACGCTTGTCATGAGTGCCCTCTATGGTACCTAGCTGAAATTCCCCTGATCACTCGCCATTCTCGCTGCGGAATCAGGTGTTTAGGCTGTCATAGGGACATGACAGTAGCGTCACGGCCAGGGGCAGGAGCATTGAAAAGTACAGTACAAAGTAAAATAATTGTTAAATGCAACAAAGAAACAGGGCAATAAAAGAGAAGGGAAGAAAGCCATAGACCGAAACGAAATTTAGAGATTGTGTTTGTAGCAAGAAATAGAAGATAAAAGTTGAAGAGAGTGAGTTGCAAGAAGAGAATAAAAGAAAATTTATGATGGCTATAAAACAACCCACCCTGCTTGAAGTCGAAGCATGGGAAAAAAGTTAAATTTGGAAGGGAGAATTTATAAATCCCGCCCTCGATGCGCATTGGTAAAAAGGGAATTGAGAAGAGGCAGCCACGGACGAATGGCGATGGCATGATAATTATATGACCAATGGAAATTATAAGAGACGGAGACATTAATAAGAAAATATATGAAATGAGAAATAGTGTGAAGGAGAGATAACCTAAGAAGTCAGAGTCAGTTAGAAGTTTGTTGAGAGGTAGAAGTGGTGTCAAGGCATATAGATCTATGAGGAGAGTTAGAAGTTGGAGATACAAGTTGTCGAGCGCCCAGTATCCCGTGCCGAAGGTCTGCAATGAGCGACGGAGCCTTATACCAAACAAGAAAGTGCCCTAGTTCCGTGTGATGATAAAGAAAGTGCCCTAGTTCCGTGTGATGATAAAGAAAATGCCCTAGTTCCGTGTGATGATAAAGAAAGTGCCCTAGTTCAGTGTGATGATATAGACGACGAGTTCATCATTACGAGTGCCCGCTGCCCATAGTGATTCCACAGTCATCTTCCAAGGTACCGACTTTGCGTTTCCTTTTTATATTGTTATCATTGCTTTCCTTTTTATATTGTTATATTGTTACCATTGCTCAGAGCAAGGTCGCTTGTTACGAGGTATGGTGCTGGGAGCCATGTGGAGGATGGAACTGCTTTAGGCCTAATGTGGTAAATCGTAGTTTTTTTTTTATAATATTTGCAACAAGTATCTTCGGATAATAAAATAGATTTTTATAATGTATTCCTATGCTATTTGTTTCTGTTAGTAGAGTGAGCCTGACTTCATTTACTATTAATTATAAGTATTAAACTTATTCATGGTGCTTGAGAATCACGTGGTGTGTGCATAGGACATATGCATAAGTAACCTTTTTTGAGCTAAAAGTTTGGTCTAAATTATATTATCAACGCTTCACCGTGAGATGTAATCTGGTTATTGCTAATTCAGAAAGTAAATTGTGGTTTTTTTAAACACAACGCTCTATACATTTTTAATCTCAGCGTTCACCGGCATAACAGGCACGTTAAAGCCGTAGACCGAAATGTTCCTCTATGAGGTCAGAGACGGTGAGAGTGGGTACGATCCCCCAGATGTCGGTCAAAATGGAGGTGGCACCTGGCTCCATCGGACTCCGATCCTTGTGGTGCCATTATAATCCGGCCAGGAGTCATTACAAACAATAACAGCAACAGCAGCTTATAACAGTTGCACTGTCACCATAAACGTGGTCACATTTAAAGCATTTAAATAGTTGCAAAACACCGTTATTACATCTCTTTTTACAAGGCAATAGTTTGACAGCAATAGCAAATACTTTTTTAAGTGAATCCCAATTTTGTATGAATCTCTACCAAAAGCCAGTTCAGCGCCATTTTAACACAAATAGACAGTTCCGCAATGGCTGCCACGATTAGATTATTTCTAACAGCTTAAAATTTGATCTACCCCCTTATGGGTTACAGATTTCAGTGAGTATGGAATAAGCACAGAATATAATTTTATATTGTGTTTTGATCAGATAAATTTGAAGAAAAAAATTTTTATAATCCCTAAAAGGTTTGGTTTGGAGCGCTACGGTCAAATTTTGCTACAAGTGGGCTAATTAGACCGGGATCTACAGTTTAAAGACGATTCCGAACGGCTACAAACAGCCATGCAAACAGTGGGACTCGAACCCACAAGAACTGAACCGAAAGCCAGTGCCCTAGCCATTCGGCCATCGACCTGGCAAACCCTTAACAGGAAAAGTGTGGAATGAAATAGGAAACAATGACTTGTTGATGGCCCCAATATAACAAAAATGACGGCACCCCATTTCGAAGTAATTAATAGTTCTGTATGGGCTAAAAATTTGTGAAGATAGGATAATTAAATCTATTTAATAATTAAAGTTAAAATAACTCTTAACATTTATTTACATTTAAATTACATTTAACTTTTAGTGCAGATACAATTAAAGTTCATTTACATTTTAAATCTTATCATTAGAAAATGTGGTTAGTATATTTTAAAGACATGCGTTGTGTTTAGCAATAACCCAAAAATTAATTATTAAAACTGGTTCGATTCATTGCTGCATCACTGTGGTGATTATGAGCCTTGAAGAAAAATGCAATTAAATCAAATAAAATTACATCCCTATTGTTGGAGCACACCTAAAAATAAAATTATTTCTCCTAAAAGAAAACTTAAAGAAATCAATTCTGCAGAAATAAAAGAACCTAAAGCTGAAAATTAGAAAATTAACTCAAAAGCAAAGACCGACATGACACATCGTTATAGAATAAAAATAACAATTTTATTACAATGAAGACTAGTCTTAGATTCTACCTGACTCTCCACCAATAAACGATTACAAGATATTAAAAATAATAGAGCCTTCATAACATTAATTATTTTTCTTGAACAATTTCAGAGAAATCGCAATAAAATCAAATACACTGCTGGCCACCCAAATTCCAACATCAAGAAAGACAAGAGATATCACAACAAAATTTATTTTGTAGATAACATGTTGACCAAGTATCAAATGATTAAATTTATAGACTTCTGTGAAGTGTGATTCCTGCCAAAATCAGTAGCCAGAGTAGCCGCCATTGTTGGATATCACCGCTGCCACACGCCTCGGCATTGATTCAAAGAGACTTTGGATGCGTTCTTGGGGTACAGCAGACCAAGCAGCTTCCACACGTTGCCAAAGTTGATCTGCCGTGGCAGCTGGGGATGGAATCTGGGTCAATCGTAGAGCAACCATGGACCACATGTTTTCTATCGGCGAAAGATCCGGAGAGCGAGGCGGCCAGGGAAGCAATTCAATCTGGCGATTGACGAAGAACCGTTGGACAATGCGTGCCACATGTGGTCGCGCATTATCCTGTTGAAATATGGCTGTGGGCAAGCCCTGAAGGTAAGGAAGGACAACTGGCTCCAACACCTCGGGAATGTAGCGCTGGCTGTTTAAATTACCGGCAATGCGTACTAGGGGTGTGCGAGAGTGATATCCAATACCGCCCCATACCATAATACCCGGTGCAGGACCAGTGTGGCGGTGCATAACGCAGCTGTTCAGCATCCTCTCTTCACGGTGTCTCCAGACTCGAATGCGACCATCGTGGTGTTGCAGACAGAAGCGTGACTCGTCAGTAAAGACAATTTCATTCCATTCTGCCGTCCACATCCGTCTGTCATCGCACCATTGGCGGCGGAGACGTCTGTGGTTCTGCGTCAAGGGTAGACAAAGCAATGGACGTCTTGCGGACAGACCACTCTGCTGTAAACGGCGTCGAATGGTACGCGCAGACACTGGATGATGCGTTACAGACTGCATGTGCTGTGCTATGGTTCGTGATGTGACTGAGCGATCCGTCACTGCCATGCGCTTAATTTGCCTGTCATCACGTGAAGTGGTGCGCTGAGGTGGATGCGATCGAACTGAGGTGGATGCGATCGTTGGATGCCGTCGTACCCTCCTGCATCCAACGATCACATATCCGCATTACAGTTCTTTGGTTTCGCTCAACACGACTACCGATTTCCCTGAAAGATAATCCACAATCTCGGTAGGCCACTGTCATAGGGACATGACAGTAGTGTTACGGCCAGGGACAGGAGCATGGAAAGAAATACAAAATAAAATAAAATAATTGTTAAATGCAATAAAGAAACAGGGCAATAAAAGAGAAGGGAAGAAAGCCATAGACCTTTAACGAAAATTAGAGATAATGTTCGTAGCAATAAATAGAAGTGGAAGAGAGTGAAAATAAAAGAAAATTTATGATGGCTATAAGCTACGAACATTATCTCTAATTTTCGTTCCGGTCTATGGCTTTCTTCCCTTCTCTTTTATTGCCCTGTTTCTTTATTGCATTTAACAATTATTTTATTTTATTTTGTATTTCTTTCCATGCTCCTGTCCCTGGCCGTAACACTACTGTCATGTCCCTATGACAGCCACTATCCTTCCTCTGTCGAACTCGGATACTTGATCAAAAGATGATCGCTGTTTTCGACGAGGCATAATTGATCGTTTTTTTGAAAAAAACCACAAGAAAAACACAATTGCCGAACTTGACATCGTCGAAATCTCCAAGCCTTAAATAGCGCTTTGAAGTGGCGCCACAGGCGCGCGTGATGTGCGTCTGCGCTGAAATTCTAATCATTTGCATATCTCACCTTCGTTAATGCATGTTGTAAATTTCATGTTATTTGCATGTTTCCTTCAGGGTGTTGCATTTACAGTGGCCAGCAGTGTACCAAAAAAAATGGTGGCTAGTGAGAAAAAACCCGTTCAAATGAAAAGTGATTAAAAGAAAAAAGATCAAAAGAAAACTAAGGAAAAATTCAATAAACAAAAAAAGGAAATTAAAATCCTATTACCAAATTAAAATGCTGCAGCACTCTAACTAAAAATAATAATAATTTTACTAAATCATGAGGGGAGCGTAAACGCCATTTCTAAAGCGTGCATGACGCCAAGTCGTGAACTTCGCCGGATGTTCCCGTTCAACCATTTCTCTCCATCTAAGGTCTAGGGTCAGCTCCCAACTTCTTGGCTCGTCTCTGTCAGTCCTCAATTTTTTCGCACTCTCCGCCCCCGAGTCGACGCTACGTTTCTTCCCTTTGATTCCGCGCGGAAGTAAAGAGTTCCAAATCGCGCCGTCAATCTCGAACGAGGAAAACGTCGAAATTCTGAAATAGCCGAAGGAATCTTCTCTTCGACTCATCGTTGATGTTTTTATCTTCTTACATCATACAGTGGTGGAAATTGATTTATGAAAACACGGTTTTTTTAACAAAAAATATTTTTAATATTCATTAAAAATGAATGAAATTTCATACATTTTACATGCTATGTATAACATATGAGTCATAAAAATAAAATTTCATACATAATAATAAACAAAAGCATAAGGTCAAAAATTAGATTTTCGTAACATACAAACATGGAAATTGATTTATGAAATATCACATTTCATTCACATTAATAGATAGTAAAGCCACCTTTCTTCTCTTCATCAAAGTTGCTTTTATTCTAGATGGCGTTGTTAAAACATGATTTTGAATGTACTTGTGTTGAATTTGTTTCCAGTTTTTACAGATTGAAACTTTCAATTCTACAAGTGATGTATACTGCATACAATCTTCATAAACCTTTCGAACATGCTGTCCCCAAACGTTTTCGATGGGGGTTCAAATCAGGGTTATTAGGTGGATGATCTAAAAGATCAATATTCTGTTCGTCAAACCAATCTTTCGTTGCATTTGAAGAGTGAATACTTGCAATGTCTTGCATGGAGATGTAATCTAAACTATAATATTGCTATGCAAATGGAAGAAAGGAATGTTTCTGAAATTGAGCTGTAATCAAATGAATTCTGGCAACCATTTAAAAATACAATTTCACTTCTGCCATCATAAGCAATCGCTGCCCAAATCGTTAAACTTCCACCACCCAAATTTCTGCTGAATGTAGATTTTAGTTATTTTCAGAGGTCCCCCAAGTAATACTTCAAATGATCGGGGCCATCCAAATAAAATTTCTTTTCATCGGAGAAAATGACTTTCTTCCAATTTTCGCCCATTGCCCTGTACTTCTCGCAATACTGAAAACGCATCTACGCAAATGCTTGTGACTCAGAAGTATGTTTACAGACTTCCTCTTCGACCATCTCAAGCTCCATGAAGAATATAAAATTTGACTAATTCTTCTAGAAGTAACAGGAAGGGATAGATCTGTACAAATCTGCTTTGAACTGGGGCCTGTTTTCGATAGAATTCTCCATCTCAGTTAAACGTGGATTACCTTTTTTGTTAAAATGTTTGCCATAATTTGCTGAATATTTTCTATAGTTATATATCCCACCAACTGGTCTTTTAATTAATTTACTAATTTCCGGAACAGATTTTTCACATTCTAGATATGCATCGATTTTGCCTCTTTCGTCCTCTGACAATACCTTTCGTTTACCCATCGTGAAAAGTATGAATGAAACGTATTGCTTCCAATATATAACGCTTTTTATGTCTACTGCACATGTCACGTTACTTGGTTTTATGTAAATTTTTGTTACATTACTTCAGAATAGCCAATGAAATGTGATATTTCATAAATCAATTTCCATGTCATAAATCAATTTCCTATGTTACGAAACTCTAATTTTTAATCTTATGTTTTTGTTTATTATTATATAGGAAATTTCATTTTTTGTAAATCATTTGCTATACATATCGTGTATAATGTATGAATGTAATATCGTGTATAATGTATGTAATGTTTTCATTCATTTTTAATGAATATGAAAGAAGTTTTTATTAAAACACCGTGTTTTCATAAATCAATTTCCAACACTGTACCATCATTGTTGGTTCCTTATTTCATTATTTCCTCCTTGAAAACGCCGCCATCTACGAATCATTGTATAAAACGGCGAAGGGAGCGCCCTCGTATTTCAGCCAAACTCATCAACATTCCAACGTCCTAATCGGGGAGAGTGTCCGTGACCAGTCGCCAACGGATTTCTCGATTTGCAACCATCAAAAGGGGGATTTGTCTGAAAAGAAAGACTAACTTTAAACAAAAACTTAAAAGACACACATTAATTTTGCATTCATTCATTAAATAAAAACCCAAAAATTCACCAGCCAAAAATACGTACCAGCCACCTCACAATTATTTCAAAATAAGGCTTATTAATTTATCAAAATTTTAACAATAAGGTATAACATGTGATGATATCCTTCAATTTAATTCTTCATAATGTCAAAACATTACGAGAAACTTGCGAACGCTTCCCCAAATGCGATGACATTAATCAAACAAATGGATATTTGATCACCACAAGTTTAACCATCAAGTATATTTAGCAGAGGCTTAATAAATTGATTTAAAACAAAACACAACTGTTACTAAAATTTAGTTGTTTACTATTATAGTAATGATTCGAATTTACTGTAATTTATCATCAACATATCTTGTCGTCAGGCCGGGAAGCATTAGGCGACACTGGTGAACTTTGCCTGACGATGAACTATTGATGAGTTCGAAACATGTAGCCATACTTTTTATGACATTGTGGTAATCAGGAAGACATTTGTTCTTCCTGTTTGTCTTTACCATTTACCTTAATTTACGTTCTATCTATGGTCCCAGTGTTAGATTACAATACGATGATGCCTAAATTACTAATGACACGCATTTAAGGAATTGCCTATTAGTTTGTCTCACGTTTACGAAATGAATCAAGAAAAAGTTTTCCTTTTAATAAGCCTTTTTTGATTTTATGAAACATCTTCTCAATTCATACTCTGAAAATTTCGCAAATTAGGAAACAAATTCAGTAAGTTACACATTTTCTCTAATTAGTATCTCCAGAACCACCAGAATAATTTGAATACATTGCGAGTCACAGTAATTATTTTCCCAGTTTATGTTAAAGCGTTAATTGGTGCGAGGCAGTGCGAAAAAGCTATAACAAGCTTGCATTTTAATAAACGGTGGTTTTATTCTCTTATGGGATAGGACAAATACGGGGTAATCGGTCGCGGTTTGAAATTCGGACTATTTCTTCATGGATTTTTTATTTAATTCATTCTTTAAGTTTTGCTCTGTTTAATTGTTCTTCGTATAATGACGAGTTTAAGAAAGTTTAATGATAGGTACTGGACATAAAGAGATCGACGAATTTTAAATCATTATTATTTCACAGAAATGCAGCAATACAAAGCAGAGAGGTTTTCAAAATGGTACTATGGGTTTGGAAGTCATTAAATTTTTCTTTGCTGTTGTATGCCATTAGAAAGCGCTAATGGTGCGCAGAATTTTCCTAGTGACCCACTCTCTTTAGGTAAAAAAAAAAAAAAAAACTATCGACCCCAATGGAAATTTTTCGTAGTATGAAAGTGTTTCTAAAGATTGGGAAAATGGTAGCAAAAAGTAGAAAAATGAAAAAGCAAATTTTGTTTTGAAAATCAATAAAGTGTAGATTTTGGGTACATATTCACTTTCTGCATTTGTTTTAGGCAAATCTCGTGGCACTATAACTTGCTATTTAAATATAAATGTGTATTAGGTAAAAAATTAGGTATGAAATATTTCAGGTAGTCTCCTCTAACGAAACTACCTCGGGTTATTAAGGCTGCTATGTACTAACCGCATTGGATTCGCTCACCTCAGTGTTAACCTATGTAGAAAATTTGTCCACGGATTGCCGACTTGGATTCAAAAATTTTTTAAAAAAAGTTGTATTCCGTCATAGAGACAGAAATTTTACATTTGTGTACATTTTTCGTTTTTTTAAAGAAATGCAATTAATATTTTAAAATTTAAATTATTCGGGGAAAATTCTGGTATAGTGTGCTTTAAACGCTCATAAATTCCTTCGATGGCCGAAATTTATAAAAAGGAATCCTGTAGCGTTTTGCAGAAAAGATCATGGTATCTGACAATACCAATTTTATTTGATTATCAGCATTTATGTACCTGTAAATAGTTGACAAATATATATTTTAAATAAAAAATTTGGGGGCAGCGGTTAACCCCCCTATAGAGAGAGAGCCATTACAATCCCTCAAAATGTCAATCCTAAGGGGGGGTGGAATTCTCGAACTGTCAACTGCCCACCACAAGAGTCTGCAAGAAGAGGAAAAGGGAAATACGATTTTTTTCTTAGTACATAGCAGCCTTAACGCAGGAATTACTTATCGTTGCTTACTTCTTTTTTTACGACCATTGGTACTTTTCTGGTTAACTTTTTACTGCTACTGGGTTTGGCGCGCTGACAAAATTATACCTCGCGACGCAGGACAATTTTTTCTCTCCGAAGGACCGCTATTGAGGAACGTAAACCTACGTTAAAATGAACAAAGATTAACAAAACAATTATTTTAAAAGAGCATGATTTCACAATGGTAATGAGAAGTGTCCTCAGGTAATATTTGTTTAATGGTGGGAAATATTTGAAAGCGCTACTCTCGTATCATCTTCCGGTTAGGTTTGAATCATTCGTTGTTTCGTTTCTATAGCTACTCTAACGCCTCTTGAATAGTTGAAAGAAATGAAACGGCTGTTCGGATCGAATCTCTACAAGCGCTGGTCAATATCCTCAGTGTCTAGGCCGGATAGGGGCACGTTCAATCCGCAGACCGGAAAGACCCCTGTGACGTCAGAGAGGGTGAGGGAGGGTACGATCCCCCAGAAGTCGGTCGTAATGAAGGTGGAACCTAACCAAATCGGACTCCAGCCCTTTTGGTACCATTACAAAGCGAAGCCACACCCTTAGCTTGCTAGACTATAGGGACCTGATCTGGAATACTGCCTGCCAGGGGGCATTAGAAAACAATTAGTTCTAATGCCCCATTAAAGAAGAAATGAAACAATCCCCGACAGTGAAATGAACCCCCGGTGTAAGCACACGTTTATTTTCCCATGTAGAGTAGCGGTTAATACCAAATAACGATATTCAGTCTTGCTCATAACACTTAGACCAGTAGTTACCAAACCGTAGAAGTCCGCGGACCACTAAGCCAGACAATGAACCATATACGGACCCCCCCCCCCCGACACACACACAGACCGACTTAAGGGGAGCGACCTTCCGGGAGGTATGGGGAGTATAGAATATCCCTCAGGCAAAAGAGATACAGATTAACGTAGTCACAAATATAACGCATCATATTATAATAATAAAATAATCATCTTAAACTTTTGAGAAATTTCAATTCAACTCCTGATAGTTGTAGGGTTCGCGTGTTGTTCAGAGGCAAATTTCTGGTAGCTTCGCAGAAATCAGTCGAAGTGAGATTCGACTGATCACCTGTCAATCACCAGTCGAAGTGAGTTCGGAGCAGGTGTCTGGTCTACCTGACACACGCTGAGTTGGCAAGAGCCCAAGAAGGGAGTGGAGATTTGTACGGTAGTGCGTTACGCTATTAGTAGAGATACGAAAGAGTCGAGAAAAGTTAGATTGAAGGTGATAGCGGTGTTTAACTGATAGAGCACGGATTAGTATTTAGCCTAGGTGGCTGCACGAGTTCGATAGTTATTTCAGAGCCCGATGGTTACGGGTATTGTTAGTGAACGTATATTCTGCCTGAAAGGGTTCGTTACGACTTTAAAGTTCAGTTTCTTAGTACCGCAAGTTGCGGTACTGTTGTGTTATTATTTGAAGCCCCAAGTCGGTCTATGTTACTCTACCTCTACGTAGAAAATAAAGGAATTATTTATATTTATGCCTATTACTTTATAGTGTGCCTGGACCGTTAGAGGATTCACAGGGTAAATAAGAAACAGAACCATACATAGTCATCGTTTATATTCCGCCCCTCTAGTTCAATGAACATTGTTTCAAAATCCCCATTTATATGGCAATTTTTTATGCGTGGTGCCGGACCACTCCTGAAATGAAGTTTCAGCAGACTTTTCCATGCTTTAAAAACTTCCCGTTTATTAAGCTAAAAGAAAGAGATAGCTCCACATAATCTACCATCAAATCCTCTGTATATAAATCATATTACTTAGTTATATTAGATAAATCATATCACTTAGTTCAGTCATAAATAAGTCATATTACTCTGTTATTCACGTACTCAAGCAGTAAGAAATGAATCCTTATTAAGAAAATTTCTCTATTTTACGAAAACCCAGCAGTGATGTTAAAAACATTATTGACATTTCGGATATTATGTCTCCGTCGGGAACTTAAAGAACTGCCGGCAACTAGGAAATAAAGAGATATTTATGTTTTGGAGTAAGTGTTTAGAGGAGAGTGTAAGAATTTAAATTTATTGGGAGCCAATAAATTTTAATATCTGAATTTTAATAAAATATCAAACATTAGATTAAAAAATAACATTTAGAGCTCATTTAAAAGAAAATCATGCATAAACAGAAAAACGTGTGGTAGTGGATCCACTATATAAATGCTAAATATTTAATTTCAGAATAGATAAAAACTTTACAGACGCATATAGACACAAAAAAATAAAATACAAACCACTGCGGAAGTGTCATACACATTTTCGTTAGGAATAAATTACTCGCCTAAATCTTCGAATTAAATATAGAGAGATTCTAAACACTGAATACTAGGGTGGATCGAAAAACGCGTTTTTTCTGCAATACAATTCTAATAGCGCAGAAAACTTGCGCATAGGCGTCATTATAAATGAAAAAATATTAAAAAAATGTTTTTTCAAAATTTGAAATCGCGCAGAAGGCCTAAAGTTACCAAAAAAGTCAAAATACCGGTGAATTTTTAAAAAAATGCAAAAATTACAAAAAAATACATTTTTTGTTCTAATAGTGAAAAAAGTGTTTTTAAGAGTGTCCTTAATGCATACAAAATATAATTAGACCCATTCTTCTTTTACTGAATTCGTGCAAAAGGACTAAAGTTGCGGGTTGTATCGTAAAAAAACGATATTTCATGATTTTCGACGATTTTTAAACATGTGCCAAAACCCATAAAAGTTTTATTTTTAATTTGTAATAGTGTAAAAACCATTCAAAATAGTTTTCCCAATCCAGAAATAATACTTTCAGACCTGTTATTCCTTAACTGTATTCGCGCAAAAGATCTAAATTATAGTATAAGTTAAGTTATAGAGTCCCGTAAAAACGACGTTTTCCATATCTGATGAGTGTTTATTTAACACATTAAGGTTTGCAATAAGACTCTAACGAGTGATTTACAAAAAATGTATTAGCCAAACATATCATATTGCAGCTCTCAGCTCATTTCAACATTTAATCTGTGCTGAAATGACCCAGCACTCAAGGCGAGTCCCAACTCCACCTCCACCCTACCCAACCAACCAACCAGGGTGAATTTTATTTACAATATTTACAGTAACTATTTACTTTGTACAATGCATATATGTTCGTTGTAGGCAAAAGGTTATTTACATAGAAGCCCCCATGAATTCTGACTTTGAATTAAATGTGGGCATCAGCTGTCTTGATTTTAAAGTAGCTCTAATATAACCATCTCGATTTTCATGCCCGCACACTTTTTCTGCTGCTTCTGTAACCAGTTTTACACACCTCTCAACTGACTGGGTGTGGCATGGGAATTTGAGGTAGTTAAACTCTGGTAGCGCTTTCTCTTTCAATAAAGAAGCAATGTGTTCAGTTGGCATCTTGGACAGTAGTGGCGGCGGTGTTAACTTGCAGATTGACCAATCAATTAGTTCGGTATAGTCGTTTGCACTAAAATTTATTGAAGGTATTTTATTAAGTCTCTTACATAACCTTCAGCTGATGTCTCATTTCTGGATTTAAGGATCCTTTCTTTAGCCAAGTTCTCTAATGTGTGGTCTCTCATCCATTATCATAGCCAACATCATATTTTCAGGGTGGCAGAAGAATGCGTTCCTTTGAATTACTGGATCAATGATTTGCTTGATATTGTCCGGTAGATGTCTGGTTGTTTTAACTACCTTCAAAATATGCTTCGGTCCATCTTTCACAGTGTAGTGTTTCTTTATATCAAACCAAACAGGTGCATATGACTTCACTATGTAATTTGCTAGAGTCTGTAACTCAATTGTTGGACTAGTTTGGGATACATACAATCTTAAAACCCGGTTAGCACAGGTTAGCCAACGAGAGTGGCTGATGCGTCCAGGATCCCTAGCAGCCAATTCTGGATTACAGATTCCTGTGTTGACCGCTTTTACAATGTCTAGGAGATACTTCTGATCTTTACTCAGATCGTGTTTAGTGATATCAATGACTTCTGATTGTATCGGCTCAAAATCTACAACAGGGAGTTTCTCACATCCAGGGAGTTGTTTTCCAACTGGACCGCTAAATGATACTGGTCCTGTTGTCGTTCCATCCAAGTGATCAAACAAATGCCTATAAGGTAACTCGTTAAAATGTAGCAAGCAGATAAACCATTGCAAAGGACGGCTACACTTAACTTCAATGATATGTACAACACCGCTTTTCTATCCAGTGTTTGTGACTGTTCCATCACATCCGATGGCCACGTCTGTGAAGTTGGCCCCCCGACATTGAGATATCCAAATTTTGAAAATGGCATACGTTTGAGCGTCGTTTGAGCGCGTTTGAGCGCCAAAAATTTTCGTTTGAGCGCCATTTGTAAAAAAGTTATGGGCATTTCTTTTTTTGGCGGGAAAAACACCTAGCCCCCCCGACATTGAGATATTCAAATTTTGAGAACGGCATTCGTTTGAGCGTCGTTTGAGCGCGTTTGAGCGCCAAAAATTTTCGTTTGAGCGCCATTTGTAAAAAAGTTATGGGCATTTCTTTTTTTGGCGGGAAAAAACACCTAGCCCCCCCGACATTGAGATATTCAAATTTGAGAACGGCATTCGTTTGAGCGTCGTTTGAGCGCGTTTGAGCGCCAAAAATTTTCGTTTGAGCGCCATTTGTAAAAAAGTTATGGGCATTTCTTTTTTTGGCGGGAAAAACACCTAGCCCCCCCGACATTGAGATATTCAAATTTTGAGAACGGCATTCGTTTGAGCGTCGTTTGAGCGCGTTTGAGCGCCAAAAATTTTCGTTTGAGCGCCATTTGTAAAAAAGTTATGGGCATTTCTTTTTTTGGCGGGAAAAACACCTAGCCCCCCCGACATTGAGATATTCAAATTTTGAGAACGGCATTCGTTTGAGCGTCGTTTGAGCGCGTTTGAGCGCCAAAAATTTTCGTTTGAGCGCCATTTGTAAAAAAGTTATGGGCATTTCTTTTTTTGGCGGGAAAAACACCTAGCCCCCCCGACATTGAGATATTCAAATTTTGAGAACGGCATTCGTTTGAGCGTCGTTTGAGCGCGTTTGAGCGCCAAAAATTTTCGTTTGAGCGCCATTTGTAAAAAAGTTATGGGCATTTCTTTTTTTGGCGGGAAAAACACCTAGCCCCCCCGACATTGAGATATTCAAATTTTGAGAACGGCATTCGTTTGAGCGTCGTTTGAGCGCGTTTGAGCGCCAAAAATTTTCGTTTGAGCGCCATTTGTAAAAAAGTTATGGGCATTTCTTTTTTTGGCGGGAAAAAACACCTAGCCCCCCCGACATTGAGATATTCAAATTTTGAGAACGGCATTCGTTTGAGCGTCGTTTGAGCGCGTTTGAGCGCCAAAAATTTTCGTTTGAGCGCCATTTGTAAAAAAGTTATGGGCATTTCTTTTTTTGGCGGGAAAAACACCTAGCCCCCCCGACATTGAGATATTCAAATTTTGAGAACGGCATTCGTTTGAGCGTCGTTTGAGCGTGTTTGAGCGCCAAAAATTTTCGCTATTTTCTTTGTATACAATGGGCGCTACATCAAGAAGTGAAGGTGATCAGTGTGTGAAGTGTTGTACCGAGTTATCCCCCCCCCCCAACTTTAAAAATAGAAGTGATGAAAAGAATGGCATCCCCCCCCCCTTCTTTCCCAAGATTACCAACGCCCACGGACACAGGTGTCAGCCGGTCTTAAAATAACAACGCCTCATAAACTGTACCTTTTTTGGTTTGTACTTTTTTGTCTGTCATGCCCACACTGTACATTCCCGTTTTTATGCAGAATTTTTTTTTATAATAGAGAATGAAAAACGCTACCCTAGGACTTTTTAAACCTTCAAATTCCAATAAATACATCAAGAAAAAAATAGAAGCAGAAAAATTAGGGCAAGAATTCTGTCAGCTGTAAATGATTTTCAACTATGTTAAGCAATTGCTTGATGCAATTTTATAATTTGAGTTTTTATAATTTTCTAACACTGTAACACAGTTATTGTAAATGTGGTAAAAGCAAAGATTATTTTAACGAGGAAGGATATGTCAAACTGTTTTCTAGACCAGCGGTTCTCAACCTGGGGGGTGCGCCCCCCTAGGGGGGGGGTAGAAGAATTTCAAGGGAGGCTTGAGTTAAAAAAATAAATAAAAAGTAAAACTAACTGTTATTTACTGTATTCAATTTTGTGGTCACAATGTAACCGTAACGTATTTTCGACATTCAACTGTCTGAACATGAAGCTACAATGTCAGAAAAAAATTCTGAAGACTTATGATGCAGTTAAGGGTTTTGCAAAGAATATAGCTCTTTGGCAACGCCGTCTTCAGAGTTCAGAGCCAAATTTTTCATCCTCTCCAAGATTGAACGACCTCCTCGATGATAAAAAAAAAATCCCCCATTGCAACAGATAAATGTATTGAAGGACCTTATATCATTATGCATTTGGTAGGTAGCATTGCAAAATGAAATTGCAGACTATTTTCCAGATATTAGTTCACAGAATCGGGAGTTTAAGTTAACAAGAGATCCTTTTAAAATCGACGTGGATGTACTTCCTGATAATATCCAGGAACAAGCTTTCGACCTAAAATGTGATTCTCAAGCAAACGCGGAATTCGAAAACATGGATGTTGAAAATTTTTGGTTACGCTATTTTCCTGTTTACCCAGAAGTTGCTTTGGAAGCTTTGAGGTTGTTAGTGCAGTTTTCATCCACATATCTCTGTGAATCTGGATTTTCAGCATTAGCATACATAAAGTCAAAATATCGAGCAAAGCTGGACGTTGAAAGAGACCTGAGGTGTGCTTTGTCACAGTTACAACCTAATATTCAAAAACTTGTCAATGACAAGCAATGCCAGACCTCTTATTAATGTTTTGAAAGTGACTGGTATTACATTCCAAACTCACCTAGATCCTTGATTACTTCAAATATATTTGATCTGTATTTAATTCTTTGATTTCCTATGTTCTAATAACAATACTATGTTCCAAATTAAGATATGTGTAGTAATATTAAATTTTGTGTATGAAATTATCTATTCTATATTTTCATTTAATAACCAGCTTCAGTTTCAAATTTCGATTGTACTACTTGTATTGACCACATATCGCTCACTCCTTTCAACAACGTCATACCTCAAAAATCGGTGATTTTTAGTTATGCTTGTTTTCAGAATGCTCTGAAAGAGTATTAACTACAGGTAGTAATTTTTTCCTTGTATATTGATAAAACTATTTTGCATTTTACATCTAGCAAATTTTATCGCTCTCCGATTTGTAAGTAAAATTTTTTGGATTGCCTCACCAAATTACTGGGCAATCCTCAATGCCGAATTATTATATCATAATCTTTGAGCATATTTGTTTTTTACTTTTTAAAACTCAAACTGGTGAGGGGAGTTTGCAAAACCTTCCCCGGTAACCTACGCCTTTCAACACCGCCCCCTTTTGCGTCCAGCTGTATTATAACTTCTCTCTTCTCCCGAATTCCACTGAGCAGACACGGTATGGGTGTCCACCCCGTTTCGTCGACACTAAATTTTCTCCCCCCCCCCTTTTTCCCGTTCAAGTTTCCCTTTCGGTATGCACGGGTCTAGAAATCATCACAAAAACTCACAGAAACGCATCTGGTTCAGCGGCAAACCTCTTCCCAGACGGTCAGCGACAATCAAAGTTACGATACCGCTTTGTAATGGGAGCAGAAATGCGTGTTCACACTCCAAACATAAAGATGTCAGATAAGGGGGTGGACCACTGGTCGCCCAAACAAAAGCAACCCCTCTCACCCCCGGGGAGATGACACAAGCTTGGGCTATCCAGACAGAAATGTAAACAAACAGGAGCTATCACCAATTCTTCTACACCAGGGGTGTCAAACTCAAAGGCTAACTTGGGCCAAACAAACAAGGTTTAACTATAGGTGGGCCGCAAAAAAATCAATATTAATAGAAACGTAGGTTTATTTACCTAATTACAGTATATTCAACATAAATATACGCATTTTGTTTAATAATAGCAAAAAAAAGAGTATAATTAAAAAACATTTAGCGAATTCTTCCTGTCTTATTATAATTCTGCGTCGGTTATTTCATTATATATTATTGTGTACCAATATATTGGCCGGACCGCAAAAATGTTCGTCCATTGGACTTTGCATGCATGTGCTTACTTAAACGAGGAGCTTTCACACCGATCGGTGGGGCGTGCGAGTGACAGTGATTTACCCTTAATCACATGGCCACCAAGATCCCCGGACCTCACGCCATGCGATTTCTTTTATGGGGTTCCTTCAAAGACACTATTTATGCACTACTGATGCCGAAAATACTGAAAGAACTTCAAGAACGCATTTGTGCAGTGTTAGGAACTATTGACTACAAAATGTGTGGTACGAACTTGATTACAGATTAGATGCTTGTCGTGTAACAAAAGGGTCACACATCGAACATTTGTAACTGAAAATAAAACTTGGTATATTTTTCTCTAATTTCGTGTATCACTTATTGTAATATGTGTAATAGTTTCGAAAATATAAAATATTTAAAATCTGGTCATTCATTTGTGCTAACCCTGTATATATGGTTAAATTACAAATAAAAAATTAAGGTTTTTAAATAATATGGAATGCGCATGGAGTATTTTTAAAAATGTCAGTATTTTTGAAAAAAATTTGAAACATATAGGTATTATTCTTCAAAAAAATCTTTGTTTTGAGTTCTCTCCTGAAAAATCTTGTTTTTCGAGATATGACGTTGTTGAAAGGAGTAAGCGATATGGTGATGGTGGGGGGGGGGGAGGCGTGACCTCACATCAGTGTTCAAAGGGGGGCACAGAGCCTGAAAGGTTGAGAACCCCTGTTCTAGACCATAAATGTAGTGCAATTGACGTCTAGTTAACTCTAACTCTTCTAAACACTATAAAAAGGTCGGTAAGTTTATTCCAATATTCTGTTGAATACATTTCATTTCTTATATCGACTATTTTTATTTAGTAACTGATTGCACTCATTTAGTTATGTTATAAAATATTTGACCAGAAATCTTATGGTATATTTTGGGTTTTAATACACTGGTTATCAAAAATTAAGGAAAAGTCACAAAAATACCGATTACTCAAAAAGTTTCGCGTGGAATTTAATGAAACTTATATACATTATACAACACATAGGTAGGTATAAAATAGCATAAAAAGAAATCGCCAGGCAATTATGGTGTTGCAGAAACTAGCATGTGCATAGAAAGAACATATCGGACGTATCAGTCAATTATGCGGTCTATGAGTTCGGTAGGAAGCGAGAGCCATTGCTCTTGCAAAGCCGTTGAAAGCGTGGCTAGGGTCCTAAGAGGAGGATTGAGAGCAGATATACGTCGTCCTTAAGCGTCCCAAACATGCTCGATATGATTCAGGTCCGGTGATCGAGCTGGCCACTCCGTGCGCTGAATTGTTTCCTGCTCAAGATAAGCATCCACGATGCGAGCCCTGTGCGGTCTCGCGTTATCGTCCTGTAGCACGAAAGCATCACCTATTGCCCCGGCATAAGGGCGCACATAAGCATCAAGGATGTCATCTCTATAGGTGTGAGCATTCACATTTCCACGGGTAAAGACATGGAGGTCTGTGCCTCCACCCAAAAAGATACCACCCCAAACACAGACACTACCTGATCCGTATGCATCTCTTTCACGGATATGTGATGGATGAAAACGAGTTCCAGGTTCTGTCCAAATTAAAATACGCCTACTATCGCTTTGGAGGCTAAACCTGGACTCATCCGTAAAGCGAACAGCCGTCCATTGATCACGCGTCAAGTGGACATGTTGACGTGCCCACTGCAAATGTTCCCCCGCCTATGGCGTGACGTGAGCGGGACGCAAATGACTGGTCGCCTCGCAAATTGACCACCTTCGTTAAGCTTTCTACATACGGTTGACGTTGATAACAACCTTCCGGAGCTTGCAGCGAGGGAGAATCTACAGACGGAGCTTGCAGACGGAGTTTCGGTTCTATTCCTTCGTGTGCATAATGACAAATATCGGTCATCGGCACTCGTCGTAGCTTATGGCCGTCCTTGGCTGAACCTCTTGAATGCGACATCCGTGGTTAGAAATTGTTAGAAAGTCTATGAACCTCAGACGGATTCACATTTAGCCGTCTGGCCGCTTCTGTCTGACTTTGTCCTGCCTCTATTCTCCCAATAGCTCGCCATCGCATTTCTTCGGTCAAATGATGCCTGGAGGTCATTGTTACAATTTGGGTATGCCAATTGTCCAATTCGGCGTCAATGAAATTAATTAAAAATGGCAATTTATGCCAGCCACAAGAAATTTGTGGAGAAGTCATTTCAATAAAAAACACATGTCCTTTCGATTCCATTCTGCAGAGTTTAAGTACAGCGATAACGGACTTTAAAGATTACATTAATTACGCAAAATGTTCTTCAAATTCCGTTTTGCAGTTAGCTCTAAAACTTCTGGCTGACAAAAACTTGACCGCATTTTATAAAAGCAAAGCTATATTTTTAAAATCCATGTATCCCAAATCAGAATCTCCAGTCCTTCCAAATCTTTCTTTTGTAGACGCAACTGATAATATAATCAATTTTTTGGAAAAAACACTTAAGGACGCACCCAGCGTCACTCTTGTTAAAATCTGCAATAAGTGCAGTGCAACGAAAATACAAGTTTTGCCCGTCCTGCGTGTCAACAGAGAACGAATTATGGCAGATGGCGTAAAATCATTACAAACTGCAATTTCTGAACAGTTCGATTCTACCTATATGTGCAAGAAGCCAAACTGCAACAACGGCATTCAAGCCGTAAAACGGACTTTCGGCCACCATTTATTCGTTGAACTCGATTTCTTAGATTCGACAAATCGTTTGTTGCAAGAAAAAATTACTAAAAATCAAGTGTGTGACTTGACAAAACTTTTGGATTTTCCGGTCGAACTGAAATTAGAAAATTCCCTATATCTTTTAGGTGCAGTTATTGCTTACCAGTCAAATCACTATATAGCGTACTGCCATCGAACGAGTGGGACTTGGGAAAAATACAACGATTTGGAGAACAAAGTTATTAATATTAAGGAAGATTTATTCGTTAATCCACACGCGGTCCTATATTTACTATCAGCTTAATCTTAAAATTGGAACCATTTTAACGATCAACTAACTATTGGAACCTTTTGTTTTTAATTACCTGACTTCAGTGTGGAATATTATAATTACCATATTTAGCTTTTTACGATAATTGATAATTTTGTACATATTTTGAATGTCACAGCAATCTCGGGTTTATGTTTCTAATCATTTATGCGCGTATCTCTTAATAATTATATTAAAATGTTAATCTTTTGCTCCGTTCTGTACGAGAAACAAAACATTTTATTTATTGTATATTATAATTTTGAAATTGGGATTTTTAATGTAGTCATATTTTATTGTAGTACTCATGCATCAAGTTTTATACTTAATTTTTGTACATACATATTTTGAATGTCACAGCAATCTCGGGTTTATGTTTCTAATCATTTATGCGCGTATCTCTTAATAATTATATTAAAATGTTAATCTTTTGCTCCGTTCTGTACGAGAAACAAAACATTTTATTTATTGTATATTATAATTTTGAAATTGGGATTTTTAATGTAGTCATATTTTATTGTAGTACTCATGCATCAAGTTTTATACTTAATTTTTGTACATACATATTTTGAATGTCACAGCAATCTCGGGTTTATGTTTCTAATCATTTATGCGCGTATCTCTTAATAATTATATTAAAATGTTAATCTTTTGCTCCGTTCTGTACGAGAAACAAAACATTTTATTTATTGTATATTATAATTTTGAAATTGGGATTTTTAATGTAGTCATATTTTATTGTAGTATTCATGCATCAAGTTTTATACTTAATTTTTGTACATACATATTTTGAATGTCACAGCAATCTCGGGTTTATCTTTAAAAAGTCCTTGGGTAGCGTTATTCATTCTCTATGAAAAAAAATTCTGTACAAAAACGGGAATGCACAGTGTGGGCATGACAGACAAAAAAGTACAAACCAAAAAAGGTACAGTTTATGAGGGGTTGTTATTTTAAGACTGGCTGACACCTGTGTCCGTTGGGCGTTGGTAATCTTGGGAAAGAAGGGGGGGGGGATGTCATTCTTTTCATCACTTCTATTTTTAAAGTTGGGGGGGGGGATAACTCGGTACAACACTTCACACACTGATCACCTTCACTTCTTGATGTAGCGCCCATTGTATACAAAGAAAATAGCGAAAATTTTTGGCGCTCAAACACGCTCAAACGACGCTCAAACGAATGCCGTTCTCAAAATTTGAATACCTCAATGTCGGGGGGGGGCTAGGTGTTTTTCCCGCCAAAAAAAGAAATGCCCATAACTTTTTTACAAATGGCGCTCAAACGAAAATTTTTGGCGCTCAAACGCGCTCAAACGACGCTCAAACGAATGCCGTTCTCAAAATTTGAATATCTCAATGTCGGGGGGGCTAGGTGTTTTTCCCGCCAAAAAAAGAAATGCCCATAACTTTTTTACAAATGGCGCTCAAACGAAAATTTTTGGCGCTCAAACGCGCTCAAACGACGCTCAAACGAATGCCGTTCTCAAAATTTGAATATCTCAATGTCGGGGGGGCTAGGTGTTTTTCCCGCCAAAAAAAGAAATGCCCATAACTTTTTTACAAATGGCGCTCAAACAAAAATTTTTGGCGCTCAAACACGCTCAAACGACGCTCAAACGAATGCCGTTCTCAAAATTTGAATATCTCAATGTCGGGGGGGGCTAGGTGTTTTTCCCGCCAAAAAAAGAAATGCCCATAACTTTTTTACAAATGGCGCTCAAACGAAAATTTTTGGCGCTCAAACGCGCTCAAACGACGCTCAAACGTATGCCGTTTTCAAAATTTGGATATCTCAATGTCGGGGGGCCAACTTCACAGACGTCCGATGGCCTCCACTGCACTCATATCAAATTCCTTCTTTTCCAAGTGTTCGTAAATACTGTCAGCAATTTCATTTGCGGTACCTTTCTTTGGTGTGACATGGCCAATGTATTTACCACCTGGCTCACTTATCACGCTAATATGTTCTTCTTTTATAGTTCTGAAGTACATTTTAGCTCCAATCTTTTCTTGAGTTATTGTATTATCTTTTCTTCCGTCGAAATAAATTGCTTTGACTTCTTTCATCTGGTGGTCTTCTTCCGTTATTGCTTTCCGAGTCTTCACTTTATCTCTTCTTATTTTGTTTCTGTCTATGACTTTTGCTATGTTTGCGTCAGATATCAGTCTCAAATCGTGTAAAACACTGGTAGCTATTGCAGTGGTGGCTCTGTCCGACACCCCGAACCTGTCACTCAGAAAGGATGTTGTTGTCAGCTTATGTTGTCGTAAGTGTTGTGGAGAGAACAGCACCACGTGTGGGTTAGTCCACTTGGTGCCGGCGGAGGGGAGTAAGCGTTGTTCTTTTGCGCGAATACTGTTAAGGAATAAGGGGTATAAAAGTATTTTTTATGGATTAGTAAAACTATATTACATAGTTTTCACACTATTAGAATAAAAAAATACAATTTATATGGTTTTAGCACATGTTTAAAAATAGTCGAAAATCATGAAATATCGTTTTTTTACGATACAACCCGCAACTTTAGGCGTTTTGCGCGAATTCAGTTAAACAAAAATGGGTCTAATTATTTTTTGTATGCATTAAGGACACTCTTAAAAACACTTTTTCCACTATTAGAACAAAAAATGAATTTTTTTTGTAATTTTTGCATTTTTTTTAAATTTACCCGTATTTTGACTTTTTTTGGTAACTTTAGGCCTTCTGCGCGATTTCAAATTTTGAAAAAAAAATGTTTAAATATTTTTTTATTTATAATGACGCCTATGCGCAAGTTTTCCGCGCTATTAGAATTGTATTGCAGAAAAAACGCGTTTTTCGATCCACCCTACTGAATACATATAATTTTTAAAGAACATCTTGTTTTATAATTTACATTTGGAAGAAATATTTTTTTTAATTAAAATATACATAAATATTTTTATATACACGCAATTTCATATTTTATAAAGCAGTCCTATTTTTAATGCAGATTAAAACCTTGCATTCAGGTTGCAGTTTTTCATGTGGAGAAATTCAATTTCTTCCCCAGTATACTGAAACTGCTTTATAAACAAATTCTGTATCAAGACCGAAGTTAGCTTTTCATTCTCTTACGCACACTTGAAAAAAATTCTTTTCTCAATATTTCCCTTGGCGCTACATTCAACAGAACAATAGTCATCATCCGAGAGACTCAATACTTATGCTGTTATCGTCGTTGAAGAAAATCCTGAAATTCCAACAGGGACATTTCTTATTACGGACATTATAAGAAATAATACTGATATTATGCTATATTAATGTGATGTGTAAGGAAATAGAATAATTGAATTTATACTCAACTAGCGGCCCATCCCGACTTTGTCCGGGTTGAACAAAATATTATACCAATAAATTTCCAGTTGATAGCCAATAAATTGTAAATCTTTTTTTACCTTAATAATAACCTAAATAGTATCTTAAATTAATTTTATGTTAGTTAATAATTAAAATAAATTTTTTAAAAGAAAAAGGCGTGCCGGAGAACGGCTAGGTTCGAACCGCTAGCGTCAGAACAGAAGCCCACCGCGATAGCACCACGATAAGGATCGTTGAAATCTTCGGAACAAAAAGCGGTAGAAGACAGTAGCGGAAACAATGGAGATTGTTAGGATTAAGCCCCTAACTTTATTTCTACTGATCAGATATACATAATATATAGCCTATGTCCATCTGGAATAATGTACCTTTTAAACAGTGAAAGAATTTTTCAAATAGGTACAGTGGTTCTGAAGATTACCCTCCACGTACAAAATCGCTCTCTCTTTATATATAAGTATAGATACCACCACGCTAAGGATCGTTGAAGACTTCGGCACAAAAAGCGGTAGAGGACAGTAGCGGTAACAATGGAGATGGTTAGGATTAAGCCCCTAACTTTATTTCTACTGATCAGATATACATAATATATAGCCTATGTCCATCTGGAATAATGTACCTTTCAAACAGTGAAAGAATTTTTCAAATAGGTACAGTGGTTCTGAAGATTACCCTCCACGTACAAAATCGCTCTCTCTTTATATATAAGTATAGATTAACACCATGAAAGGATATAAGATGAAAAACTTGGACTTCTTGTCAAATAAAAAGAGTTAAAATGTTATATTAGTATGTAAATATGTACTTTGTATAACAATGGCAATTTCTGTGTTTCAAAAATCAAATTCTAAATGCTTGACAGACTTTAGATATACTGATTTAATACTGCTAACTGTAGTCTAAAGCATCCCTTTAAATCTTATTCTAAACATTTAGACTTCAATTGCGTTCGACTTTAAATAAACTTGCTTCAAAGTTTCTATATACTGAACTTCCATCTAATGAAATTTTCTGCGGTACGTTGAATTTGATAGACATTTATGTGGAAATTAATCTCCGTTGTTAGAAAAAGCTTCTGTCTAACGGAGTTCTATTTCGATATGGAAGCCGTCGATTTAAATCGACGGAGATTAAACTTTTAAGAAACTGTTGCAGATAGATCTCACCTAGTCATTACTAATATCTAAAATTCTTTAAAGAATGAACTTTTAATTCGGAACCCTGAACAGAGAATAAACACGATTTTGTTTGTATTTTGGGAATGAATGCAGGTTAATTTTAGTTAATAGATTTTTTTTTTGTTTCTCGTGTATGTTTTAAAATGTGTTTAAAAAGATCAAGCTAGTGTCTAATATTTGTTATTTTATACATTTCATGTCGATGGTTACAAATTTGCTATTCCTTGTACTAAATGAATTGACTTGAACTATTGTAATTTCCTTTCTCAAAACATTTTGATCCATCAAAACTTCATTTCATACTGTTCTCCGTAATACTTCAATATAGCATAAATTTGTATTTTATCAACAACTTTATTTAATGAAATTTGTTTTTATAACGTTTCTACAAGTCAATCCCTGTGTGACTCATTTCTTTATAACGAACGTTATTATCTTGTATAATATGACTTAACTGTATATATATACAGTGGAATCTCGATCAATCGTTCCCCGAACGATCGTTTTCCCGTATGCATCGTTTATTTCATCCAGTCCGAATAAATTCTATAGAAAACAAGTAAAATCAGATCGCATGGATCATTCCTCGATCCATTGTTTTCCCGCAATATTCGTTCAGAATATCGCAGCTTTACATTGATTTATCGGGTCGATCTTTTTTCATAACTTAACCTGAAATATAAATGTCTGGATTGAGCTAGAATGACGCTCTAATTAAACACTGAGCAGAACATTTCAGATGCACAGTATCGTATTTTTGTTCTCTTCTGTTTAGCCTGGTTTCGCAGAATCGTACCACTTCCATTATTTGTTGGTCGTTAGTGTTCCTTAATTCTTTAGCTCCTGAAGTATCCTATTTTCGGAAACTCATTCCAAATTCTCCGACTATTCAACATTTCTGTTCTTATCAGCAATGGCTTGCAGTCAGCCGACCTGAGCGGTTCCTGCTGTCCTCTGGCTTATCTCTTGTTCTTGGGATGGAGGCGACCTGGTGTTTGGTCGAGTGTGTGAAAAGTTTCTGATTGCTGCAATCCACACTAGCCGGTGAGGGTTTCACCCGGAAGCAGAACTTCCTAGTCGGACCTCATCCAGTGCAATGAAATGGTTCTAGTTACAAACGATTCACGGTTGACGCTTCTTTATACTCTTACACAATAACCAATACCGAAAGGAATGCAATGTGCAACACAGAAAACATATTGTTTACTTGTGGAGAGACAATCGCCAAAAAACAAACGAAGATTAAACACTTTTATTTGAATTAAAATTCCTGTGTACCTACGAGTATTTCTTTTTTTATTATTGTTATCTTGGATTTCATTACAACTTTGTAATTTTATCTTAAATTACACTACAGATATGTATGCATTTATGTATGTGAGTAAATATATTTTAGGGCTATCAAATTGTAAAGAATGTTAATACTTTTTTGTATGTTCCCGCATCCATCGTTAAGTTCAGTCAGTCCCTTCAAAAACAATAGATCGAGATTCCACTGTATATATATGCATGTATAAAATGTTATAGAACATTAATAAAGCTGTTTGACTGTTAAATAATTATGACTTATTAAATATGCGAAGGGAATCATGCAAGGGTAGCAAGTCATTTACTTTCTGTATTCTTCCCGTTCCACGTTTACCTATTATATATTATTCGCTTAGCAGACCATTAAGAGGGAAGTGCCCGAGGATATCTACAGTAAACCATTAGCGAAACATTGTTTCTAAGCGCCACTGTGTGTTTGTTCTCCCTATGTCCACGCGCCCTTCAATTTGGAATCCAATAATTGGTCTAGCTTTCATAATAAAAGAGGTTATTTCTATAGCGAAAGAGGACTGACAT
Source organism: Dolomedes plantarius (assembly GCA_907164885.2). Lineage (NCBI taxonomy): Eukaryota > Metazoa > Arthropoda > Arachnida > Araneae > Dolomedidae > Dolomedes > Dolomedes plantarius. The sequence continues at coordinate 207,935,989 of OU015493.1, forward strand.
TTTGCTGCGGCTAACGTATAGACCCCGAAAGTGTTTCCGGGATCATGTAGAAGAGTGAAAAGAAATAGAAGAGCATGCAATCACTCCGCGATATAAAGTTATTGCAGAAATGAGCAAATGGAAACGAATTACAGGAATGCGAATTGACATCGACAGCTCCCTCCTGGCACGATTTCCTCGGCTCCGGCAGTTGGAAATCAATTTGAGTGGCCTGTCGGGCATGCAACGGATTCTGACCCGTGAAATTATTTCACTTTGCTCCGACTCGTAATGATGCCGAGCAAATCAGATCAGTTATCAGAAGATCCGTTTAATAAATCGTATTTGTGGATGTAAAATATTTTAGTCTATTCTCTCCCTCAAATGCATTAATAAAATGATTATTTGACGAAAGTATTGTGAGGTCTGTAGATGGAAAAGGAACACCCCAGGATTATGAGGCATGAAAAATAGGTTGAGATGCACATTACTGTGTAATGATCGGGAATTCGTCATCTGGAATAGAAGAAATAACATAAATAAACGATAGACGAGGAATGACGACCCAAAATTATCAATCATGAAACACATTTATTTTGAGAGAATATGAAGAAAATGGCTTAAGACCTCAAAAAAATAGAGAATGTTTGTCATTCTATGTGACTATGAAGACCGGTGGTTGAGTCTTGAGTCCCCATGCGAACAGCACTTGTTTTCCGAGTCCAACTCTCCCGCCTCATCTTAGGAATTCTCATCTGCCATCCAACGGGTCGGGAAAGATCTCTTCTTGCAGGTGGCTGATGAGTTTTGCATCTATCTAGCAGTCCGCCAAAATTTGTGGATAGAGCTCGCCAATCGGCGAGAAAAACTGCGAAAAACAAAGTGACACAAAGAGAAGCGATTATGCATGTGTATCTCAGGGAGGCGAAAAGTAGCCAAACTTGTAGCTTAATATACCAACCCGTTCTTCACCCGCACGAGGATTTTCACTGATAAGAAAGCAGGGTGCGTTCTTAGAGCTAGAAAGTAGGTTTTCGTTGAATAAAACTGGGCAGTCAAGGAGCAGTATCAGCATTTATCTGGTACGCTCATCTGTTACGGCAAAAATCCCATAAGAAATAGATAGTTTTAAAGGGCGGTACAAAACGTTACGACAAGGTCTTTCTCTTTTCTTCTAATTTTCACAATGAGAATTTTTTCTTCGGAAGGTCCAGTTCAATAGGTGTTTCTTCCTTAGTGTAGATAATGTATAACCCTTCCAAACCTGATTCTACTAAATTCTAAAACATTTATTTTCCCAACGCGGCAGTCGCATTGTCTTTTCTACTTTCGCTCGATAGCATAGCGGGAATTGTTGGCTGCTTGTGAAGGGGATACCGTGCAGGTGAATCAACACCATTTTTTCGTGCCACCTGATGTCAACCGCCACATTTGTTGTTGTTCCTAATGCCGCCTGGACGGGAGTTTCAGACCACGTCCATATAGGCTTCAGGCTGAGAAGTACAGCTCTGGTTTCATAAAAGTACCACAAGGGACGGAGTCCTATTTGGATAGGTCCCACCATAATTTTGACTGAGAATCCACATCTTCGGGGATCGTACCTTCCCCACCCACTGAACTCCTGGATGGACTTTCCAGTCTACTGATTTAACGTGCCCCTGTCCTACCCAGAACCGAAAGCCCACGCGTACCTTGTATCACCGCCACACTTAAATCCATCTGATATACATTTCGGAGATATCCTGAATGCAATGTTCCCACCTTCAAAGACGAAATCTAACGAGTTATGAGTCATGATGCAGTTCGTGCCACACAACTGGTGTCAATTCCATTCCATTGAGTTCAAGGCGAGGCACATGCAAAAACTAAACACGCTTTACTTGTTTCCCAAGACTGGACAACGTTGTTTAACAGCAAAGTGTGGGAGTGACTGTTTTCTATCCTTTATCTGTTATTTATTTATAGGTATTATCTGACAGTCATGATAGCAAACAGCTTTTTTCTCTCCTCTAAATAAGATAAATAACATCTTTGGCTTCAGAGGAAATAATAGTATAACATTCTGTATGACATTAAATGAAGTACTTGATACACAAATTTGTCTAGTCGGTTGCTTGGTTGACAGCGATACATCTTCATTGGTCAAGTACACGATCGGGGCGCACGGAGGAAATTTACATATGACAAAGGCAAGACACCAATCACTGATGACAACACAGATCGGACAAAAGAAAACTTTTATTTGGGTTACACATTTCCCACACGGGTGCCATCATCGTGTTTTTGTCGCCCGTTCGCAGAGATGTTTCTTGTGCGTGTATAACGCGTCCGTTTTTTGTGATACACGTACCGTCCAACTATCTTTAGGGTTTTCGCATGCGCCGAGCATTTTGTGACAGGAAAAAGTGGGCGTTGCCATTCCGATCTGAAATATCATCTCGATCGGTTAAATGGAACGGCAAAGTTTTTTATGACCACACTGTATATACATACATGCATCTATATATATATATATATATATATATATATATACACACATATATATATATATATATATATATATATATATATATACACATATATATATATATATATATATATATATACATACATATATATATATATGCATATATATATATATATACATATATATATATATATATATATATATATATATATATATATATATATATATATATATATATATATATATCGTGATTGTGCTACATTCGTAGTGAAATGTATTGCCGTCATTTTACCAATATTTAATGGACAGCGCGTGAAACTTCCACTATTTGTGGTATCCAGCGCAGCAAAATTCTTAGGATAATGTCCGTTTTCCTGAAGGAAGCACCCACCTGCCACGCTATTTTACATACTTGTTCTTTGCGCATTCCGAATTTTGTCATAAATATCGGCCATGGAACGCTTAATAAGTCATTGATGCTGAGACCTGTTGACAACTGTTCTGCAAGTACGCATGTCCGACTGTATCTTTCTTTTGCTTCGCCCATACCTATACCTTGATTCTCTCGGATTTATTTCGTTTCTAAAATCTTATCGTATCTCTTCCAGCTATTCCAAACTTTTATAGCCTTGGACGATGAAAAAAATCAAAATATTAATGTCAATGTCTATTTATTAGGAAATAACAGTCAAAAATACGATGAAAAAGGGTGAGGAATTTCCATTTCCTCCCGAGTAAATTTCCTCCTCTATATTGGACTTTCTCGGAAGTCCCCGAAGATGAAATCATGATGAGAAATACCAGGTAAGCAAATAATCATTCCGTTAGCAGAATGGTTATTGCATTCACTAGAAATGTTTATGTCTAACAAAATAGAATTAGACCTGTTATTCGTTTTGTTTCACTGACTGTTTGCGAAACAGAATTCGATCTTTCTCAGTAAGGGAAAATTAAAAGTTGAACTCATAGCTGTTTAGACTATGACGAAGACGTTCTGTTCATAAATTACTTACAGTTGCTCCCAAAAGTGTTCGTACACTTTCAATGAAATAGGGGTCTATCCATTAATTAAAATGAATATTTCAGAATGGGAATTTAATAATAAGATCTATAATCTATTCTTAACAAAACTACATGAAATATTTTAAAAACATAGTAAAACTTTATTTTTAAGAAAACAGTAATCAAAAAGTAAAAAAAACTTTATCTCACAAATAATGTCATCGTGCACTGAAATATTTTCGGATAAATTCACAATTAAAATTATCGTCTGGCGCTATATTTTTATTTTTCAATTGTGGTGGCATTTAAAATATCGTTTGGCTTTAATTTTTGCTTGCTTACTCCGTAATATTCTATTTATTATTTAAAAATGTCTTGTAGTCGTAAAGAAACAACAAACAACATTCGAAAATTGATTATTTTTCATCATAGTAGTGGTAAATCAGTTCGGAATATTGCTAAATTATATTTAGCAAAAATATTGCTAAATTATATTAATTTATTCCATTATATGGTGCAGTATGTGATAAAACGCTTTAAAGAAGAAAATCGGATTGAAAACAAGGTAAAAAGGGTCGTCCGGCAAAGTTGACAAAACGTTACCAGAGATTTATAATTAGAAAATTTGTGAAAAATCCGCGTTTCAGTTCTGTAAAACTTTCTGCAGAGTTTAATGAACCATTATCTACTTCAATTTCACCTGAAACTGTTCGACGAGTTCTCAGAGATGCTGGATTACATGAGCGTTCTGCCAGTAGAAAGTTTTTGTGAGTGAGAAAAACAGAAAGCTTAGGCTTTCCGTCGCACTATCACTGATAAATTAGCCCCAAACGTATTGGAATAATGTCTTATTTGCCGATGAAAGCAAGTTTAACATTTTTGGTTCCGATGGGCGTATAATTGTATGGAGAAGAAAAAATGAGGAACTTAATCCCAAGAACTTATTAGGAATAGTTAAGCATGTCGGTGGAGGTGTCCTTGTGTGGGGGTGCATGTCAGCATCAGGACTAGGAAATTTGGTATTTATTGATGGCATAATGAATCATGCTGTTTTTATAAATATTTTAAGAGACAATTGAAAATTATCAGCCCAAAATTTGGGTATTGGAAACAACTTTGTTTTTTATCAAGATACGATACTAAGCAGACGGCTCTCAACGTTCGCCTCTGGTGTCTCTATAATTGTTCACAAGTTTTGAAAACATCACCTCAATCGCCAGATTGTAACCTAATAGAAGATATTTGGAGAGAACTAGAGGTTCGAGTACGAAAACACGACATTCACACGAAAAGCGAACTAAAAACAATTATGATGGAAGAATGGATGAACATTGATGCAGAAATTACAAAAGATCTACTGCAAATCTATTCCGAGACTTTTAAAAGCTGTTGTGAATGCTAAAGGATATCCTACTAAATATTAATTTAACTATAAATTAGAATATTTACTAATATGTAGAGATTTTTTTCAAGTGTACGATGACTTTTGTGAGAAAAGTTTTTCTTACTTTTTGAGTATTGGTTTCTTAAAAATAAAGTTTTACTATGTTTTTAAAATATTTCATGTAGTTTTGTTAAGAATAGATAATACATCTTATTTTTAATTCCCCATTCTGAAATATTCATTTTAATTAATAGATAGACCCAATTTTATTGAAAATCGAAAGTGTACGAAAACTTTTGGGAGCCACTGTATATATTGCATCATTATGGATGTTAACGTAAACACATCACGTTGCAAGGGGATGTCAGAAGTACGAAGCTCTTAAAATACGCGTCATCGTCAAATTTTCTTTTGGATACTGATCTGTATAAATATAACCACAAGCACTAGATTCAATTCAGTACAAGCATTTGCACCAGAAATTTATACTTAGAATCTGGTTCTAAACAGGTATGCACCGGGAGTTTATTCATGTGTACACATGTTATGGGTATGTGCTACATCTTAATGCAATGCATTGATATCCTCGTTAACCTAAAAATACACTAAAACAATTTAAATTCTGACACTGAATTACTTTTAAAGGTCATTCAGAATAAACAATTCTGCGTGACGTCAAAGACCTTTTAAAGCGCGAACTTCCATTTCATAAAATGCTCTCCTAATACATATAATATATTCTTAAAGACAAGAAAAAAACAGAAAAAACGACGCACCAAGAAGGGGTAATGCAAATTGGACTCAAATTGATATGCATAGAGGTTTCGAAGGAAAATGCAAAATGTTAAAGTTTGGTGGCCAATAAATGAACATGTGACGCTGCAGTGCATCTTAACTGCGCAACTGGCCGGACATGAGGAAAAAATTCGATTCAAGGTTATAAATTCCTTGAATTTCATTCCATCTAGTCAGGTAGGCAGTAAATATGCCTCGCATATAGGTGCGCGAACAATATGCACAGATGTCAGCATTTGAGAGAGGACGTGTACTTGAGCTCAAACAGTGTTGCGAACTTGGGGGATTTCCCCCTAAATTTGGGGGTAAGTTAGATGAAAAGGGGTGTTTTTAGGGGCCAGATTTTTTTAGGGGCATTTTGTGGCGAGAACATTTTTTAATGTTTTGTACAATCGAGACTCGTTTTTTGTTATTAGATTATAAGTTCCATGCATATGTCAAATGTAAATAAACCTCCATTTCATTATGTTTATATTTTCTATTTATTTCAATTTATCTCTCAAACAAGATGCCTATTCGGAACCAGAATTTCTTTTAGGAAGTTCTAGGGGTTTCTCAAATTGGTGTTAAGGGGGAACAGGGGGATTTCGAGATGACGCTAGGGGGAGGTGCTTCGTAGAGGTTGGCAAAATTGAGCTCAAAGAAAGCGATTGGTCTAATCGGCGAATCGGTCGGCATTTGGATAGGAGCGATGCCACTATTAGATGATGTTGGCATGAATGGGTGAACAATGGCCTAACACAGCGTCAAGAAGGAAGCGGTCGGCCCCGAGAAACGACAGATCGTGAGGACCGAGCAATCGTCAGAGCGGCACTCACAGCCCCAGATTCATCATTATCATCGATCGTACGTGCAACTGGTGCTTTAGTGATCACAAGGACCATTCGTAGGCGGCTCAGAGAAAGGGGGCTGAGCTCACGACGCCCCTTGCGCCGACTACCATTGACCTCTGTACACCGACAAGCCCATTTGCAGTGGTCTCGGATACATTCGACCTGGAATGTCACTGACGGGATTGGAATTGTCTTCAGTGATGAGTCCCGCTTCGAATTGAGCCCCGATGACCAGTGAATACACGGGGATACCAACCTCACTGTCTTCCGGCATACAGTCCGGCAACCAGGAGTGATGGTCTGGGTTGCGATTTCATTTCATAGCAGTACCCCTTTGGTTGTCATTCCAGGTACCCTTACAGCATAGCGGTGCGTCGACGATATTCTACTCCCCGTTGTGTTTCCCTTCAAATCACGACATCCTGGGCTTTCAGCAAGATAATGCACCCCCCCCCCGCCTCGCAAACGGCGAGAGTTTCTACTGCTTGCCCAAGTCTACCTTGGCCATCAAGGTTGCCGGTTCTCTCCCCCATTGAGCACGTTTGGAGCATTATGGGCTGGGTCCTCCAACCAGCTCGGAATTTTAACGATCTAACGCGCCAATTGGAGAGAATTTGGCTCGATTTCCCAAAGGAGGACATCCGCCTCCTCTATCAATCAATACCAAGCGGAATAACTGCTTGCATAAGGGCCAGAGGTGGACCAACGCGTCATTGACTTTTTCACTTTGTAAAGATTTTTCTCTTGAATAAATTATCCAATTTTTCTCAAATTGTAATCATTTGTTTCTCTGTACATGTGCATCACAGCCACCGATTTTCGTCCCATTCGGATAACTCCTTCTCGGAGTGTTGTTTTTTTTTGTCTAAGAGTGTATATATTCTATTGTACTAAAATTTTTAAGTACACAGAAATCTTATATTACGGAAAAGATTAATGTGTGTTTAGTCAAATGATGCTAAATTACTTTCTCTCATCACTGTAGACAGGTTTAAATAATGTTTCTAATTTGTAGACACTGTTTTAAGAACACGAGTAAAATCAGTGAAATTTGGATCGTGAAATAGAATTAGTGCAGTAAGTATCAGTCCAGTTAATTGGATTAATGTAAAGCCTTACACGCGCTCAAAAAGGCTTTGAGTAATTAGCACTTCGTGACTTACATCACAAAGTCAGTTTATCTTAATTTTTGTTAATATTTTAGTTGGAAAGGGGATTCGAGGAATTCCTGTTTAGAATTGGGATTAACATCCGATTCGAATGAAAAACTTTTTTTGACACTTCAAGGTATTAAAACATGGATAAAATGTTTAGCAGCATTAAAGCATTCATTTACTTTGCACAGCGGGAGGATATCTAAACAGTTTTAAGAATAACAAAACAAAAATCACTGAAGAAAAATAAGTTCTCATGAGATGCTTACAATAATAAACATTTAGTCAAATACCCTTTATAATAGAACTGTTTCTTCAAAGTTGTCATATAAAAGAAGCCTATTTGGGCTTCTTACTCATTCAAAAATTATTCTCTAACTATTTAAAACTGATAGTTTTATCATCTACCCCCATCCCCAGTCTTGTCTCTGCTCTCTCTCTCACATATATATACACTATATAGCAATAAGTAATTGGACCCCCATGCAAATGGCGATATCGGATGTCCTGATATACGTCACGCCCTACGCCGTTAAATATCGTGTAGCAAACAACAGTGGCATTAGTCGTATGGAAGATGCCACGAAGTTCAGAGTTATCTGATTTCGAGAAAGGTGTAATCGTCGGATATCACAGAAATGGCCGATCCGTAAGGGACATATCTAGAGAGCAGAATTATCCAAACTCTACAATGGCCTATGCGATTCAGAAGTGGAAGGTGAACGGCGATTGTCGGAATGTGCCGCGAGTGCACAGACCCTCGAAACTGGGAGATAGAGACCGACGAGTGCTATCCCGAGAAATTCGGAAGAACCGCACCCAACCGATGGCTACCATACTGCATTAATTTCAAAAGGAATCCGGGAGTGTTGTTTAGATTAATACCATCCGTAAGGAAGCACATCTGCTTGACTTTCCTAGTCGTGCTGCCTCCCATAAGCCTTTGATCACAAAGTTCTACCTCGCTGTTCGGTTAATGTGGTGCAAAGCACATCGAAAGTGGACCGAAGATCAGTGGAAACGTGTTCTCCTTTGCGACGAATCAGGGTTCACCCTCTACCGTTCGGATGGCAGGGTATGGGATCTGGAGCCTGGCTGTAGAACGTGTCCTGCCAGAATGCATTGAGTCCCAGTAAAGTTCGGTGGAGGTGGAATTATGGTCTGGGTTTTTTTTTCTGGTATGGACTGGGACCCTTGGTCCCAATTCATGGGAAGCGCAACGCCGACGGCTAATGCACTAATTTGGGTGACAGTGTGCTTCCTACGTTGGGGCAGTTTTACGGGTTGAACCCATTATTTGAACAGAAAGCAAATAAAATAAGATGATTTTTACTCACCTTCCTTTTCATCGGTGATGCTACTCTGCCTATCTAAAATGATCACTTAGAGTTGTAGGGTTCTTATTTATTTACACAAAAACAATAAATGAATATTCGATTCAGCTCTTTTATCATCAGCACGAGCCTCTCCCACCAGCCTCCCCACCAGGCCGCTGTAGGATGATTGAATTTCCACTTAATTTTGTCTGTTTCTGTCTCACGCTTAATTTTGTTCCAATCTAAATTTTGGAGTTCCCGAAAAGCTCCCCTGAAATTCGTTCCGTTATCACTATAGATGGTATCAGGTCTACCTCTGCGTGCGATAAATCGACGAAGGGATACTAAAAAGTTCTCAGTTGACAGAGAAGTAACAATGTCCAAGTGTATTGCGTGAAATATCGCACAAGTATAAAGAACTATCCATACCTTTTCACCTTTTCGAAGATACAGATGTCCAGCCAGATCAATTCCCACCACTTGAAATATATTTGCATCTTTGACCCGATCGGCAGGAAGAGTCACCGGTTCACTCACGGCTGGTTTAGCATTGCACCTCCGACATCGAACACAGTTTTTGACAACGTTTCTTATGGATTTTCGAGACTTTAATATCCAAAATGTTTCTCAAATAATTGATTGAAGAATCTGAACACCTGCATGGTGATTCTTTTTGTGAACGTATGCAATAAGTCTCTTTGTTAGCGTGCATTCACTGGGTAATAATATAGGCGCTGCAAAGTCTGAATCATCATTTCGCTCAGTGATTCTAGTTTTCACGCGACTTATATCTTCATTGTCTTGAAACACATTTACAATGGGAATCTGAACACCTGCATGGTGATTCCTTTTGTGAACGTATTCAATAAGTCTCTTTGTTAGCGTGCATTCACTGGGTAATAATATAGGCGCTGCAAAGTCTGGATCATCATTTCGCTCAGTGATTCTAGTTTTCACTCGACTTATATCTTCATTGTCTTGAAACACATTTACATTGGTAAACACCCACGTGGAATCAAATCAGCAGGGTATAAAGTCCCTGGAACGTGTCTCCAATTTTCATGTGGTGCAATTTTATTAATTTCCTTTAGACGGTTGGATACAAATATCGACCATTCCCCATAATTCTTTATCCACCAAAGTGCAACCATTGAATCAGTCCAGTATGTAGTTTCAATGTCAGAGAAATCTAATGCGATTCTGACCGAATTAGCAAGTCTTGCTCCTATACTACATGACAGTAACTCCAAGCGAGGCATTGTTATATTTTTAACCGGTGCCACTCGCGCTCTTGCTCGCAACAGGTAAATTTTTACTCCTGAAACACAATCTGTACGCAGAAAAACACACGCAGCATATGACGTCTTATATGCGTCCACGAAAACGTGTAATTCAGATTTATCATTAACTAGTGTATACCGCGGAATCTCAATATTATCTAAGCACGAAATTTGATCAAACCATTTGCTAAATTTATTACGCAACTCATCGGGTAAGGGTTCATCCCATGACAATTTGATTTTCCAAGTCTCCTGCAGCCAAAACTTCGGTAACAAAGTAGCTGCAGACAAGATACCCACAGGATCAAAAATTTGTTGTACAATGGATAGAACTGATCTCTTAGTCATTAAATCAACAGTTTTCAACGTATCGCATAACAATTTGCATCTAAGAGTGTCTTTATCCAAATCCCAAGTGATGCCTAACACATTGGTATCACCAGAGCATTTAGAAATATGTGAATTTGTGATATTACTCTCCCAGCATCTCAGATTGAAACACCCCTTAAGCATAACTTCCTGAGCAGTAAGAATGAAATGTTCCATTTCTTGCTCGTTGAAAACCCTAGAAATACAATTGTCTACATAAAAAGAGTGCTTAAGTTTTGTAGCAATTGCAGAATATTCATCGGACAAATGATCTAACAAATGATTAATTGATGCTGATAAAAGAAATGGACTAGAACATACTCCGAACACCACCCTACAGTGTCGGTAAATAATTTCACTGTCACCTGGAAAACAAAATCTTAGATAATCTCTGTGCTCCGGAACAATAGCTAACTGCAAAAAAGCCTTTTCAATGTCTGCAGATAACCCAATAGGATATAAACGAAATCTATCAATTATGTCCGAGATGAGCTCTATCAAACTAGGACCTCTAAATAAGCAGTCATTTAAAGAAGGCCCATCCGCTTCCCTAGCTGAAGCGTCGAACACTGGTCTAATTTTAGTTGTTTCACTCGAATGTTTAATTACTGGTCTGTGGGGAAGATAGTGAACTTTCTCTGCTTCGATCTCGCTGTCTGGTACCCTTTCCATTATCTTTAAAGTTTCCCACTCTCTAAATACCGCAACGTAATCTGAAAAATACCCCGATTTGATTGCATTCTGACACATTCTTCGATGCCTCTTACAAGCTAAATCCCTGTTACTAGGTAATTCGTTTTCACCCCTGAAGGGTAAAGAAAGCTCATACCTGCCGTCAGAAAGAACTTTTAAATCCTTTTCAAAATTTTCGATAGTGCTCGAATCCTTTAGTCCTTTTTTGCCACTCTCGAATGGATCCCGGATACCTAAGGTATCTAATTCCTATAACTCGGAAAGTTTTGAATTATTAACGTGAAGTGACAGAAGAATCTTTGAACTACACGTTTCTTTTTCTTCAGTTACACCCATAACTGTCCAACCCAAAAGAGTATTCATTGCAACGAGCTTTTTCGACACTTGTCTAATCTCTCCCGTAAATAAATTTCCCTCATAATCGGCACCAATAAGAAAATGTATTTCCTTAGGATCTCTTTCGAATAAACATACATTTTCATTAAAGACAGCATCGCTAAAAAGAATGCCAGAACTCTTCAATTTATCAATACACTTAGAGCTCTTAAGTTTGGGAATGGAAGCACAAATTGTCTTCTGATCTATTACTTCCATCTTGAAACCGAAACTGAGGTCAATATTGTGAAGTTCTACTAAATATATTTTATGCTCTACATTTTTTGCTATTCCACCGAACAGCCCGTGAGTAACGGTTTCTTTCCCTAAAATTCGTAATCTTAAATTCTCGGCAACAAATTTGCTAACATGATTTTGAACTTCCTGTATCTATAATTGCACGAATATAATGTTGGACACCATTCACGTTAATGCATATTATCAAAGTTTGTAAACAGACTTCCTGAGAGCATGAACGGTTGGTTAGTGCATTATTCTCTATAGATAAAATGCTCTTCACATTTTTGTCATCTTTATTATCATTCTCTGATGAGGTGTTTTTTAAATCGCTCTTAGAAAAACACATTATATCTAAATGTCTGTAACCGCAAAAAGCGCATTTTAGCTTCATTCTACATGCGCGGCTCTGATGTCCAAAACGTAAACAACGGAAACAGGCGCCAGACCTCATTACAAGAGATTTTTTGTCTTCGATGGTTAATGTTTTTGCTGATTCACACCTCGCACTACCATGCGGCTTACTACAAAATATGCAGACATTTCGGTTTTTATTCTCATTTATCGTGGCGCTGAAAAGATCGGCAGATGTGAAAATTTTTGTTTTGTCTTTCGTGCCTCTGCAATAGTAGGCAACTTCCGGTCTTCGACAGAGAGCATTGGAATTGCGCGCTGAATCATAAAAATGTTTACTTTCGTTCTTTGACTTGGTCATGAAATTTGTACGTTCGCGGGATTCTATTTCCCTTTTTAAAAATTGTAACAGATCTGTTATTTTATTAGTCTCAGATTGGTGTGTTCTCTTGAAATCCAAAGCTAAATCAGTGGGAATATTCCTATGTAATCAGAATCGGAAATAAAAGTGTTCCGTAACTATCTGGCTCAATTTCAAGACTTTTTAATGCATTAATTTCAACTTGACATGTGTCATACAATTTTCTTAGAGCTACAACATTTTTAGAATTTTTACAACATTCCAAACTAAGTAATTTTGTTATATGTTTATTGATAATTATTTCTCTCTTTCCAAAACGGGACTCGAGAATCAAAATTGATTTAGAATAATTTTCTTGCGTAATCGACAAACCAGAAATAACTAATTCAGCATCTATACTTAAACAGGACCTTAAATACGAAAATTTCTCGACATCTGACAAAGATTTGTTTTCATGAATCGCCGTTTTAAATCTCGACCAAAATTCAGGCCATTTACAAACATCTCCATCAAAATTTTCAATAGAAAGGCGCGGTAGTTTAACAGTCACTGTTGGAGACGCACTAGTTTCGTTTTGTTTCGTACAGACAATGCTAGAGGAAAAATGTTATCATTATTTTCAATGTAGCTATGTTCTGATTGAACAGTTGATCAGTATAAACTTATGTACTTATGTGCTCTAAATTTGCAAGTTAAAATCTCTTCAGTGCAAGCTTCAGTGGAACTCACTTCTTTTTCTAAACTTTCTGTTTCCTTTATATCAATATATATTTTTTCGTTCAATTCACGCAAACTTCTTAACTTATCGTCTAATAGAACTATACATTCTTCAATACTATCTATATTCGTTGACGATTCTTGTAATAATGAATCTACTTCATTTATTAACTTAGTTGTGGCAGTTCTAATAACTGTTCTCAAACTTCTATTCTTATCGATATTCATTTTCAATAACTTCAAATGCAAATAATCTTTACAAAGCTTTTAATTTTACCCTAACCGTCTAGGTGTCCTGTCACGGACGCCAATAATATTAGAACAGAAAGCAAATAAAGTAAGATGATTTTCACTCACCTTCCTTTTCATCGGTGATACTACTCTGCCTATCTAAAATGATCACCTAGAGTTGTAGGGTTCTTATTTATTTACACAAAAAAACAATAAATGAATATTCGATTCTACTGAAGACAAACACATCTTTTAATAGACGAAAACACAAGCCACACTCTAGTTACATAAAAACAAGAAGAACAAAATTTTCCCCTAGCGGGAGACAATCTAAGAACACTGTGATGCTTCACCATGTTACTTTAAGGACGGCAACGCCATGTCATTTTTCAAGGTCCACCATGGATTGGTATGGTGACAATGGGGTTAACCGATTTGACTGGCCTGCCAAGATCCCAGACCTGAACCCTGTCCAGAACTTCTGGGACGAGTTGGATATCCGAATTAAGGGGTGCAACAACCGTCCTAAATCGGTGAAAGAATTTACATGTCTTTTCCAAGCCAAGAGGAAGAAAATACCACTAGCCGTCATACAAGGACTTGTGGAAAGCATGCTCCGGAGGGTCGAGGCTGCAATTTCCTTTCGTGGAGGCTCTACCAACTATTAAATATGAATAAATTTTGCTTTTTCTTTTCTATCACAGGTGCTCAAATACTTATTGGTAGATAGTGTATGCATATATATCGGACTTCGACCCCAGTGATGTCATAAATCCGATATATATGCATGCCTAGACGCATTCCTAGTTTATAGGCCAAGGGACAGAAGGAACAACAGAAATATTTCAAATGAGTCCACAGTAATAATCAGCAAATTAGATCTATCAATTTACGATTACAGCTATCCTTATGAGCTGCATGCGATGAGTTACTATTTCTGACGACTTTCTTTATAGAACAATTCAGGCATGGATTTATCCAACGCAGAACTACCTTAAAAAAATATTTTAAGCCATTAACATTCCCTCAACATTTTACTGAAAACCTTAGGCATCAGGATTCTCCAGAATGTATGCCATTTTTCTGAATTTTTAATATAAAACGGGAAAAATGCAGTGGATGTGGGGGAAAAGGGGTAAAACAAGCCATTTGTAAACCTATCCTGGATGCATCTGTGAAACAATTATAGTCTTTATTTTTCTCCTTTTCCCCATGAGATTATTAACTGGAGTAAATTGTCCCTCGTTTCACGGGGAAGTAAACTTTTAGATAACGAGACGCCAGATATTACATTCGGAAAAACAATGTCCTTTAAAATTTCATAGAAAACCTGCTATTAAGTATCTCCAGCCCTAGAAACAGATAACGGAGGATCAATACGAACTGAGATCGAGGCACAGTAACTATTATCTGCATTTTATTGGAAAATTAATGAGAATTTTATTGGATATCTTTACCGTGATACATTTATTTCTTAAAGGGCTCAGCCAACGTGGAGGTAGACAACGAAAGGATCACGAACAACAAAATCATATTCATTTATTATTAAAATAATTCATTGGAAAGGGAGTAAATATTCTCCATCGAAATGATATGAAACATTTTTGCGACATCTCCAACTTTTAAAATTTTATTAAATTGTATGCATGTACACTCCCTGTACGTTTTAAAACAGCATATATATATTTATATATATATATATATATATACACACACACACATATATATATATATATATATATATATATATATATATATATATAAGGCTAAAATGAAAGGCTAAAATATGGGGGGCTTTTGTGTAGAAAGAAAGAAGGAATTAACAATTTAAAACAGTGAAATTACGGGATAACAGGATAAATGCATCGAGAGAAAAAGGGGAATCCCCGGGTTTTTCATTCGATTTCATTGACAGTTTGTGGCTCCGCCCCAGCCTCATGTCCGGTGTCACGTCATACGCATGCACGATGGCGTTAGTTGGTCTAAAACAATAGCGTTTTAATCAGACGGTGGGAAATTCTTGATTAATACGGTCACGCGTCGCGCGGGAGCATGATGAATTCTGGATAAAATTAACAGATTGAATCAGGTAGGAAATTATTGGGAAAATAAACTATGTTAGATGTATTATTTGTAGTTCTTTCCCACCGGACTTTTAACTCATTGACTGCTATAACTTTAATAATTATGTAGAGATAGATTTAAGAAAGAGTAAGTTTGGACTTAAGAAGACGTAGTGGGAAGGGTGTAAGTAGCGAGCGCATTATATATATATATATATATATATATATATATATATATATATATATATATATATGTGTGTGTAACATACTGGACAACCCAAGGAGAGAATGGGCGTCTAGCACATCACAGGGGATGAAGAGTAGTCGTGGTTTGAAGAATAGATGAGACTGCAAGTTACGGCATCACAAAACTTTATTATGTACGTCTGCCCAAGGCAGTTACAATATCCAAAAAGCGCACAGGTTTGTTGTTCAGGTGGCTTATATAAACTTTGTCATGTGATCATGATAGTGATTAGGGATTTGCTGTTGTCGATAAGTCACATGTGGTTTTATGTAATCTGCGCAGATCCTATATGAAATGTTGGGGGACGCCGAGCAGGTTTGAAAAAGGAAGACATTTAATATTTTCTCTCGAGGTTATTAGAACTTAGAATCAAAAGCGAAATTTAGCTCGTACGCCCAAGGGAATTTAGAATAATGTTAGATTTTAAAATGGTATGGGGTTTTTAATGTTATAGAATATCCCCCCGTCCGAGAAGAGGCTGACCAACAATGCCTGCATTGGAGGACAGACTCACCCGACCATGTGAGGAAAATGGGCGTCGACCACAAATTTGGAAAAGTTTGAAAAGGAACATATGTTTTAAGTTAATTTAGTATGATGATCACATGGCAAGACATTGCACATTTCAATATTGAATACACAAAAATACACTAATGATTTACTAATTTATGAACACAATAAAAACAAAAAAAAATTATAGTAATTAATGATCAACTATAGAAAATTGTAAATTATGTAAATTTTTTATATTGTTGCTGTGAAAAAAAAATTAATTTAAAAATGTATTTATCATCAACTGAAGACAATGTTGAGCAGGGCGGCGCCTCCCCACACAACACAATCTCAGAAAAAAAAATCAATTAACATAACCAAAAATTTGTAAACTACCAAAAATTTTCACTGGAAACATACATTTAATACAATATCTACCATCATCTCGATTTGAATAATACAAAATAACAAAACATAGTAATAAAAATATTAAAACAAACAAAAATTAAGTAACTGAAGTTGAAAATTAACAAGTTGAAAATTTCAAAAATTCTTCCTCAACGTTCACTACTATGGAGTGAGTCCAAAAAAAAATGTTTATTTACTTATCTTGTAATAACTTATCTGTGCAACATTTTTAGTCCTTTCACAGTCATTAGTATGTTGAGGAAAATACACCAATTTTTAAAAAATCACAGTCTTTTTAGTGCTGTGTTATTTCTGCTTCACAAACGTAGAATGCATAAGCATCACATTATCTCGACTTGTTTACATATAAAGAAAATTAGTTCTTTAGTTACATTATGGTGGCTCGTGTATACCACCAATATTGTAGAAGCCAAGTTAATCACTCTAAACTCATTAACAAACTTAACAACTTTATTCACAAAGTAATAGTATAGGCAGATTACGCCGACATACACAACATACTTAAATTATGGCGCGAACCTGCTTTGATAAAATCAACTTTAAACATCTCGAGAGGTCTAAAAGAATTTGTGATAAATCGTAAATGAGGGAGCCATCGCCTCAGCCTCAACTTAAACACATCAGGCAAACTGACAAATGACTAAAACAAACAAACCGAAAAAACTTAAGAACCTCTGACTCCCATCTGTCTGGCTATGGCTTATAACTGCTTACGCAGCCAATCAGAGTTTGCTATGACGTTTGCTGCTTCGAAGCGATTCAATGCATAAGTTAACGTGATTCATTGAATATTTAATTAGTAATTAATCTTTCTAAAATGTAATCGGAAAATTTATACCATGGAGCACCACACACTCCCCCCGTAGAGAAGATTGAAATTTAGTTTTAAAATTTAAATCTAACAACTGGCTTTGAAATTCGCCCAGATTTAGTTACTGTATTTTCCTGTCGGGGAATGTGTTGTTTCTCAGTGTCTCCATGTATTTTAGTTAATACATAAGCAGGCTTTACACGATCAATGCTTACAGATTGAGGTTTACCCTTGATACAAATAGTCAGTGTCTTTGGTTTTCTTGACACGACAGCATATGGTCCTTCATATGGTGGCGCCAAAGGAGGCTTCACATGGTCTGTCCGCAGGAACACATGTGTACAGTCCTTGAGATCCTTGAAGACAAAAACTGGTGGCTTGGCATGTCTTCCTGTCGTATTTGGTGTCAAGTTGGTCATATGGGAACTCAGTCTCTGCAACATCTCAGCTGGCTCGTCCTTCACCGGGTTACTCTGAAAAAACTCACCTGGAAGTCTTAACAGACCACCGAACACTAATTGTGCTGGGGCAGCCTTCAGATCCTCCCTTACAGTTGATCTGATAGCCAGAAGCACCAGTGGTAGAGCATCAACCCAATGTACCGGATCTACTGCCATCAGAGATGATTTAAGCACTCGATGGAATCGTTCCACCAATCCATTGCTCTGTGGGTGGTATGCCGTAGTCCTGCTGCGCCGGATCCCCAAGTACGTTGACAGCCTATTAAAAAGTTGAGACTCAAAGTTTGGTCCGCGGTCTGTCGTTACCACCTCGGGAATACCATAACGAGCTATCCAAGTAGATAAGAAAGCGTCCGCTATGGTTTCTGCCCGTTGGTCCGGAAGTGGCACAGCTTCAGGCCATCGCGTCTGGCGATCCACACAAGTCAGCAGATACCGGTTGCCTTTGGATGGAGGCAGAGGCCCAACTATATCTATGTGGACATGAGAAAACCTATTTGTTGCGACGAATGTTCCCAGAGGCGCCTTGTTGTGTCTGGTCACCTTGACTCGCTGGCACTGGTTGCATTGTCTACACCATTCTGCACAATCTTTCCTCATGCCCGTCCACACGAACCGTTGTTGCATGAGTCGCCAAGTTCCTTTTACACCAGGATGTGAAAGTTTGTGGTTGGCTTCAAAAATCCTCCGTCTCCATACTCTAGGTACAAATGGTCTAACTAGGTCGTGAGACACATCACAATACAATTTTCTTTCACAGGCAGGCAAAGCAATTAACTTTAACTCAAGACCTCTTACCTCCTTTGAACGCAACATTTGTTGTAAATCGGGATCCGTTGCTTGATCCTCGGCAAATAAATTAAAATCAATTGAACTATTTAAATTCAAAGTGTATATTCTGGATAGCGCGTCGGCTACTATATTTTGTTTTCCTGGCAAATATTGGATATCTGCAGTGTATTGGCTAACAAGTTCTAAGTGTCTAACCTGTCGAGGGCTAGCACTTGTTAATTTTTGGTGAAGTGCGAAGGTTAAGGGTTTGTGATCAGTGAAGATCGTGACTGTTCTTCCTTCAAGCATGTGCCTAAAATGTTTTACTGCAGAATATACCGCCAACAGTTCTCTATCAAATGCACTGTATTTAGTTTGAGTGAGGGTTAATTTTCGTGAAAAGAATCCTAATGGCTCCTCACCGTCCTTGGTAAGTTGAGAAAGAACGGCACCGACTGCTCGGTCCGACGCATCGACAGTTAACAATAGGCGTGCGCTGGGAGCTGGGAATTTCAGTGCATTTACCTCCGAAATAGCTTTCCTACAAGTTTCGAATGCATTTATTAATGGTTCTGTCCACGGTATTGGAGTCATATCCTTTTTCTTTCTGTTAATTATGAGATCAAAAAGCAATGCCTGTTTCTCCGCAATATTAGGCAAAAAACGATGATAAAAATTTAAAATTGCTAGAAAGGTCCGAAGTTGACTGATATTGTTTGGGCGAGGGTAATGCTGTAATGTTTGGACCTTTTCAGGTAGCGGCTCAATTCCCTGCTTTGAAATTTGAAAACCCAAAAATGGTATTTTGTCAACTCCGAATATGCATTTCTGGAGGTTTAACATCAGGCCATGTTGACTTAGAGTTGAAAAAAGTATTTCTAAGTGTTTTTTGTGCTGTATCTCGTTATCAGAAAAGACAAAGATATCGTCAAGATATGACAAACAAAAATCCAGGTCTCTAAGTATGCTGTCTAGATAACGCTGGAATGTGTTTCCACTGTTTCTCAAACCGAATGGCATTTTCCGGAATTCAAACAAACCTATAGGGGTTGTCACCGCGGTCTTAGGAATGTCTGTAACCTCAACCGGAATCTGATAGTATGCTCGAACCAAGTCGACTTTCGAAAAAACCTGTTTCCCCCGTAATCCCATAACTACATCATGGATGTGTGGGAGGGGGTAGCGGTCGGGAGTTGTGACCTTATTGAGTGCCCTATAATCTCCGCATATTCTCCAAGTTCCGTCCTTTTTCTTCACAAAATGAATAGGGCTGGCCCATGGGCTTTTAGAGGGCTGAATAACACCCTGTTCCATTAGAGCTTTAAATTCCAACTTCAATGTTTGAAGCTTCTCGGGGTTCAACCTACGAGGTCTCGAAAAAATGGGTTGTCCTGTGGTTTCAATACAGTGCGTTACCGGAAAGTTTTGCAAATTATTATTGCAATGCACATTCGGATTGAAAAGTTTTGGAAATCGCGCTAGAATTCTTTCGTATTCAGTTTTCCCCTCCAGTGGAGTAAGTTTTAAACTAGGGCCAGTCCCTGGATATCCCGATACTGCTAACGCTGTAACGTTATCTGTAACTTTTTTATTTTGTACATCCACCAGGATACCATAATGGTTAAGGAAGTCGGCTCCTAGAATTGGCGTGGTAATGTCTGCCACCACCAAATTCCAACTGAATGCTCGACGAAGTCCAAAATCTAACTTCAAATTGACTGTACCAAATGTTTTGATAACAGAGTTGTTTGCAGCATACAATTTTAAATCCTGCACAACTCTATTTCTTGTTAGCTTTTGGGGAAAACAGCTTAATGCTGCCCCCGTGTCCACTAAAAACTTAGCACCTGTATTTTTCTCGTAAATAAACAACCGGCTTCCGAAACCACGCTCATCTGGTGCCGGTATTCCAGATGTGCCTAGGCGTTTTCCGAAAAATTACATGGCGATACACATTTTTTAGCTACCCTTCCGAACTTCCGGTGGTACCAACACCTTTCTGTTGAAGTAGAAAAATGGGGTTGAGATCTAGCTTCATTCCTCGTTTTACTGCGGTCACGTTTCTTAAAGTACCTAGAACGACCGTTGTATTGTGTACTTTTACTTTGCGCCTCCAATTTAGCTATTCGTGATTCTAACTTTTGCAACTGTGTTTGAGGGGTTTGGGAATCAACGGGAGCTGAAAACTCTCCCGAGGTTTCATAAACTTTATCAGCTACTCGAGCAAGCTTTGAGTTATCTTGCTTATCGTCCACACAAGCACTTAAAATTTGTCGGATGTTAATGGGTAATCTCTGTAACCAGAGTTCTCGCAATGCGGTATTATTAAGTTTTCCTTCATTTAAACTATCCATTTCGCAAAGTAGCTGTGAAGGTCTTTGATCCCCTAAGCATAATCCACTAAATAACTTTTTAAGTTTCAAACTCTCAGATTCCTCATAATAGGATAAAATGCTATTTTTTAGAGTGATGTATGCATTTTCTGAAGGGGTATTAAGTACTATATCACGTACACATTTAAGTATTTTTGTATCCAGAGCGGCTATGATTGAATGAAATTTTGTAGAATCCTCTGTTATACCCGCATTTTTAAATTGAGCTTCCACCTGTCGGAACCATAACGCAGGATCAGCCTCCCAAAAAACCGGGGCTTTAAATGCCACCCTACATATGTCGGCATCCACATTCAAATTAGTATTAGGCATTTTCCTTTCTTTTTTTTTAAATAATATGTATGCAATACGAAAAAATACAGTTTATACTTTTGGGAAATTTGTGTATATATTAAAAGCGTACTTTAAGCTATAAAAATACCAAAAACACTATCACACAAATGAGCATTCTTCTGTATAAACATTACATGCAAATTTTCTTTGAACTCAATCAAATATAAACACAGATTACAACTTCAAGAGGTCAAGAGTTAAGGTCAAAAATTATAGCCTACCTGCACCTGTGTTGACGAAACCACTTCAAAATTTGCGCTGATGAAACCTGCATCAAAAAATTTATACTGCTTCAAAACTTGCAACGTCATCCATTACGAAGTCATCAAAAAGGGGGTGTTGCAAACAAGTGTTCGGTTTCTCTAGTAGAACTGTCCAAAAGGTCACCACTATATGGTGGCTCGTGTATACCACCAATATTGTAGAAGCCAAGTTAATCACTCTAAACTCATTAACAAACTTAACAACTTTATTCACAAAGTAATAGTATAGGCAGATTACGCCGACATACACAACATACTTAAATTATGGCGCGAACCTGCTTTGATAAAATCAACTTTAAACATCTCGAGAGGTCTAAAAGAATTTGTGATAAATCGTAAATGAGGGAGCCATCGCCTCAGCCTCAACTTAAACACATCAGGCAAACTGAAAAGTGACTAAAACAAACAAACCGAAAAAACTTAAGAACCTCTGACTCCCATCTGTCTGGCTATGGCTTATAACTGCTTACGCAGCCAATCAGAGTTTGCTATGACGTTTGCTGCTTCGAAGCGATTCAATGCATAAGTTAACGTGATTCATTGAATATTTAATTAGTAATTAATCTTTCTAAAATGTAATCGGAAAATTTATACCATGGAGCACCACAACATAATAAAAATCACAGTTTATAATAAAAATCACACTTTCAATAAAAATCACAGGTTTTAATAAAATCACACTTCTAATATATAGATCATATATAAAATTACAGAACATATATTTTGTTAATCAAATAACTCAATCTTGTACGAGTTCTCAGTATATCTATCCTTTTCTATTATATCTAGTTTTCATATCTTTATTTATCTTACTATTTTTTCTTAATATCCATTATCTCCTTTATTTCCATATTACTTATTATCAAAAAAAATCTCTTTTTAATATCCTTTATATTTCTTATTATTCTCATTTCATCATTTCTTATATTCATTTTATTTCGACAATATTTATTCATTCCAAAATTCTATTCAATATTCTTTAATTATACTTATTCATATTTATTCTAACTTTATTTATTCTTAATACTTTTCACTTTATTTTCAAATTATTTATTTACTATTCATTTGTGTACACTTATTTTATTTCTACGTGGATATCCATTTTTTTTGTGTTGAAGGTACCTTGTTGTATGTGTGTTACCCAAACTCTTAGTCTCAAATTCTTTAATTCTATCTCTAAGTAGTGAGGGTTGTGTTTATGTTTGTGTAACAAGTGGGTTTTCTTTCTCCCTATTGTTCTCTGACTAATAAGGAGGAAGAGTCTTTTATCCGTACAGTGGACTAACCGTAAATCTCCGACAGAATATGACTGCATTCGTAAACAGCATCTTGCATAGTACAAAGATGGAGAAAAAGGAAAAGGTGCAGTTGTCATACCTGTGGGAGTATAATATATAGAAATGGGAGGACAAAAGCAGTGGCCATCCCAGCCCTGTTTTAATCATTACTCAAGCATATGGTCTTCAGCACTTTAAGTGACTGAGTTGATGAATTAAAAACAAATAGTAAAAAAAATTTAAAAAGATCTTAAACAGTTGGGACGACATCCAACGCGCTTGTAGAGTGGGTGATAGGAAAGTGTATTCAAGAAATAGAAAATTTACTGAAAGGTTAAAGAAGTAGAGTTGCCATAGTCGGTGTTTAAATTGAGATCCAAAAAAAAATTCACATATAATAGTATTCTTAGGAAGAAAGTTTAAGTTAGACAGTTTTTTTTATTTTTTTTATTTTTTTTTATATATATCTTTAGTAGGACAACACATAATTAATTATATCAATTTAAAAAAAAAATATAATGATGTTAAGCATCACATAGAAAAGAAAAAAAATGGATCCAATGTTTGTCATTATTCGTGGTGTAGTTTTAAGTTCTCTGGTGCATTATAATATCTTAATCTGCAAGTATGGACAATCTCAGAATCTCGTTTAGTGTGAAAGTTTGGTCTATCAATTTTATACACAACATATGAAAGTATTAATCACACAATAATAAAATACTCCTAATACCAATAATAATAATAATAATAATACCTTAATATTCTCTATCAATTGCCATAATTTAAAGTTAATGTTCAAATTTCAAACTATTATTCTATTAATTGACACAAATAATCAAAATTACTTTACCAATACCCATCTCAGTTTTATTAAGTTAATCATGAAATCGATAAACCAAAACTAATTTTTCTTTTCTTATATCACATTTCGGCATGAATCCTCGCTGTAAAGTTCCCAAATATTCATCATTTGCATTTAATCTCTCAAAAAATATCTCTCATTATAATATTCTCTTTTCTATTTATTTATTTTTCTTCATTATTTCTATTTCGAGAATTTTCTGGGGCGGATGAACCAAATATAACATACAATGGTTTTTTCAATTATCCAATTGTGATTTTTTGACACCCTAAGTCATGTTATAAAGACATTCCGTTTATATGAAAACCGTAAAATTTATAGGTTAAATTAATCAAAACAAGTTTGGCTCTTTTCATGATAGTGTTTACAAAACTAATGCTGAGCATTCAAATTTATTGCGGAGGCGACCTTCGAAATGTAATACAACGCTCTCGAAACGGAAATGAGTTACGTTATTATTTTTTTTTCTTTTTCTTTTTCTCCGCGACGATTCAGAACCGCGTGCAAAATTAGATATTCATAACATTACTTTACTCATTTAATATTTCAGTTTAACGTAACCAAGGATCATTAATTATCTTAAAACACTAAAATATTCATTATCAGAAAAAGAACATGGAAATATTATAAAATTACACTAAAAACACACTCTTATAATAAATTTATCACATATAAGTCTCAAAAATTTCTTTAAATTCAAATATCTTATAATATGAAAAAATATACTCTTAAAATTCTATCAAAATGCAAATCAAAATGAAACATTTTAAAATCAAAAACAAAATACACGTTTTAAACCAATGATTTTTACTTTCGTTTTAATTTTTATCGATTTATTTTTTATCATAGGTACTTAATTAAATCAATAATTTGAAAATACTTTCACCGAAACACATTTATAATAAATTTTTATCAGTATCTATTAATATTAAAATTTTTCACCCTTAACAATAATTCGTAAATTTTAGCTTACCAATTGAAGTGTTATTCACACTCTTTACCATTATCCTTATTAATTTTCACCATTACATATCTTCATAATTTTAACATTTGCAGTTCGGTTCTGAATTTATCTTGGTGAAGTTCTTGGCTTAGTTAGTCACAGTACACAGTATCCCAATTGGAACACTATGAAAGAGCACTTTAAAGATTTTTTTTTTTTCGGAAGTTGTAGAACCTTTCTTTTTGGTAACATTTTAAGAATGCACTATTGCGTTGAACTGCTGGAACAAAGTTGTATTGCGAACACATTTTTCTGTTATGCACACAATTTCGATGACCTAACACTTTCACTGATGATTTTTGAACTGGCGGTGATTACACTCTTTGATGACACTCGTGAAGAATTTATCACACGGAGCAATGGGGAACACAATCACTAAGAAGATTCACTCGAAGTTGAAGTCAGAAGCAAAAGCAGCTACACAACTTGTGAAAAAAAAAAAGACGCGCATAATCTTCGATGGCACACACACATACTACGACGGAATGACGGAGAAGAGGAGACCTCGACCTTGACACATAAAGCCCACAGCGTGAAAAACTTTTCTCCTGACCGAAGACCGCAAACAGCAACCATAAACTTATGGGCTGGAACTCCACTGTGAGATTTTCCCGCACAGCGAAACTCGCATCTCTGTTACAAGTCTGTACATCCTACCGCCTCATTGTAACATACTGGACAACCCAAGGAGAGAATGGGCGTCCAGCACATCACAGGGGATGAAGAGTAGTCGTGGCTTGAAGAATAGATGACACTGCAAGTTACAGCATCACAAAACTTTATTATGTACGTCTGCCCAAGGCAGTTACAATATCCAAAAAGCTCACAGGTTTGTTGTTCAGGTGGCTTATATAAACTTTGTCATGTGATCATGATAGTGATTAGGGATTTGCTGTTGTCGATAAGTCACATGTGGTTTTATGTAATCTGCGCAGAGCCTATATGAAATGTTGGGGGACGCCGCGCTGGTTTGAAAAAGGAAGCCATTTAATATTTTCTCTCGAGGTTATTAGAACTTAGAATCAAAAGCGAAATTTAGCTCGTACGCCCAAGGGAATTTAGAATAATGTTAGATTTTAAAATGGTATGGGGTTTTTAATGTTATATATATATATATATATATATATATATATGTGTGTGTGTGTGTGTGTGTGTACGTACATGTGCGTACCCTTTTTTTGGTTGTATGATTAATGTACACAGACACGATGATTTTGTTATAGTGTATTTCTACACATGCATAAAACATATCTTATAGTGCGGGAAAACGGCACCTAAGGAATTGCATTGCGAAATAAATAGGTAACCTTTCAATAAATGTACTGTTCCTAGGATTGATTTCTGTTTCCTAGCAACAGTATTCTCCGGGATCAGAGAGGTGAGGTTGCTGTACATTATTAATCGAATGA
This sequence comes from Dolomedes plantarius, assembly GCA_907164885.2. NCBI lineage: Eukaryota > Metazoa > Arthropoda > Arachnida > Araneae > Dolomedidae > Dolomedes > Dolomedes plantarius. The sequence goes on from OU015493.1 coordinate 207,962,350, forward strand.
CATAATTAAGTAACTACCATGATGGCATCTAAATTAAACCTACCTTAAGTTTATAAATTTAAAATTTCTAGGAAATCTATAGAAATGCCTCCATTCTTGATATGCTGCAGTATGAAATGCAG
>OU015493.1:207967471-207969971 GCA_907164885.2 Dolomedes plantarius
AGACTAAAAGAAACCTTCAACAGCACTTTTAATGGAGTAATGCCATTATTTACATCCATACACGTATCCATAGCCCGTTGGCGCAGTGGTTAAAAGCGTCAAGCTTCCATCCCACAGATCCATGGTTCGACCCTGGAACTGTGCAAGGTCGACTCAGCCTTTCATCCCTGGAGTGGGTCGATAAAATGAGGACCAAGCATACTTAGGAACTAAACTCTGGGGGTCCCACGTCAGGTTGACCACCTGACTGAGACATATGCTGTATGGCCCTCCAAGCCCATGGTCAAGAAAGTGGAGATGGGTACTGCCGGCCGTTGTCCACATCGGACTGTTGCACAGTGAGTTTGGTGTACGTATACATGGTGAGCGGATTTATGAGAAACCGATTAACATGGAAACAATAAAAATAGTTCCTGCGCCCGCATATAATCTTGAGGGCCTCAAATCTTAACTAGTAATACATATGATCACACTCGACTAACGCATTGAAAGTAAAACGATACGCTGAACTGCAGCAGTATGTTTTGTAAAATTACAGTATGAGTGAAAGATACCAAACGCCCATAAAATAGAGAAAAACGGAGGGAGAGAAGGTGAGATACATACAATATTTTGATGAAAGTAACTTTGTTTTCAGAAAAAAATATAACTTACAGTATGTTGTTTGTCAATGCAGAGCGTTTATCAATGAAGACGTCCGTACTATATGTGCGAGAACCGTTGGATCATATCAGTGTGGGCACCATATAGTAGGGTATATTGCAATATAACAGATATCTATTTAACCTTTTCCTTACAGGTTGGGATAGCATTTATCCCAAGAATGAATATATATATATATATATATATATATATATATATATATATATATATATATATATATATATATATATATATATATATATATATATATATATATGTATATATATATATATATATATATATATATATATATATATATATATATATATATATATGTATATATATATATATATATATATATACACTGCTGGCCACCCAAATTGCAACACCAAGAAAGACAAGAGATATCACAACAAAATTTATTTTATAGATAACATGTTGACCAAGTATCAAATGATTAAATTTATAGACTTCTGTGAAGTGCGGTTCCTGCCAAAATCAGTAGCCAGAGTAGCCGCCATTGTTGGAGATCACCGCTGCCACACGCCTCGGCATTGATTCAAAGAGACTTTGGATGAGTTCTTCGGGTACAGTAGACCAAGCAGCTTCCACACGTTGCCAAAGTTGATCTGCTGTGGCAGCTGGGGATGGAATCTGGGTCAATCGTAGAGAAACCATGGACCACATGTTTACTATCTGCGAAAGATCCGGAGAGCGAGGCGGCTAGGGAAGCAATTCAATCTGGCGATTGACGAAGAACCGTTGGACAATGCGTGCCACGTGTGGTCGCGCATTATCCTGTTTAAATATGGCTGTGGGCAAGCCCTGAATGCAAGGAAGGACAACTGGCTCCAACACCTCGGAGATGTAGCGCTGGCTGTTTAAAGTACCGGCAATGCGTACTAGAGGTGTGCGAGAGTGATATCCGATACCGCCCCATACCATAATACCCGGTGCAGGACCAGTGTGGCGATGCATAACGCAGCTATTCAGCAGCCTCTCTTCACGGTGTCTCCAGACTCGAATGCGACCATCGTGGTGTTGCAGACAGAAGCGTGACTCGTCAATAAAGACAATTTTATTCCATTCTGCCGTCCACATCCTTCTGTCATCGCACCATTGGCGGCGGAGACGTCTGTGGTTCTGCGTCAAGGGTAGACAAAGCAATGGACGTCTTGCGGACAGACCACTCTGCTGTAAACGGCGTCCAATGGTACGCGCAGACACTGGATGATGCGTTACAGACTGCATGTGCTGTACTATGGTTCGTGATGTGACTGAGCGGTCCGTCACTGCCATGCGCACAATTTGCCTGTCATCACGTGAAGTGGTGCGCTGAGGTGGATGCGATCGAACACGCCGGTCCGTCGTACCCTCCTGCATCCAACGACCACATATCCGCATTACAGTTGTTTGGTTTCGTCCAACACGACTACCCATTTCCCTGAAAGATTATCCACAATCTCGGTAGCCCACTATCCTTCCTCTGTCGAACTCGGATACTTGATCAAAAGATGATCGCTGTTTTCGACGAGGCATAATTGATCGTTTTTTTGAAAAAAACACAAGAAAAACAAAATTGCCGAACTTGAAATCGTCGAAATCTCCGAGCCTTAAATAGCGCTTTGAAGTGGCGCCACAGGCGCGCGTGATGTGCGTCTGCGCTGAAATTCGAATCATTTGCATATCTCACCTCCGCTAATGCATGTTGTAAATTTCATGTTATTTGCATGTTTCCTTCAGGGTGTTGCATTTACAGTGGCCAGCAGTGTATATATATATATATATAAATATATATATATATATTTATTTATTTATATATATATATATATATATATATATATATATATATATATAT
>OU015493.1:207972471-207997471 GCA_907164885.2 Dolomedes plantarius
GAAATTTGACACCTCGGGACAATTTTTGTTTAAAAAATGCAAATATTTAAAAGTTTAAATTATTCAGTGTGGGGGGGGGGAATCTGGTATAGTATTTTAAAAGCTCAAATTCCTTTGGTGTAAGAAACTTTTATAATGAATTCTGTTGCAAGATGCAGAAAAGTTCAGGCTACCTGAAAATACAATTTTTATTGGATGATCGGCATTTATGACACTGTCAATAGTAGACACATTTTCTCCATAGGTTGACATGGGGATGAGCGAATCTAATAGGGTTAATACACAACAGCCTTAATTTTTGAAGTTCACTGTTTAACTAAATTCCTATTTTCTTATTGATTTCAATGTCGCGAATATTCAAACCTATTGAAGTTGAAGATTATGATCGAAATATGAACGTATAGATGAGACCGCAGTTCTGAAAGGAATTTCTTGGCTGGTTGTTCTTATACTTACTCCACACCAAAGACGATGGAGACGAAAGTCATGTATCTTCGTTGTTGCGCATGCGTATTACACAAAAATTTCCACTTTCCCGGTTCGTCTCCGTCTCTGGTCTCTGCGGTTTCAAGTTGGAAAAAGTTCAACTTCTGTCTCTGCCGCCATTCTCGACAGCCAATCAGAATAGAAAGAGAAGATTATGCGCATGCGCAAATAAATTACCTCCTCTCCCCGTCTCCTAGCGGCGTGAAGGCTTTTATGACAGCCACAGAGACAGGTGGCAAAATGTGTCTGTCTTTCGTTGCTGTCGCCGTTGGTGTGGAGTAAGCATTAGAGTACTAGAATAATCATTTACTGGAAGAGGTTAAACACAGATCGACATTTAAAATGAAAATTAACACGTGCCGTATACCTGCATTCACTAATTCCAGGAAAATAACATAATTTGCTCTTTAGTCAAAAGAGACATTGGATTTCGTGAATAAGGTGAAATTTTGACAAGATAAATGGGATTGACCACCTTTCAATTTCCTGAGTGCTAAATGTTTGTCAGCAGCGGGAAAAAAATAAGTGGATTCAAGCTATTTCGGAATAGAAACTTCCGTACCTATGTTAACTCTCTACCAGAGTGGCGTATCATGCTCACATAGTACATCGTCAACTGTGTATTACAAAGATGTTACTGTAGCACACTATTAAAGTAGTTATACAATTTTAATTCAAAATTCAAAATATTACCTTTGAATAAAAATGGATTGTGCCCCAGCTTCCGTTAGTATTTCTTAGATATAAGTCAGCCTGTTTCCAGCCAAAACCGTGGTAATTATTAAGTAATAATTCAAATCTGAAAGCGTTAGTAATTCACACGGCTCAGCTTTTCATACGTTCAAATATTCGTTAAATAATAAATTTTATGAATACTACCCACTACTATCCGAAATTGCCAAAATTTTATAATATCTGTAGTTATGATTGGAAAAAAAATATAACTAACGATCTATCAATATAAAGTTAATGGATAACATCATAGTTAACAGTATCTAATATATATATATATATATATATATATATATATATATATATATATACATCTATATATATATACATCTATATATATATATATATATATATATATATATATATATATATATATATATATATATATATATATACATCTATATATATATACATCTATATATATATATATATATGTAAATATATACATATATATATATGTATATATATATATATACATATATATATATATATATATATATATATATATATATATATATATATATATACATATATATATATATATATATATATACATCTATATATATATACATCTATATATATATATATATATATATATATATATATATATATATATATATATAAATATATATATATATATATATATATATATATATATATATATATAAATATATATATATTTATATATATATATATATATATATATATATATATATATATATATATATATATATATATATATATATATATATATATATATACATACATATATATATATATATATATATATATATATATATATATATATATATATATATATACATACATATATATATATATATATATATATATATATATATATATATATACATACATATATATATATATATATATATATATATATATATATATATATATATATATATATACATACATATATATATAAATGAATGTTTGGTTGTTTGTTCGTATGTTATGCGCTGCCGTACCGTTCATCCGATTTTGATGAAACTTGGTCAACTTATTACTTGAACTTGCGCAAAGGTTATAGACTATTTTCATCCCGCTACGACATTCCATTCCCGAATTATGTTAGAAAACGGATATTTTACATTACGGATATTTTTGTTCAAAGCCATTGTAACATTTCATTGTTGTCAATTAAATTATAACATTTCCGTACAAATAAATAGACATGAAATAAAAACGTGATTTATTCATATATTGGTGCATGCAAGAATGAATTTGATGTATTATTTTCATATACGTGGAAACGCCGGAATATTTCTTTTTAAAAATGAAAATATAAGGATGGAAAGACATTCATTTTCAATGAATGTGTTATCTATCCATTTCATGAATTGAAAGTATCCCAAGCTACCTGTTAAAACTCAAATATACTGCAGGACACGTTGACTTAGCTAGAAACACGTGCGTTTAGCCTTGAAGCGATGATTTATATAACTGAAGTGACATTGAAACATAGCAGATGATTTAGTTTTGAGAAAGAATTACAATCATGAAATGCGTGTATATTATAATTTAGAAAGTCTGAAAGTGGCATTGAAACGTAACAGACGGTTTAGTTTTGAGAAAGAATTCCGAGCATGAAATAGATGTATATACTTTTTCTATAATAATTATCAGATTTGATGTGTTTTAATATTGAATGTGATCTCAATCCATTCAAACATTATTGATTATTTTTCTATAATAATAAAGCCATTCAAACGTTATTGACTAGCTGTAAATTAATGCTTTAAAATACCCCAAAAGAGTAGAGCAACTTTTAACCCTGCAGAAGTAAGGGGAAAATATCAAATATTGTTCAGAAATGAGCAATGTGATGAAAAAAAACAGAAGAGCGCGAAGCCAACAGAATTCGATATGCAATTAGACGCACACAAGAATCTGAAGAAAAACATTCCCAAGAGCACGAAGGCAACAGAATTAGAATTGTAGTGATCCGAAGCAGTGAGACTGATGAAGAAACTTTTAAAGCGTCGAACATACGATCGTCTTCGAGCTTCAACATCGAAAGGGGAGGAAAGCGATGAACAACGACAGCACCGGCAACAAACTAATGCTATTTGCAACCACAAAATAATTTTAGCGAATACTTTAGAACATCATAACATGAGGCTAATCATGGAAAAAAAATAATAACAGAAACTGAATCCCGAGCGAAGCCGGGTAATACATCTAGTATATATATATATATATATATATATATATATATATATATATATATATATATATATATATATATATGTATGCATAAATATAGATATATATTAATATGCTGTAATATCGGCTGACTCCAACCAGTACTTTCATGCTTAATATTCAAAACGTATCTTTTCTGTTCGAAATAATCTCTGTATTCTGTCGGTATTCTGTCTCTCTCCGTATTCTGTCTCCAAACGACTCACCGACGCACGTGTACGGCTGAAGTTAACGAAATGTTTTCCCTTTTCTGTGATGCGTGGGCTTCTTTGTGCAGATGAAAGCACCCTCCTGCCGTTCCAATTGAGCCGGAAGTCAATTACCTTCTGTGACATGTCGAACTTTGAAATATCTAATTTACTGAAGTTCACTTGAACAGCGGATCACAGGGGAAATACGAATCATTATTTTTGACGAAGTTTTGTCGCTGGTTTGAAGGTTTATTGTGAGGTGGTATTTAAATTGCTTTTGAATAAATTTAAAATATCGTTTATTCGTGATATGTAAGGTGCACTATGTGTCGTAAAAGTATTTTTTTCAAAAATTTAATGTTCGCATTCGTGTTTTAATAATGAGTACCTGATATTCTATTATGTACGTTTCGCGTATTCACAAAAACCACAATTGTCTTATAATACAAACTGTATTGCTTAATCTATTTGATATATACAAATTATTAAAGCAGAAAAAAAATCAAGTGACACTAAGTACCTTCAAAATATTAAGATAGATATTTCAGGCTTTTTGAGCTTGTGGCGGACAAGTGGTATAGCGCGCTGGTTTTCGGTACTGAGGTTGCTCAGATCGAATCTCGGCGTTGCGCCACGAAAAAATAGGTCCGTTTGTATTCGTTCCCTTCATAGGGGGTAATGCTGTCCGCCTATATGGTGCCCCCATAATAAAATGGACAGTGAAACTGTGGCGTGGTATAGGCGAATGTTTAACGACAAGTGCCTCCGCATTGAAAAAAAGATATGTATATTTCAGTTTTTTGCAGAAAATAGTGAGAAAAAGCATGCACAAAATGAAAATTTTTATTTTCAATACGATTTTGTTTTGAACTCTGCACATAATTTCCATTCATATTTTAAACTTATAAATACGTGGTAAAATAATTCAAGTTTTCAAAAGGCCTTGATTTTTCTCTGAAAAAAAGATCTCTTTCAATTTTAGTCAAACTTAATATATTTATAACTAAAAAATTCCCACGTTTGAACTTATTATGTAATAACGTTACTTTTAAATAGCACAGCTGTCCAACTAGAGCTACAAAGGGAATACATTTATACCTCCAACCAGGACACAGAGAATGGTAATTACAAGATAAAAAGACCTTTTTATATACCACGTTTTTAAATTTTCTGTTGAATCAGATAAACTAATTGCGCAAACCTACACTTAATTATTCTTTTTCTCTTTCTTTTATTTAATTTTAATCACTTTTTAGTCGTTTCCACTATCCACAGACTTTATAAACTGCTAACTTTCATAATTTTTTTAAAAATTTTTCGCACAATATTTTACTAAACAAACTAAATTCGCATGTATTCTGTTTTCAAAATCGTCAAACGCCTTTTACGCAAAAGTGCAAGCATTGAATTCGATCGAAGCGCCACCTTGCGGATTTTTTTCCGAACTAACTTTACATACAAAACAATATTAACTGAAAATGAATTCAATCCTGCTTAAAGATGGCTAAATGTATTAACAGAATGCATTATCATCGTGTTCTGAGCTTTTCTAAGAGCTTCAAATGTCTAGCTAGTCGGGAAGTTAGTTAAAAATTGATTTCAAGATTTGTACTGTACAAACAAGAAAGTGAGTTAATAAAAACGTGGTAAAAATATGGATTGTGCATAATGAATAATCATAGCTGCACGAGTGAAAAATAGTTTCAAGCATATGAAAATAAAACAAATAAAAAAGCTGATTAGCACAGGTAAAACGCATGACATTGTCATTCGCTTATTAAAAAAATTCCATACCTTATATTACATGAATTAACCTTATAATAGTAACGAAATGTATGTTAACTAAAATACTTTCAAGTCCTTAGCCAGAGAAAATATGGATCGGGAATAACGGATAAACAGAAAGTTGTATGTCATGAAAGTCATATTAAAATAATTTCACGCACAAAGATATGAAAAAATACAGAGCTACTGAGACTGGATGAAATATGACTTCATAATTTGCTTACTTAAAAAATGTATCTACCTTTTTCTCACAGGATTTATCTTTTATAATATGACTGAAATGTTATATAAATATATGAATTAAAATATATTTATTTATATTTCTTGACTTAAACCTCTTCTTTTTTTTTTCGAAATAATATTTATTTCTAACGCTTTCTAAAATTGTTTCCTCGATATGTTAGAATAGTCTGGGATGTATCGCGAAAACTTCGATATTTTATGTTTTAAAGGTCACTTTTCAGGTTCTCAAAACATTACCTTTGGTTCAATACGGTTTTGAAGGATTTAAAAGTTGAAAAAGCTTCTATGCTTTTCACTACTGTTAATGAGATTCTTCACATGAATAGACGATTATGCGAATGTCAAACGGCGTACCACTCCGAAAACGCTTCGCAACTACACACCTGTGACATGGAACTTGACTTTTGTAATTATTTTGATTATTATACTGTTTTAACTCTAAAAAAAATAAGAAAAAATACTATTTTTTTATTTCACAATTTCGAAACAACATTAATTTGGTTCCATGCATATTTATAAGTGTATTTATTTTATTTTGTAAATCTTAAATTGTCTATGTGCTGAAAATCATTCTTGTGATTTTTCGTACCGGTTTTCCTGGAAGAAGGGAATATGCCTCCCGTAGGCAATTAAGTGTGACCTGTAACAGTACGGATAGTACACAAGGTCATTTGCACAAGAAGGGAGAATTACTTGCCACCCTCTCGGCCATTAAGGGGACATAGTTCCTCCATAGCAACGTCCCAGCAACCATCTTTTAACCAATCATATAGGTGAAAGGTGTTAATTGTTCTAGAACATTTTCTGACCCCCGCGTTTTCGGTGCTGGGAGGTTCTAACAATTTTTTGAGATGTTGAAGAAAAAGACGCGACTGAGATATTGCTCGAGGTTGTCCGCTCTTCAGCTCTAGTCGCCATTTTTTATGCTCAGCTATCTCAATTTCCGGTCTTCTTTTGGACCAAGTTTAGTAAAACAATGAGACCAGATCATCAGTCTACAATGAGGGTGGTGGTAAGTAATAATAATTTGTAATATATTTTATCAGGCGAGAGCACAAAATAATTAATATATGTAGCTAGGTTTTATTATGTGTTCAAACACTTTATTAATGTACGTAGATAATTATTATGCTGTTTCTATGCAAATTGAAACTCACGATAAAATTAATTTTAAATAAGAAGATAAATTAAATGCTAATATTATTTATTTAAATTGAGTTTGTTTTTCTAATTATCTCAGACATGTGTCAGAATGTGTTTTCTCCAATTAACAATTTTAAAAAGTGCCACTATAAGATCATCTATTTTATTACATGTTCTAATTTCACATAATAATACCTTTTGTAAATGCTGCGTGGAATATTTGAGACAGGTTTGCGCCATTCACAAGACAAGTCAACTTTCTGAAATGACTAAAATTGTAATGTAAAAGCACTTGATTGCCTGCTAACGTTTTCGCCGGAGATGGCCGAATGGCTAGGGCGCAGGCATTCGGTACCTGAGTGTGTGAGTTCTAATTTTAACTCTTGGAATGGACGTTTGTAGCCGTTCGGAATCGGCTTTAAACAGTAGGTAACTATCCTTCGTGTAGCAAAAATTGACCGTAGCGCTCCAAACCAAACCAAACCAAGCCTGCTAACGCTTTTCATTCATGATAAATTTCCCAAATAAGGATGAACACCACTGACAAAATTTTTTGGGCCCTCCAATAATAAGTCACTTTTTCAGAAACCAAACCAGTGAAGTCCATATTCTAATGCATATCGTTGCAATAATGACATTCAAACACAGAAGGAAGCACTGGATGATAACGGTAAATCGTTTTTGCCGTTTCATCACAAAAAAAGTAATAATAACAATGACTCCAAGGATATTCCATCTCATAGATGCTATATGACGCCCGATGAATCTCTATCTGCAATAATACATTCTTCGATGTCATTTGATGGGGGTGAGAAACCAAGTAGTACAAGTGACAATTCCATCATTTTGAGAAAACGTAATTTAAAGTTAGAACATTATGCTAAAATCCCTGAAACTCTCAAGTTTGTATAATGCTTATATTATGTTTCTAGTGTATATAACTTGAATATTGAGCAATGTGCTTTTGAAATAATTCCTTACTTCTGTCATTATTATATGATGATAACAACTCTCACTTGTACCCCTTGGTTTCCAAAGGTAAATGTAGCAGTTATAAATCAGAGTACAGAATGTCAAAAAAGGAGTTTATAAAATTAAATTTACAGTCTTTATTGGTATTCTGAATAAAAATCCTTTAAATTGTACAATAAAAATCTTAAGGTGATTATGTGGGAATTACTGAACAAATCAACTGCAAATTTGTGGTTGAATTGCTCAAAAATGCTTACACAATCACTTTAAGAAGTTAGGTTATTGTACAAATTAAGTGATTTTTGTTCAGAGTCGCTGTCCAAAATAGGATCTTCTTCCAAAGCGCCTTGATGATCGTCTTTATCATTGGGCTCAGCCTCAGCCTCCGCCTCCGCATTTCTCCTACGTGGCTGTTGTCCTGTTTGACGAACTCGTGGTGAATTATAAAACAGATGGTTGCACCGAGGAATAATTCGTTTTGACACCTCGGCCCCCTCCGCTTTCGCGTATCGGCCCATGAACACCTGAAGACCAGCCGCTATGTAGCAATACCTGAATACGCAGACGAAGGTTAATTTCCCAGGTCCGGTGCACCGAGGAATAAACTGAAGCAACTCTTGCAAAGCCTTGTACTTGTTTGTCTTTATTCCAGGAGCATTAGTTTTTTTTTTTTTTTTTTGGGGGGGGGGGGGGCTTGTCAGCAAAGTGATCTCACTCTTCCTTCTACAGGCTTAGGCTTCATGTTGTATTCAGAGAAAGGCATGGAAATGTTGAATGTATTCTTGTAAAACAGTGAGAAGAGATCTGACATTAGATACCCTACCCATTGCATGTTTCGAATCCCTATGACTGTTTTAACGTAGTGTAAATGTAAGCACTTACCTCCAAGAAGGTTAAGGGTCTGTTCACATAGGAGTTCGTTGCGTTGCGTTAAGGAAAAGATGACGTTGAGGCGAAAATAAACCAATCATAGGCCTCTAAACGATTAGCAATGAAATTTTTAACGCCTATGATTGGTTTATTTTCGTCTCAACGTCATCTTTTCCTTAACGCTACGCAACGGACTCCTATGTGAACAGGCCCTTAGAAGAGAATCATCTGTATCGGCCATCTTTGTAGGAAATTGTCAAGTCCAGCTGTTAAACGTGTGCGAAAATACTTCTTTGTAGTCACTGTAGTGTTCCCGATCCAATCAGCGGGAGGCGAACCATGTGGCAACAATTCTTCCCCCCCCTTCACCTGGGAGATGCTCGCAGTCACGTGAGAGTCGGGGAAAAACCTCTCGATGGTCGGACGTGCTAAAGCATAAAGTTTGGCGCATAAAGGGTAAAAGTGTCAGTTGTTCGCATTGGTCTCAAAACAAAACAACTGATTTTGCTAGCAGTTATTTTTGTCACCGCTAGATCTCGGCACAGGAAAAACATTTACTTATATCCCTTTGCCACCAATATTTCATATTTATTAACAATCCATAACCGCTCTTAACTCTTTTTTTAAATGTCACTTGCACCCCTTGACTTCTCACCCCATTATTTAACCCTTTGAGGGGCACCGTTTGCACAGTGCAAACGCCTAAAACTAGTCTTCTTCTTTTCACTTGCATTCAATGTATTCCAGTTAAATGAGTAGAAAATGGTTCGTACTGCCATCTATTATCAATTAAAAGAAGTAAAAACATTTTGCAACCTTTAATTGGAAAAATATTCAAAATTCTTTAGGTTAAAAATATCGGAAAAAAAATCTGCACAGAGCAAACTGGGTAGGTTGTTACCCCTGAAGGGGTTAAATTCCTATTTTCAGAAGAATTTTAAAAAACATTCTCTATTATTTTATCCCTTTTCTACCCTGTTGTTCTATGGACTTAACTGATCTGGCAACTCATTTAATTCTAGCAAAGCCAGTCAATGAAGCCCTTATGGTTCATAAGACGACATAAAAAATCCAACCCAACTGACAAATAATCTTACAACGCTGAAAGACCACTGATAATTTTCTCTGAACAATGAGTAAAATTATATTAATCAAATTTCAGATTACATCGGCAGTTTTAATTGAAGACATGCCGCATAATTGTCAATGTAAGCTTTCTGGAAATTCGAAGATTCACGCTTAATTGAGTAAAATATATGAGCAAACCTCTTCTGTATCTTGAAATATTTCATTAGCGGCACAAAAGTTTTATTTGAGCTCCATAACTACAGCACACATAAATGTTATTGTGCACGTTAGACTTACAAATCAAATTATTAACAATTTGTTCGACGATGTCTTAAAAATTAATGTAAAGCAGAGTCATTTTATATCATTCGTATTTTCTATTTGGAAAAGTGTTATGCAACAAGGAACCAACGCACACGACAAGGAAACAGGGGAAGTGGAGTTTTAATGAAGAATTCAATTAAAAGTGGACGAAAATGACATTATTTGTCCTGCAATAATAATGTATTCCCGGATAGCAAAACAGGTGGGCAATTTAATACAGATTATATACTACAAGGTGCGGCCATTAACCCATTAATGCCGACCTCGTTTTCTTTAACCATTTTTGTTACCTCTCTCCTATTTGTATGTTTAAGTCTATTAATGTGCATTATACTAAAATTATATTTTTAGTTGCACTTCAACTATGTTTTTTTTACTGGTACGTTTTCGTACCAATCGGCGTTCGTGTGTAGTACACATCGAGAATAAAAGCTAATATTAAATTTATTTATTAATGAAAATAATAACAAAATCGGGAATACCACAATTAAATGAAAAGCACGTTAGATGATTTTCTGACAGAATAAAGCAATAAAATGTCTATCAAGGGCAAACATGATAGTTTTTATGGCACTGAGAATGCAATGGCACATTACACTTTTCGCACTTGTAGCTGCTTCTACCGGAACAGTTCTTGCAACGGCCATGTTCTTGATCTGATCTGATTCATCAGTGACTGTTCTTTTCAAATCTTATTTGTGAGGCCGCTTTATGCCTAAATGAAATTGGCTTACCTGGCCCTCTAGGCAATGTTCCATAAGTGCCTAAGAGTTCCTGTGCGCATTGTCGTACGAACTCAAGAAGTGGGATTTCATCAATATCATTTTTTATTTTATACAATTTCCATCCATTTATAACACTGGAACCAAGTACAAACGAAAACAATGGCCCAGTGTACTAGATTTTTGGAAATCTAGTAAAACTTTTACTTCATAATATAGGTATCACAGTAGTACATAGTATAAAAAAATTAAAAGGTATTGAGTCGAATGGAGTGTAGGGCTTCTGTCGTAAGCGCTCAATTGTATTTAAACTGAAAAAAATTCCCCCTTTTTTTAAATGGTATGAAATGTTTACCAAAATGATATTGTTTTCATGATTTTATATCCCAAAGTCCTCCGAACGTGAGTAAATACCTTCTCGCTGCCGTCAAAATTACGGGGTTGAAGTTTCTATTTTTCGTGTCCGTGATATTTCCGAGCTGGAGTGTTTAAAAGTAACGAGCCAAAAACATTAAAACAATCCATTTCATTCATCCTGAAAATTTTTTATTTCTTTTTTTACATACCAGATGGCAGCACCAGACTATTTATAATGTAATTGGGGGAAGGTTTGTTTTTTAAACTAGATGGGGTAGATCAAGAAATAAATGGAATATTCCGGAAAAAATAACGGTAATAAAAATGCCTTTCTTGAAAATTATGCGATCGTTAAGGGGTTAATAATCTCAAATTGATAAAAAGCTGGTGCAAGTACTGTTCATCTTTTCGGACTTCGTTTCCAAATTTTTAATTGTGAAAACTCGAATTAACCTCGCTTTTTGGTTTACAAAAAAGAATGAGGCACAAAAATATCGTGATAAAAAAAAAGATGCATTGGGAGAAAACATCGTAAAGGATAAAATGTTTGAGCAACGTTTAGTAATGTTACACAAAGCTTTATCTCTCTGTTACAGTGGAGACGATGTACGAATGATTCGGCGGAAATTCATTAAATAAGGACACTGGAACAAATTTGCGCATTAAAAGACACCTGTCTGTATATTTGTCAGCCACATTTAGGCAGATTTTCGTGATTTGAAGGGACTGGAAATGTTTTAATAGAGGAAATACTGAAAAGAGATCACCACATTTTTTTTTTTTACACAGCTTTCAATATGGAGTCTTTTGAACCATTTTTTATTACCAGATATACGAGAATGAAAGATGGCTCTAGAAAATGATTTAATATCTAACAAATTGGATATATTTTTACTTTTAAACTCTTGATTCTGCAAATTTATACATAATTTGCTCCCAATTGTATCTTGTTTGCGATAGAAGAGGTAAATGTTTACTCTTACTGATTTGTAAATGCTTAATTGAATTAATTATTAAAACTCAATTTTAAATTATTGGCTAAGTTATCATAAGTTTTTCAAATGAATAAACAACTTTTTTAATTCGTCTTTCTGTAACTTTTCGGTAACTTTTTTAATTCGTCAAATAAACGAAACAGCACTCGGACTGAAATTTATATATTCTAATCGACAACCCGATATATTCTATATCGGGTTGTATATTCTAATCAACAATAGAGGTCTGCAAACGAGTTGGTCCCATTTGTGTAGGTGTTAAAGTATGTAAACAATATAAGGAATTTCCAGAATGAAAATGTTGGACAGGCATGTGCATGATATTTGAAGTAATATTTGAAGTTATCTACAGAGGAAACATAGCACGTGACGGAAGCAGAATTCGTACAAGAATCTTCTGTCTAATATCTCAACTGCATAACTACGCTCGCAATATTTCTAGGAACGCATAATAGTGAGGCTATTCCCTAAAATATTTTTTTTTCTAAAAATGTTCCACCTGAAAAGCAAAAATTCGGTTCTCCTGTGCATAGAAAATACGTAAAAACGTTTAAATATTGAATAAGTACGTTGAATAAGTAAATATTGAATAAGTAAGTAAATATTGAATAAGTCAATATACACTCTATGACAAAAAAATGAAGCAACAAGAAGTTGTTGTCCGATTGCAACAAAAATGGGTGGATGGGACGAACATGCACAGAAAAAGACGATTAAAATTTCAGAACAATGGAATGATTTATTCCAGAGTTTGATAGTGACAAGGTGGTGAAGTCAATACGGCGTTGGTTCACCTCTGCCCTGGTTGCAAGCTGTCACTTAGACTGATAAAGTTTCCGGATGGTATCCTGTGGGATTTCTTGCCAACTTATCTTCAACTGTCCGGCTAAATCGGCAAAATTTCGGAACAGTTGCAACCGCCTTCCCATCAAGTCCCAAATGGGTTCTATGGGGGAGAGATTAGGCGACCTAGTTGGCCAAGGAAGTATTCGGCAAGCTTGAAGGCAATTCATAGAAACACGTGCCGTATACAGCCTGGAACTTTCTTGTTGAAAAGTAAGTTCATGACGGCGCAAGAGGAACGGCAACAAAACGGCTCGCAGAATACCGTCTATGTACCGCTGCGCAGTAAGTGTGACTACCAAAGGTGTAAGGCTATCAAAGGAAATGGCATCCGAAACCATTACGCCTTGTTGTGGACCTGAATGGTTTGCGGTAGTAAGGGAAGGATCATCACGCTACCCTGGAAGTCTCCAGACACCTCTTCGGCGATCGTCAGAAGACAGTTAGAAACGGGACTCGTCACTAAATAAAATACATACCCAGACAGCCAGTTCCAAGTTTATCGTGTTAAGCACTGCTGAAATCAGACTTTTTGGTATACAGACGTGCGGGGTGAGCGGCGTAATGGTCGGCGCTCTCTCAGTCATCTGTCAATGGTCATGTTGGACACTTGTGTGCGGGTCACACGTCGGATGGTTGATAACGATGAATCTGGTACTGAGACGGCTTATCTGACAATCACTCTGCCTTCCCGTTCTGCTGTGGTCCTAGGTCGATTGCTGACGTCTTGACGCTTAAATTTGCCGTTGTTGACACACTCTTGTAAGCATCGTCTAATCGTTTGCTAAATCATTCCATCGTCTAATCGTCGCTTCGACCCAGATATCGAGCGATTCTTCGATTTGCCCAATCAGCTTCTGTCAATCCGATGACACGACCTCTATCTAACTCTGAAATATTCTCGAAACGAGCACAAATTCTTCGGCGAGGTGTTATCAGAGTCGACGTAAGATATCCTTAGTCGAAATGCAACAGAAAATTTGAATATCAGATCTATAATCGCTCCTTATATACACCTGCTGGATTCGCAGTACTGATGCGCAGGAGCTCCTGTTATTCATTCGCTGGGCACCAAAGTTGAATAATTTGTGTTTTCGGTCAAAACATTGCAGCATGCGAAATTTCATTACAATCGGACAATTCCATCTTGCGTCGATTTTTTGGTAATAGAGTGGTTATTCTCTGGCTAACACTTTGAGGGGCACCGTTTGCAGAGTGCAAATGCCTAAATCTAGTCTTTTTTCATTTGCATTCAATGTATTCCAGTTAAATGAGCAGAAAAATGGTTAGTACTGCCATCTGTTATCAGTTTAAAGGAGTAAAAAAAAAATTCAACCTTTGATTGGAAAAATTTTCAATATTTTTTAGGTTAAAAAAATCGGGAAAAAAATACGTACCGTGCAAACGGTGGAAGTTTTTGCCCTTTAAACGGTTAACTAAATACAATATAATTTCTATGAGAGGAAATAAACGATAACAACTAGGGCATTATTTTAGCTGAACAGCGAAACATTACCACACTTACTCAAAGTTCTCTCAACGTTGCCGGAGGAACAATTATGCCGGTTAACTTTACATACCATCCTAATAATACATCGTCATCCTCTGGCCTTAAAACGAAGGCTATTGAATAAGTTGTGGTCCAAACAAAATTGTATTCGAGAGTTGTTTATAATTCGTATCCCAGTTTTCGTTGTGGGACATCTCATGCATTTGTACCAAGCGAAAGAGCATTACAAATATTTCATATCTACCAAATCGGGAATTATTTTGGGAATTGTAAACATTCACCACTTCGCTTCAAGATATTTTCTTACACCGGGTCTCGATGGAGACACGGATGAAAATGTAACGGTAATGCTGCAATACTGAAAACACTGGAATACTGTTTTAGAATGAAACAGTAACTGATCATTTTCACAAGATCTGGCGCTGTGATCTTTCAATTATTATTTCATTTACATACCAGAAATCAAACGAATATTTTGTGTGATACCAGTATCGAGTGTTTAACTGTTTCCTTTTTCGTTTTAAATAAGATTTTATTCTGGCAAGACTATGACTTAACTTTTTTTTTCGTTTTATAGAAGCTTCATATTCCGCAGAAAGATACGATTCTGGGGTTTCATGAAATGCGTCACAACTGGCCTTGGGTTAAATGTAATTAAACTGAAAGATAATGGGTTTTCTCTAGTCCAAATAACAGGTAGAAACCTGAGCTATAGCATATGGAAGCCCCTTTAAAAAGTTGTTTATTGAAGGAGAAATATTTTGGGGCTATTTATAACGGTTTTAGAAGAATGAGGTGGAGATCTACCTCATATTTCTGCATCTTGGCAACGTAAAGAGATTGGCGGCTAAATGTTGTACAACTTTCGGCATTCGTAACGAAATCAAAAGGTTTTATGAATGTTACATATATTCCTGTCCACCAATTCCTCTCTCATGTTTTTGGTCTAAGGTCAGGACAATCAATTTGTGACAAATAAATATAATAAGAAGTTACAAAGAAATATTGCTGTTGCTCTTTCCGATGCGCCCTGGCTGGAATTATTCCACACCAGGTACATATAGGATAGCGGGCCGAGTCGAATCTTCAAGGGTTGGAGTCCTATTTGGCCAGGTGACAGCTCTATTTTTAACTGTACACCCCACGGGCGACATCTGCGGGGAACGTACCCTCTCCCACCCGCTCTGACCGCATGGAGGAGAGTTCCGATCTATGGGTTCAACGTGCCCATATCGAGCCTAAACACGGAGTTATTTAATGGCGCTTGTCCGGATTCGATCTGAGCCCCTTCAGCTCTGAAAGCTGATGCGCTACCATTGGGCTACTTCAGGCCCACACAGAAACTTGATAATGGTCCCAAATTTGAAGTTAAAGGAAAACTTCATAGAAAATCTTAAAGCCTATTAAAACTTAAAAATGAAAGATATTTTTATTATATTTTTGCAAAATCTGTTGAAACCACATCTCTGTAATTTTAAAAGTCAATAGAATAAATATTCTTGTATCAATATGATCAATTTTTCTAATTTTTAAACCTTAAGGTATTTTTGTAAATGGGGAAAATGTATGACTAAAATATGCATATTTCTGATAAGTTAAATTTATATTTTTTAAAATTTTTTTGAAAAAGTGTAACAAATATTTAAATGGGCGAACTATATAAAATAATCTTTGTTTAATCATCACACAAGATTTAAAGATAAGATTTTTACTAGATTTTTTAAAAAAGTGTTCCAAAGGGAATACCTCAAAAATTTCAAGGGGAAAAATATGTTTGTTTACATTGTTATTTTAAATTTACGTTTCAATACCAAAAAAAAATTTTTATTTTAAAATATTCATAAATGTTTGACTAAACTAACATAAAAAAATCGTAATTATACATGCATATTTGTATAAGATACGGGTTTTAAAAGAATAGCCCAAATTTTCAACTTCTTAGTTGTCGCAGACGTGCCAGTCCAACAAGGGGCTTAAAGTCTACTAATAGTGTCGAAACGTCCATACTTTCTACTCTATGTATTGTTCACGTTCTTAAATGTTATAACGTTTAGTAAAAAGAAGGCCCACATGCAGCCACGCATTTGATGTAATGAAGATGCCTCGTTAAGACTCCTGTGTACTGTGGCATCATAGGCTTTTCTCTGAGGCTTTTTTAAAATTAATCAAATCGTGGTCAAGAAAAACAGAGTACACGTTTTAAAAACGATGAGGCCAGAGGTTAACAAAAAACTGAACACGAATTTAATAAGAATGACAACAAATCAAAATTAAGTTTAAACTAGTACAGCATAAACAAATGAATTTTAACTTGAGAGCGGAGTAATTTAACAGTAAGCTCACAGACCCGTTTAGCCTTCCACAAGAGCTTAAAAAACACGACCACCTCGCCTTTCTGTTACATGGGGGTCTCTCAAAAAAACACCAAGTCTCTGAGTATATTTCGTGACCGTTTTCTTAGTCAGCATGTCTTGGAATTCCTCAGAAGTCAACTCCTTTCGAAAACAGGGTGACAGCTGGTGGCAGTCTTTCTTATCGACGGCTATTTCGTCCATCTTTATTGCGCTATAGTATCAAACTCGCATTGAGCTATTGCTACAAAACATAGTTTTACTAGCACTCCATCGGGCGCGTTGATCTGACAGATACACGCGTGTCAATATCTCTGCTTTTGTCCCCTGAAACTTGTTCTGACGACCTTGACCTTATCAGTATCTGTCCGTTTGACCACCTGCTACTTTGGAATGCAGCAACGACCAGTTCTGTGTAGGAGTATTTTCCGTTTTGAAGATGTTTTGTATCTGTTAGATACACGCGCCCGATAACGTTTGTCTTTTGAAGCTTTACGGAAGTATAAAGATACCCTGTACGTTTTTAATTTTTATTTTCCCATGATGAGTGCTAAACGCTTTTTAGATATGAATAATCAAAAAGATCTTGAGCTAGTACATAGTATTATATTTAGTGATGGAAATTAGGAATTAAATGCTGAAGAATTTGATGAACGTGATGATGACGAAGAAGATATTTTAGAAACATGTGAAGTTGATTCTGATAGCAGTGAATGTGATTATAATGACTCAGCACTTGATTATGAGGCTAATAATGATGATTTTTATGTAGGAAAATGCAATAGTACTCAGTGGGCAAAATGGATCGGAAGAAAAAATGTCAAAGGTAGATCGCAGAATATTAGCACAAAATTACCTGGAGTAATCGGAAGTGCGAAAGGTATAAATCTATATACGGCTCTTTGAACTGGTTTTTTTTCTGACGAACTATTGAAAATAATTGTGAATGCACTAAAAGATACATTTCTGCAGTTTCTAATCTATGTAGTAGAGGAAGAGATGCAAGACTAACAGATAATATTGAAATAAAAGCCTTTATCGGTTTACTTCTATTAGCTGGTGTTCTGTGAAAAATAAAAATTGTAAAAAAATAAAAAATAAATAAAAACAGGTTCGGGTGTAAAAGCCTG
The DNA here is from genome assembly GCA_907164885.2 of Dolomedes plantarius. Taxonomy (NCBI): domain Eukaryota; kingdom Metazoa; phylum Arthropoda; class Arachnida; order Araneae; family Dolomedidae; genus Dolomedes; species Dolomedes plantarius. The sequence goes on from OU015493.1 coordinate 207,990,420, forward strand.
GACCTAAAAAGAATAAAAATAGAAGATTTAAAGTATTACAAATTGACAGAAAACACATAAAACAGAGATGTATCTGACAGATACACCGCGCCCGATGACGTAAGTTTCGAGACGCGCCCGACGGAGTGCTAGGCGATGGGACACGCTTCTGTTTTTCAAAATAAATATTCCCACATCTTGCTCGGTAAATCGATACGCCTGGGCTTAACTTTCAGACTAAAAATTCTGGCGGAATTTTCTGGTATCGTTTTTTTTAATCTACTCGTAATCCACACACGTGTTTAAAACGGTGGGAACCAGAACATGGTATTCCGATAAGCCCGCAGCTGAGTTCGTGAGCCCTGTGGGGTCTTATGAAAATACTTGCAGGACACTATAGCACTAACCTTATCGGATTCGCTCACCTCAATGTTAACCTGGGGAGAAAATGGATCCAAAGATGGCCGACTTAGAATCAAAGATTTTGTTTTAAAATTATACTCCTTAATAGAGAAAGAAATTTGACACTTTGGGGCAATTTTCATTTTTAAAAAAGGGCACCAAATATTTTAAAATATAAATGATTCGGGGGAAAACTATCATAGTGTGTTTTAAACGTTCCTTAATTCCTTTGGTGGACGTAATTTATAAAATGAATCCACTTGTAAGGTGCAGTTCGGGCTATCAAAAAATTCTATTTTTATTGGATGATCGGAATTTATGTTGTCAATAGTAGACGCATTCTCTCCATAGGAAAACACTGAGGTGAGCGAATCCAATAGGGTTAGTACACAACAGCCTTAAGACAGACAGATAACCGTCCTATTGGATTTGATCAGTGTTAACAGGGCCTTTTTATCGCATGTTCAAATCGGGACTTTGCTCAGGGCCTCCTGATGTTAGGGGGCCCCAAAACCCCCTTGGTGTATGCACCTACTAGTATTTCTAATAGTGTGTATAGCCCATGGATAGTTTTTGTTTTTATAAATGTTCGTAAGGGGGGGGGCCCAAATAGCATCTGCCCAAGGGCCCCTAGCGTTCATAATCGGGCCCTGAGTGTTAACCTATGGAGTGTTAACCTTTTCGAATAATTGTCTACTGGGACGGAAAGATTTTAAAAAATTGTACCCCGTAATAGAGTAAGATTTTACTCTGGTGAGTTTTTTTATTCTTTCAAAATAAATGCCAATGATATTTTTTAATGATTCGGGGAGGAAATGGGGTATACTGTTCTTTCAACGCAAATCATTTTTCCTCGGTAGACGAAATTTCTGAAATGGATAAGATAAAGACCAAATCGTTAATCATTGAAAATAAATTTCTCCGTAGTTTAAGAATGAGGTGAAAGAATCCAATATGGCTACCGGCCAACATTGCGAAGTAGCCAATAATAAACTAAATACGCTCATTCTTCAAGGCAAGTTAAAAGAAAAAACTTTCGCATTTCTCAAACAATAATGGCGACATCCGAGTAAAAACTCATAATAAGCATAAAAAGGTTATGATAATCATACACGGATAATTTTTTATTAATGTGCCATGATAGTTAAAACCTCGAAAGACAAAAAACAACTCTTTCCATCGTTGTTTTATTGTGATGTCTTTTACATAATTCTTTCGAAAATATATATTTTAAAAAAATTTCTTTCTCCTTGTATCTTGGGAAAATAGTTGAAAAGAAGCTCCCTCTAGAGAACGTTTATTTCTGCTTCCGTGCCTATTTTTTTCCCTCTTATCAGATTATTGCGAAAGAATCGATAGCATTTTCCCGCACTTCGCGAAATAAAACACAAGCAAGAGCTCTTGTTGTAAATGCGAGTTCAACGCGGGGAGTACAGGATATTTTTCTGAGTCCCACTTTTCTAAATTTGAACCTAGTATTCGAGTAGGTAACTGGAAATTTAAAATATTTTTCTTATGACTTATAGCGTAACGTTAGAAACTAAACAAGCTCTTTTCATCAGAATCGGCGGATTTTCGACTTTAGTAGCGAAGATAAAATATATTTCTCACGGAAACATGACAAATATTCTATTAGTTAGAGATGGCAAACGTATATTAATCTGGACATAAATATATGCATAATATTAATATATATATATATATATATATATATATATATATATATAACACATAAAAAAACCTATATCCTTTTCAAATTCCAGTTTTTTCTAAATTCCCTTGGGTGTTTGAGTTAATTTCGTTTCCGATTTTAAAGACAATAAATCGGCGTAGCGTCACCTCCAAAATCACAAATAATCGCGCATAATTACATCAGATAACACGTCACCTCCGACACCAGAGTCTTCGTAGCCAATTATTATTCCTATTCAAGATCACATGACGAGTGACCTCAAGCAGTCTATAAAAGACCCTGGGTCATGTAGTACACACTGCTTGGATTGTCGTTGTCTAATCAACATGTAGTTCTTAGGACGAAATAAAGAAGTTTATTGTATGTTATGGCTTGTTCCTCTGTGATCGGGGCCTGAAAGGACAGTTTGGGGAGAATGTCTCCGGGATTTTGGGTGCCACGAAGTATATTGCGGGAATTGTGTCTACCAAGCATCTGTCGAAATACCCAGTGCTGTAGTATCACGACCGGCCGACTTCTAACGTGTTTCTTGTCTCCATCGGCTTAGCTGATCGTGATATTATATATATATATATATATATATATATATATATATATATATATATATATATATATATATATACCGGGTGGTCATAAAGAAACTTTGCAGATATATGGACCTCTAGCAGCTGTTCCGTTCAACCGATCGAGATGAGACTTCAGATATCGTTAATCAGAGGTATGAGCTCGGGATTCTGTGAACGGCAACCAGGTGGCTCTCACGGTTACGGTTATAGGTACAGAAACGAGAAATTTTCAAATGCCAACACCCATTTTTTTCCCATCGCAAAATGCTCAGCGCATGCGAAATCCCTAAAGAGCGTTGGAACGGTACGTGTATCACAAAAACTGACGCATTATGCACGCACAATAAACAGCTCTGTGAACGGTCTACAAAAACGATATATGGACCTCTAGCGGCCGTTCCGTTCAACCTATCGGGATGAGATTTGAGATATAGTTATTCAGATGTATGAGCTCGGGATTCTGAGAACGGCAACACAGTGACGCTCGCGGTTACGGTTATAGGTGTAGACACTCGAAATTTTCAAATGGCAACTGGGTATATTTCGGCCTTGGAACGGTACGTGTATCACAAAAAAAACGGACGCGTTATGCACGCACAAAAAAAATAACAGCTCCGCGAATGGCTAACAAAAACACGATCAGAGAGCTTTTTATCAGTTTTTTACGATGAATATCTGGCGAACGGCGTTCTCTGATTAGTTTCTAGCCTCTGCAATATGCAAATTTCCTTAGTGCGTCCCAATTGTGTCTTTGTTGGCCGTTCGCAGAGCTGTATTTTGTGCGTGCATAACGCGTCCGTTTTTTGTGATACACGTACCGTTCCAACGCTCTTTAGGGTTTTCGCATGCGCTGAGCATTTCAGGACGGAAAAAATGGACGTTGCCATTCGATAATCTCGAGTTTCTGTACCTATAACTGTAACCGTGAGCGCTACTTGGTGGCCGTTCACAGAATCCCGAGCTCATATCTCTGAATAACTGTATCTCATGTCGATCGGTTGAACGGAACAGCCACTAGAGGTCCATATATAGGCAAAGTTTTTTTTTTTTTATGACCACCCTGTAAAGTGGTACCTCGGTTTACGAGCAAACGTCGGAGATGAACTGCCATCTGGTGGTTTGCGATGCAAGCATTCACCATACTTGCTTCGGTTCGCGAATAGTCCACATGTCAAGCTCAGTTGGACTTTTTCTAACACGGCTTAAAAGTTCGTTGCTCATGCATTTCACAGATTTCTTTTGTAAATGTTCTTGTTTAAATTAGCAGTCAATATGGCTCCCAAGAAAACGGGAAGAGCAAGTGATATTGCTAGCAGGAATCTTTTGAGAAAGGAAAGAAATAATAGCTAAACATGAGAATGGTGTGCGTGTTTCTAATCTCGCCACGCAGTTTGGGTTGGCGAAATCTACCATTTGTACTATCCACCAAAACAAAGAGGCAATATCACTGGCATGCGCAATAGTTGTCCTGCTGAACTGGTTCTTTATGAGAGTGATCTTCAGCCTCTGAGTTTAAGAAGAAGCGCAGGGCTTGTAAAATATTTCAACAAACTTTACAGTTTTTATGATCATAATCGAACATCTTCATTCCTCAGAAGTTGTTCAAACAATCAAAGACTAAGGAGAAATAGTCCTTTTTCAAGGCTTATTGGACCAAAATGTTGAAAGGCACTCCTTGAGGCCAATAGTCAACCCCATGGAGGGGCTGCCTAGAGTTCATTTCCAAACAAAACTCTCGTCCCTCACAAACAAAAAATATGACTTACCAGAATACTTGCATCAGCTTGCTCTTGAAATCATAAATCAAATCCCTCATACTGCTACTCAGATTTATACCGATGGCAGTAAAGATGAATACAATACCTGCGGCAGTGGTATTTATATCAAGATCCCTACTAACTCAAATCAATATAAGATTAGGAATCCAGATTACTGCTCAGTTTTCAGATCTGAACTTATTGCCATTGAAGAGGGATTGAAAACTATTAAAAATGAAACCTCTCACCGTGATATTTGGATCCTAACTGACAGCCGCAGTGCCATTCAGCACTTGAGCAGCTGGACAAGAGTCGGGGATAAAACCTCACTGTCGATTCTGGAGATCCTCAAAGACCTTTCTAAACAACGAGAGGTATATTTACAATGGGTTCCGTCTCATATAGGACTTTTTGGAAACGAGATTGCTGATACTCTTGCTAAGGATGGAGCCTCACTTCCTTTTCTTCACGAGATACTTTAACTTACCTTGAAATTTACTCAAGAAGAAAACTTATTAATTAGCACTTATGGAAGACCCCTCCGACAGACCACTGGTACGACCGAAAATCTCCTGGCGGTGCCCTAAATGTCAAGGGCAACAGAAGGATGCAGGCCGCCATTAGCAGATTTGCTAGTGGACACCTAAAGAGTCTTGTTTACAATCAGGGGCAAAAATCTTTCCCTTTTTGCTATAAGTGCAATACTGCTGAAGCCTCTCCTGACCATATTCTAAACTGCCTGGGGCTTGCCAAGGAGGATATTTATAGAGATCATTTGCTTGTTAGCGATTTCATAGTAACTTTTGGCCTCATGGACCTGGTCTAGCCTACGGCTAGAGCGGGTGCAATAAGCTACACACACACACACACACACAAAGATGCAATAAAGGTAACTGATGTGGCTAAAGGAGTGGTTGTTTTGACGAAGCAAAGACCTCAAGTTATAGAAAAGGTAGAAATATTATTGCTAGTGTGGATACAGGAAAAATAGCTTACTGGTGATAGTATTAGTGATACTTTATTATACGAAAATTCTAAGATGTTGCACTGTGATTTGGTAACAAAATAACTCGGTCTTCTTCGAAATTTTGAGGATTAGCAGAAGCATTCCATGACGAGAAGACACTTCAAGGGCAAACCATTATCCTTAAGATATTTCTTGATAGCAGGTGCGAAGACCTCAATAATCAACTCCATGAAAATGACTCTTGATACCGAGGCCTTGGGAATTGCTCTCCACATTGCAGGAAGTTTAGCCTTCAGCACATTATTTTTCTTGAATGCACGAGGATTTTCAAAGTCTAACCACTTTTCAAATAACCACTTGCATTAGCACACAATAAAAGTGTAAGCCTGTACTTCTTAGGCTTGTGCCCAGATAATTCCCTCTCTCTATGGTGATGTAGGCTCTTCTTGGAATTTTTCCCCAAATAATCCTGTTTCATTACCGATAACAACTTGGTTTGGCATGTCGCCTTCCCTTTCCACAAACTGCTTTAATTCAGGAAAAAATTTCCACTGCAGCCATTTTATCTCAACTAGCAGCCTCCCATGCCTAACAACACTATGAATTCCACTTCGCTTACGGAATTTTTCGAACCTTTTTAAATTCTCTACTTAAAATCTACACTTTCATCCCCATTAACTTAGGCCAACTTGTGTGCCAGATAGAGACTTTGAGGTCTTTGATAATGCAGAAGTCAAAGCGGAAGTCACAGTTGAAGATGAGATAGTGACCATGGGAAAAAGTATGGCCTTGGAGTCGACTGTGAAGATATGGAGGAACTGCAGGATGAAGACAGCGAAGATCTCACGACAGAACTGGTTGAGCTGAAGAGTCAACAGGGAAACATCATCCAGGAAGAGCATTTATTAAAGAAAGACGATGTCGAAGATAATAGGGAGAAAGTAACCATTGCTATGATAAAAGAAATTTGCAGTAAATGAAGTGAAGTTCAGGCGTTTATTAAAAATCATCACCCTAATAAATCTGTGACCAACAAAGCAGTTAATATTCTAAATGACAATGTGATGTCTAACTTCTGGGAAATTCCTCAGAAAAGCCAAAAAAAATTATTTCTTTGCATCTTTTTTTACTGCCAAAATGAGCTAGTGAGATTAAAAGTAGCCAAAGAGAAGAAACGCTAAGTCAGAATTGCCCAGTGATATTATTAAAGAGGACTTTACTTCCAAGCACTAACAGCTGTAGTCTCTCTCCCTTTTCAACAATCAACCATCTGAACCACCAATTATCCACTACAAATCTAAACTGCTGTACTGAACAATTATCATGTCTGAGTTCTTTTTCCATTTATTTTCACCATTTCTTCATAACTAAACCCATAAAAACCAGGTAAAATAATTATGTTCTAAGGGGATTAATTCTTCTTTCGTTAATTTATATTGGAAAAACTGATTTGATTTGCGAACCTAGTCTCGGAACGAATTACCACAACGAATTCGTAAACCGAGGTACCACTGTGTTTATATATATATATATATATATATATATATATATATATATATATATATATATATATATATATATATATATATATATATGTGTGTGTAACGAGGCAATCGTTCCAGAAATAATTAATTGGTTGATCTAATAACGCACGCTAAATTAATATAAAATCTCTCATTCTGAATAGT